>OZ025257.1:2780472-2885858 GCA_964019135.1 Arenicola marina | reverse complement strand
TCACTTGTCAATGCTTGCCTGCTGTTCAGTTGTCTTCAAGACATATATCTATGGTTATATTTTCTAAGACGCTGAACCGTGCATATCCAGGAACTTGCGTTTTAACAGGTTTGCACAATTAAAAAAACTATTTCTAACTTCACTATCCGTGTCGCACGTGTGTTGTGATATTATAGTGTGGCTTATCATTGAAGGAGTAACATTTAATACACGGAGGGCCAATGAACACACGGTCTCCAACGCAACTAATGCAGTTTACCTACATGTTGAGAGATATTTCATCTATCACAAATGTCAATTGGATGATTGTTGTGAAATTGCGTGGCGCGTCAAGCCAAACAAGCATATCAATCTTTAAGATAATTTAATGGCGTTTTTCTAAGGCTTTGCGTAACATTGAATTTGAATTAAATTTGAGTCAAGGGGTAAGTTTAAGTTAAGTAAGGAAGGCAGAATGTGGTCTTTTTAATCATGTGAACCGCGGATATTGAAAGATGTTGGGTCACCATCCACAATTTTGGTTTAAGTTACTTACATTTTTAAAATAAAAGGAATAAAAAAGGAATGGAAATGATGTACTAAAGTGTCTTAATGTATCAGAACCCACGTGTTGTACACACTATATGGCAGCACATGTTGTTAAGCCCGCTTTTTGCTTTGCCTTTTAACATCTATATTGGTACTGAGTTAACCTTCACACAGTTGGCATATGTCCAGGCCTTCTCTCTTTAAGATCTTGGAAATCATAATATAGGAGGAAAATTGCTCTTTTGAGCAGCTTTAAAGCGCCTTAAGAAGGAAGCAGCATAGTACGCCAACAACGCGACAGCGCGCTATACAACGTGAATTAAGGTCCCCGTTAAATTGGACCCTTCGGAGCACCACGTGATTCATGACCCACCTCGCAGCCACTTCCACGCGTCGTTGCTATGCGACGCTCCCAGCCAGGCGCTGCTCACCCCACTGCTCGCCATCAGGTCTCGAACGATTGACGAACTCTCGGGGTCGTTAACGGCGGCGAGATGTTGACCACGTGACCGGCACCTGTCCTCTGCCTCCCGCCAGGACACGGCGTCCGCCCAGAGGGTGAAGCAGCGTCCGTCATAGGCCTGCAGCCCGGGACACGGCTCCTGGCTCCCCACTGTAACACAACCCAACAGCGTGTCAAAACCAATCAATATAATATGAGCAGAGCAAATATACAATATAAAACATAGGTACAAAAATAATGTTACAAAGTAAGCAATACTCATGAAGACAGGTGACGCGTTTTTGTTACTGAGGAAGCGGGGTAGACAGACGTGTGTGACTGAGGAAGCGGGGTAGACAGACGTGTGTTTTTTGTGTTTGTGTGTGTTTTTTTGGGGGATGGGGGTGGGGGGTGACATGTTGGATGCTGCTTACGCTTACTCATTAGAACTAGGACATTTAGGGGTATCCTACGGAAAGCTATAGCATTTTTTTATGCAATTTTAATTAGTTATGAATATGCAATACAAGTCACGTGGCAACGTTGGCGGGAAGGTCCTAACCATACGCATACATAAGTATAAGCCAGTCATATTCATGTTAGAGACAGTTCACACAGATATAAGATCATATCCCCATTTCAGGCGGTCAGCAGGCTGAGCTGCAGATCAGCCGGTCGCAGGTTCGAACCCTGGCACCGGCCACTGAGGCACATTCCGCTCCAGCCCGTGTCATTGCCCCGGTAGGTTTATTGGCCCAAGTTCACCCCCAGGGCTCGTACAATTGGCCTTAAACACCAAAAGATCATTTGATTTCCCTCCGCAGGCTCAGATAGTGCCAAACCCGATTATACTGATTGTTTACATTCAGCGACCGCTTAACTGGCCATGGCGCTTTGAGGCACATTCATACTATAGCATGACATGGCTGTACAGAGAGGCCTATTGTGGCGCCCCCTGTGAGGACAGCGACACATGGTCTCCGCAAACACACACACACACCTAGTAGCGACCGGGTCTCTACACCACCTCCACACCAGTAGAACCGGTTTTATTTAACCCTGCGCAAATAAAAACCAAGCCCCCCTAGAACTTGAATCTGTTGGCTGACTCTCCATGTCCATACAAAAAGGTTTGTGAAATATATAACCCCTCCACCTCCCCCTTCAGTGAGTTATTGATCCCCGACAGGCACGGGACCCATCCCCCACAGCGGAGCGGAAGTCACGCGGGGCCTCGCGGACTGATGCCATTGATTGGTGGATGAAAGAACTGCCATGGCAACCACCGCAAACAAACGTGGTCGGTATTTCAAAACGTGTCAGTCATGTTCACTTCATTGCGGCGTTCTGATCGGAGGGAAATGGTCGCAGCTACGAGGGCGAGACGTTATCAGCGTCGCCAATAGGTGTCAATAATGGATCGCCGGGTCTTCGTCCCCTGCAGAGACGGGGAAAGCGGGGACGGGGTGGGGGGGGGGGAGGTGCACGGTGCATAATGCAAACAGCTCTCGTAATCAGCACAAAGGATGAGCGGCATAGATTGTCGTAACCGATAAAAAGAAGAAAAGATCTGTCATAGCGCCCCATCATTGAGTGAATGACGCAGTACACCAAGCCGCTCTCCCATACTTCCACCTCCAGCCGTCAACAAGAACAGTATGCGTGTCTGATCCGGTGTCCATTGGGTATATATGGCCGATACAAGGCCTGTCATTTGAGAAAAAAAAAATACCGATATATCTCTCACGCATGCGCACACGTTAAACCAATATTAGTGTGTTTTTTTGTTCTTATTATGCGCATCAAAAGACAGTATGCTACAATTCGCCGAATCGAAACCTGTCTCGCTTCACTCGCATTATGGACAATGTGATAACTTACTGCAAGGTGAATCTCGTAAAATAACAAAGAAACTCTGTTACCCAAAATGCATAGCACACGCAGGGCGCGTAGTCGAATGAGAGGACCTGCGCTGTGCCGTAATGTGGCAGGCTTAGAACAGTCGTGAATGTGCCAGGGTAGTTCGCCCCCACCCCCCCCCCCCCCAACCTCTCCGCCCATACAACACATTTTAAATCTTCATTCTAGATTATTAGCCACTTTTATGCGAAGGACATTTGTAAAGCTAGTGACGTGATATGAGCATGAAATGGCACATTATCTGGAATAAGATTCTTCATCGGTGTCTCTTTCTTTGTAGCCTCTTTCAGAAAGAGCTAAGTGGTCAAAAGACCTTTTGGAGAGGCGCCAATTTGAGAGATGATCTATGATCACTGTCTCATGATTAGGGCCCCAACATATGAGTGATCTTGACATGTTATAGCAAGAAGAGGTTTTTCTTTATGTACAACTTGAAGATTATCGAAGGCGGTCTTTCTGGATTTGGACGCACGTTCACGGGTGTTCCAGTTTATGTTATTGTGGTAAATATGTATTGGTTGAAAAAATTAAACATCAAGAAGAATGACAATTGCATAGTGCTCGCAATATAGCGAGACGCAATTTCATGTATTTTGAGAGCGGAATGTTGGTGTTTTAGGCCACTTTTGTGCACATACAGGCTAAATTGGGCCAAGGAACCTCCCGAGACGATGAAGGAATGAAACATGCCACAGATTAGGTGCCCGAGCCCGGATTCGAACCCAGGACCTATTGATCTGCGGTCTAGTGCGCTAACCACTACACCAGGGAGGCCCCCCATTTTGAGAGCGCGACCATGCATAGGTTATATGCACAGGCGGTGGAGCAAATAATATATTGGGGGTTAAAAAGTGGCACTGCACGCGTCACCGGTGGTGTCGGGGGGCGGGGGGGGGGATGTACCAAGTAATGCGCATATGTGCTGCCCAAATAACCCGTTTTTGCCGGGGGGGGGTCCGGGCGGGGTTCCGCGGGGGGGGGGGGGTCCCGGGGGAGGGCGGGGGGTTCCGCCGCCTATGTTTGGAACATGATACAGCTATACTTACGTGGAAATGAGTTAGTAGAGGATAGATGAAAGATCTAAAGATGTTGGTTATCTTGGTAAAGAATGTTTCGCGGGGCAACAATATCCTTTAAATGTTGCATAGTCAGGAGGTTAGAATTCGAAATTGAACCAAGAACCGAGTTTACATGAAAGTTATCAACATGGATCTTAATTTATTATAAAGAGTATTTGTTGATTAACAGTAGAGAGTATGCCATCTTTGCAGTGTAACGTCGCCTGGTCCTGGCGTTGTTATGTAAATGTTAGGTAGATGTCGTTCACGTGTATATAAATGAAAGACAAAAGAGGTAGCCATCGGCGTGACCACAATGGTGTTACGTAGCAGCTCTAGATCTCTATATGTCCTTCATAGCGTTGAGATGATACAGGACAGCTGAAGGTTTGGGCTTCATTGGAAGCGCTAACTACTACACCGTGGATGACACCTGTACCAACATCACCGCTGCTACAGGCTCTCTATGAGGTATCTGACCGGCACCACGCTACCGACGGGGTCAGCAGGACTAGTCCTGACACACAAAACATGTACGACACTAAGACAGCGTAATGCTGACACAGAGAAACGTCTGGTTACAGTCTTTATGTACCCTGCTTCCATAGCCATTATCATCTTATTGTCTCCAGGTACCCACCATGCCAGCCACCACGTGCTGTCTCTATGACAACCGCGTGGTTTACCGTTCATTACCTGTTGTCAAGGTGACCAATAGTCCGGCGGTCAATAGCGTCCACATGGCGATGAGGTATCCCGCGCCGCTGGCCTCTCAGGCTGTGGTGTGGTGTGTTGTGGTAGGTCTTCTAGATATCACACCCACAACAGGATGGCGCCTCTATGTCGTCATAACGGCTATGTGCGACGAGATGCGGCGTGTGTTGCGTGGAGTTATTCCGGGCTGGTTATGGATGGGTAAGGTTACGGAGTTAAGGGCGCGGGCAGCGGTGTCGCGGGCTGCCGTAGGGTGTCGCCACGAGCACTGAGCGCTAAACTGGTTGGTGGTGCTGGGTAGGCCAGGCCGGGACTGGCACCTTGTGGGGGAGGAAGAGGGGGAGGTGGGCGTGCCAGGACGGGCCAGGGAGGACGTGCCGGGACAGGCGCGGAGGAGGGGACCCAGGTTCTGGATGTTTGACCAGGTGAGGGTGTTTGCGTCAGAGACATGGCGACCCACCAGCCGGCCGACAGGGGTCACTGGGCGCGGTCAGGTCTGGGGCATCCAGTCGTCAGACCCGTGCCAGGTTAGTGCCAGGCCAGTGGTCGTGTTGGTATGTGGTGGGGGAGGGTGGGATGGGTTGTAGTTGATTGGAGGTGAGAGTGGATTTAGGGGGACTGGGAGAGGGGGTGGGGGGGTGGGGGTGGGCTGGAGTGAGCGCCGCATGACTGACCCCGGCAGTGTGTACCTGGCGCATCGATCTGATACCCACTTTACTCCAAGCTGCATGGGTGGAGGGGCAGGGTTCTGTGCGGGGGGCTGGGGGGGGGGGTGGGGGGGGTGGACAGTTGTTGTGGTTGACAGAGACTGGTGGCGCGTGGTGGTGGCCAGAAGGGGTACTAACGCCGTGGTATATAACAACCAGCCCCAGCCCCACCCCCCCTCGCTAAGCTCCACGTGGATAACGACTCTAGATGTTTGTGCAGTGACGGCGGGAGAAGGGGGTGGGGTGGGGGTATTTGGTTGGAGGTGAGGAGTGTGTGGAGGTGAGGGTGTGAGGGTTGGGTGGGGGTGAGGATGGAGTGGGGTGTGAGGGTGGGGGTAAGGATGGAGTAGGGTGTGAGGGTGGGGTGGGGGTGAGGATGGAGTGGGGTGTGAGGGTGGGGTGGGGGTGAGGATGGAGTGGGGTGTGAGGGTGGGGTGGGGGTGAGGATGGAGTGGGGTGTGAGGGTTGGTTGGGGGTGAGGATGGAGTGGGTTGTGAGGGTGGGGTGGGGGTGAGGATGGAGTGGGGTGTGAGGGTGGGGGGTGAGGATGGAGTGGGGTGTGAGGGTGGGGTGGGGTGAGGATGGAGTGGGGTGTGAGGGTGGGATGGGGGTGAGGATGGAGTGGGGTGTGAGGGTGGGGTGGGGGTGAGGATGGAGTGGGGTGTGAGGGTGGGGTGGGGGTGAGGATAGAGTGGGGTGAGAGGGTGGGGGTGAGGATGGAGTGGGGTGTGAGGGTGGGGTGGGGGTGAGGATGGAGTGGGGTGTGAGGGTGGGATGGGGGTGAGGATGGAGTGGGGTGTGAGGGTGGGGTGGGAGTGAGGATGGAGTGGGGTGTGAGGGTGGGGTGGGGGTGAGGATGGAGTGGGGTGTGAGGGTGGGGGTGAGGATGGAGTGGGGTGTGAGGGTGGGGTGGGGGGGAGGATGGAGTGGGTTGTGAGGGTTGGTTGGGGGTGAGGATGGAGTGGGGTGTGAGGGTGGGGGTGAGGATGGAGTGGGGTGTGAGGGTGGGGTTAGGGTACAGGTGATAAAACAAAGTAAAATAATACATGATGATATGGCCCAACCGCATTCTGTTCCACACTTTAGGGATATGTTAAACTAATTTATGTGGTTTGAAGTGAGATGAGTGTTTGTTACATCTATTAAGTATCGACGTGGACCAAATGTGGGTCAGATGAGATCAGATAAGGCCTTTTTAACAGCGTTGTTCGATCATTATGAAACGCCGAAAACAGTGGCGCCCCTGTGGGCTATTGGCAGAACGACACCGGCCCACCTAGCGCCCGGTGACGCGTGGCGCGGTCTCAAGCAGCTTAGACTGTATTTGTCTGTTGACGCCGTGCCGACTTGGCGCATGTTTATGTGTGTTTACCACGGAGTCGTCCTCAGAATTCCGACGCAATGCCTTCCGCACAGTGTGGAAATGGTTCTTTATGTACTAGTTAAGGAACGAGCTGGAGTGCATTCGCCAAAATAAAGTTTATTTGGGGCATGCACGGAGCGAGTTCTTTAACGTACTTATGAAATGATTATAACAAGGCATGACATGTGGTCATGTTTGGACACAGAAATTGACTATTGTGTCAATTGCACTGCCCGACGAATACATGAGGCACATTGTGGAAACAACGGTTCGTCATTGTGAAGCCCCAAGGGGGAGGGTAGGGGTGGGAAGGCGTGGATGAAGTAGACATTTTGGAAGTCATTGCTTCTTAGTTTCGTGAAAACATCGCTGCTGAAAAGCGATATGACGGATATAATGAGAAATGTATACAATCGATAACTGTGGAATTTCCATATGTTTTGAGATTTCTGATCTAACCCCCGCCCCTTTGGTTCTTAACATTGAATTATGCATTCCATTGTTTGTCTTGAAATTAGCAAGTTCTGTCAACACCAGCCAACTCGGCTCCGCTCAGCTCAGCTCGACTGATTATACCGTGACACTTGACGAGTCAATATTAACAACTGTACTTTATCTAGATAATGCACAGTTTTTCCGTTCATTATTAAAATTAAGCACTGTTTTACCATTCTTTATTTGAATAACACACACTTACGTTAATACAACACGGCTAGGTCTGTTTTTCGATCCATTCTTCAAGATAATGAACATTTAAGACAAAGGCGTGACGTCACACAATTGTTTAAAAAGAGTTATTTACCACACCGAGAGCCCCGGCACGTGGTACGCATTAATGACGCTAGGTGGCGGAGACCAGCAGGGTTGATATTCAAAACCCGACTCAACGCTACGCAACTCTATGTACTGGTTTCTCCAGCACAGAACAGATAAATGTCACTCGCCACCTGCACGTTTAGAAAGAAGAAAGTGCTCAGAGTAAAGGCGACAACTTATTGTGATTCTGAATACTACCGCCAGGGGCGTGACAGCCTACGACGTGCGTAACTTACGCCATTTGTAACACTACCGCCTCAGAGGCCCTATTCATAAGCCACACTTAGGCTGCGCAAATTTACTTAGCGCTAAATGAAACATTTGTCGAGCGGTTATCAGATTCAACATAGTATTAACCCAAGAGGTGGAGTTTCTAAGTGAGAAAGTGTTAACATTATAGTGATTTCTAGATCATAAGCCCAACCGCAACTAATTGGTGAGGCTTTGACAAAAATCCACTTTTCGTGCGTAAGCTGCGTATAAACACATCCCCTGGAGCCGGTGTTGATAATCCGTGCTTTAGGGGCCATTCCAGCTAGGTAAGACATCAGTGGCAATGCTCTACATATGATGGTCACGATGTCAGTCACCATATGATAGGCCTGCCACATCCTGGGCGCTTGCTACGTGTGGCTTATGAATACGAATCCTGATGCTCGTTTTTCTCCTTTCTCAGCCGTATGGCTATAGTGTGTGTGTGTGCGTGGGGGGGGGGGGGGGGGGGGCTACTGTTGACTATTGTGTCAATTGCACTGCCCGACGAATACATGAGGCACATTGTGGAAACAACGGTTCGTCATTGTGAAGCCCCAGTGGGGGGGGGGGGGGGGGTATGGGTAAGAAGGTGTGGATGGAGTAGACATTTTGGAAGTCATTGCTTCTTAGTTTCGTGAAAACATCACCCCCTGAAAAGCGATATGACGGATATAATGAGAAATGTGTGTGTGTGTGTGGGGGGGGGGGGGGGGGTATGAATCTTTAACCTCCCCTTTTTTCATATGGGAAGGGTCAATATGGTAAGGAGCCATGTCTACGGGAGTAACCCCCGGCTGTTTGCGGAGAAAGACATGGGATATTTATCGTACACATTTATGTACATTCACTCAGGTGGGGCTCGAACCATGCACCGCCTGCTTGGGCTGGCAGAGAGAGCACCCCGCTAAGCCACAATATGACCCCTAATAGATATTGTAGGAGCTGTTAAGTTAATCAGTGTGGCTTCAATACACGTGGCGTGCCCTGTAGCATGTGTCTACTGAGGTCAATACACGTGGCGCGCCCTGTAGCATGTGTCCACTGAGGTCAGGGCAGCGGGAGACGTGGCGCTCAGGTAAACGACAATAGACCATGGTAGATATCTGAATGACGACACGATGCCCTATACCCGTCATACCCTGCTTGTTAACCTGTACCGTCGCCATTTAAAGCAGGCACTAACAACAGCGTAAGCTGGCCACGTGTTAATGCAGTAGATCAGTGGGGACAGATAAAGAGAAAGGAAAGGCAGGAGTATGAAAGGAAAATGTAGGAGAATGAAAAGAAAATGTAGGAGAACGAAAGGAAAATGTAGTAGAATAAAAAGAAAATGTAGGAGAATGAAAGGAAAATGTAGTAGAATAAAAAGAAAATGTAGGAGAATGAAAGGAAAATGTATGAGAATGAAAAAGAAATGGAGAATAAAAAGAAAATATAGGAAAATGATAGGAAAATGTAGGAGAATAAAAGGAAGAGAATGGAGAAAAAAAGTCAAAGATATGCGATTGAGGTCTGACACATTAAGGCATCTCACCCGACAACGTGTGTCCGATGGTCGGTGGCAGGCTTCACTCCAGACATATAACTTATAAGACGCCCACATTGGTGGCGCAGTTTGGGGCAAAGGTAAGAGTTGTGTATTTCAGTAATGTGTCATTCCTCTCACTACTGCAAGTAGCTCAAGCAGCTCAACATGGAATTAAACTAACACGTGGTACTGGGTTATATTTTCCTTTAGATTAGTTATTAAAGCGGTGTTCTGCATTCAGACGACGCCTGTTGGCTTCCTGTTTCCGGTTCCTGTGACCTTGGCTGACACAGCCGAAGTCACGGAGGCAGTCCTGCCCAGCATACAGCGGTACTCGGTCGGCCTACCTCAGGGCTCGAGACAGGGTCACCTGTCTGGCCACCCCTGTCTGGCCACCCCTGTCTGGCCACCCATGCCTGGCCACCCCTGTCTGGCCACCCCTGTCTGGCCACCCATGCCTGACCGCCCCTCTCTGGCCACCCCTGTCTGGCCACCCCTGTCACCCCTGTCAGGCCACCCCTGTCTGGCTACCCCTGTCTGGCCACTCCTGTCTGGCCACCCCTGTATGGCCACCCCTGTATGGCCACCCTGTCCGGTCACCCCTGTCTGGCCACTCCTGTCTGGCCACCCCTGTCTGGCCACCCCTGTCCGGCCACCCCTGTCTGGCCACCCCTGTATGGCCACCCGTTTCCGGCCACCCCTGCCGGGCCACCCATGTCTAGCCACCGCTGTTTGGCCACCCCTGTCGGGCTACCCCTGTCTGGCCACCCCTGTCCGGCCACCCCTGTCTGGCCACTCCTGTATGGCCACCCTGTCCGGCCACCTGTTTCCGGCCACCCCTGCCGGGTCACCCATGTCTAGCCACCGCTGTTTGGCTACCCCTGTCTGGCCACCCCTCTCAGGCCACCCATGTCTGGCCAACCCTGTCACTCCTGTCAGGCCACCCTCGTCTGACCACTCTTGTCTGGCCACCCCTGTCCGGCCACCCCTGTTTGGCTACCCCTGTCTGGCCACCCCTGTCACCCCTGTCAGGCCACCCCTGTCTGGCCACCCCTGTCACCCCTGTCGGGCCACCCCTGTGTGGCCACCCCTGTCACCCCTGCCTGGCCACCCCTGTCTGGCCACCCCTGTCACCCCTGTAAGGCCACCCCTGTTTGGCCACCCCTGTCACCCCTGTCAGGCCACCCCTGTCTGGCCACCCCAGTTTGGCCACCCCTGTCACCCCTGTCAGGTCACCCCTGTCTGGTCCCCCTGTCACCCCTGCCTGGCCCCCCCTGTATGGCCACCCTGTCCGGTCACCCCTGTCTGGCCACCCCTGTCACCCCTGTCTGGCCACCCCTGTCACCCCTGTCAGGCCACCCCTGTCTGGCCACCCCTGTATGGCCACCCGTTTCCGGCCACCCCTGCCGGGCCACCCATGTCTAGCCACCGCTGTTTGGCCACCCCTGTCGGGCCACCCCTGTCTGGCCACCCCTGTCCGGCCACCCCTGTCTGGCCACCCCTGTCTGGCCACTCCTGTATGGCCACCCTGTCCGGCCACCTGTTTCCGGCCACCCCTGCCGGGTCACCCATGTCTAGCCACCGCTGTTTGGCTACCCCTGTCTGGCCACCCCTCTCAGGCCACCCATGTCTGGCCAACCCTGTCACTCCTGTCAGGCCACCCTCGTCTGACCACTCTTGTCTGGCCACCCCTGTCCGGCCACCGCTGTTTGGCTACCCCTGTCTGGCCACCCCTGTCACCCCTGTCAGGCCACCCCTGTCTGGCCACCCCTGTCACCCCTGTCGGGCCACCCCTGTGTGGCCACCCCTGTCACCCCTGCCTGGCCACCCCTGTCTGGCCACCCCTGTCACCCCTGTCCGGCCACCCCTGTTTGGCCACCCCTGTCACCCCTGTCAGGCCACCCCTGTCTGGCCACCCTAGTCTGGCCACCCCAGTTTGGCCACCCCTGTCACCCCTGTCAGGTCACCCCTGTCTGGCCCCCCCTGTCACCCCTGCCTGGCCCCCCCTGTCTGGCCACCCCTGTCACCCCTGCCTGGCCACCCCTGTCTGGCCACCCCTGTTTGGCAACCCCTGTCACCCCTGTCAGGCCACCCCTGTCTGGCCACCCCTGTTTGGCCACCCCTGTCACCCCTGTCAGGCCACCCCTGTCTGGCCACCCCTGTCACCGCTGTTTGGCCGCCCCTGTCTGGCCACCCCTGTCACCCCTGCCTGGCCACCCCTGTCACCCCTGCCTGGCCACCCCTGTTGGGCCACCCATGTCTAGCCACCGCTGTTTGGCCACCCCTGACTGGCCACCCCTGTCTGGCCACCCATGTCTGGCTACCCCTGTCTGGCCACCCCTGTCTGGCCACACCTGGCACGCATATCTGCCTACCCCTGTCTGGCCACCCCTGTCACCCCTGTTTGGCCATCTACGTTATTGAAGAGTTTGAGGACTCTCGGAAAGTTGACGTCCGGATGAATCATATGCTCTGAGAGAAGGTATTTCAATGTTAGTGTAGGATTCACTTCTCCAACGACGCTATAACGCCCGCTTGAGCGGTATCTCCCAATTAACACGCAAACGGCCGTTAAATATCGCCCAGATTATAACCCTCTCGCAACGTTAGCAGTATTATCAACGGTCAGGCGTGATCATAACGTTTCTTATGTACATTTCCCGAATGAACACGATCACAACGCCTGCATGTAATGTTTTGGTCATCACTGGTCTGGTTCTCAGCAAGTTGAATCACAACGCCTGCATGTAATGCGCGAGTGGGCAACCGTTTTATGATCGAGAATAGTTTGTACCTTGATAATACTGTACCTTGAAGAGACTGTGTTATATATGTATCATAATGAACGCTGTTTCCTTCCCAATTTACGCACGCTATGTTTTTCCCAATATACTCTATGGGAAGAACGCTATGCTACGCTATGTTCTTAGCAATGTACTCACGGTATGTCCTTAGCTATGTACTCACGGTATGTCCTTAGCAATGTACTCACGCTATGTCCTTGGCAATGTACTCACGGTATGTCCTTAGCAATGTACTCACGCTATGTCCTTGGCAATGTACTCACGGTATGTCCTTAGCAATGTACTCACGCTATGTCCTTAGCAATGTACTCACGGTATATCCTTAGCAATGTACTCACGCTATGTCCTTGGCAATGTACTCACGGTATGTCCTTAGCAATGTACTCACGCTATGTCCTTGGCAATGTACTCACGGTATGTCCTTAGCAATGTACTCACGCTATGTCCTTAGCAATGTACTCACGGTATGTCCTTAGCAATGTACTCACGGTATGTCCGTAGCAATGTACTCACAGTATGTCCTTAGCAATGTGCTCATGGTATGTCCTTGGCAATGTACTCACGGTATGTCCTTAGCAATGTACTCAAGGTATGCCCTTAGCAATGTACTCACGGTATGTCCTTAGCAATGTACTCACGGTCTGTCCTTAGCAATGTACTCACGGTATGTCATCAGCAATGTACTCACGCTATGTCCTTAGCAATGTACTCACGGTATGTCCCTAGCAATGTACCCACGGTATTTCCTTAGCAATGTACTCACGGTATGTCCTTGGCAATGTACGCACGGTATGTCCTTAGCAATGTACTCACGGTATGTCCGTAGCAATGTACTCACGGTATGTCCTTAGCAATGTGCTCATGGTATGTCCTTGGCAATGTACTCACGGTATGTCCTTAGCAATGTACTCAAGGTATGCCCTTAGCAATGTACTCACGGTATGTCCTTAGCAATGTACTCACGGTATGTCCTTGGCAATGTACTCACGGTATGTACTTAGCAATGTACTCACGCTTTGTCCTTAGCAATGTACTCACGCTATGTCCTTAGCAATGTACTCACGCTATGTCCTTAGCAATGTACTCACGGTATGTCCTTAGCAATGTACTCACGGTATGTCCTTATAAATGTAGTCACATTATTCCTTAGCCATGTACTCATGTTTATGCTGTAAACACCTTGCCGTACTGTACCGGCGCCCATGGTATGATGTAAACACCTCGCCGTACTGTACCGGCGCCCATGGTATGATGTAAACACCTTGCCGTACTGTACCGGCGCCCATGGTATGATGTAAACACCTTGCCGTACTGTACCGGCGCCCATGGCATGATGCAAAAACGGTTTACCAGCCCGTCACAGCCGTGTATTCTAGGAATCCCCCCTCTCAGCTTATTTCCGTGTTAAATCACAGTCTCCTCTCTCCCAAAATACAACCGTTAGTTTTGTTGTCTGCCTTCATGTCTGTATGTGGTGACATGTGGTATTACATTTAAAAAGACATGCCGCTTTATTTTCAGCTGACGTGTCTGAAGTTGGCGGAAGGAAGTGTCTATTGTGCGTCATATTCAAGATCTCCCTTTGCAACATTGCGGAACCCTGTTTTAAACATGATGGTCAATGTGTCTCTCAGGGCTATCACATGGAAGACCTCCTCGGCCAGCCGTTGTCGAATCTCTCCCCCATCCTCATCAGCCTCACCGCACAAAGCATCATTTTTGCAGGACTGTCTCTTCACTCTGTTGGCGACTGGATACGCGTTCCGTGTTTTAGCCTTTGCCTGACGACATCGGGTGCATGACCCAACGGATGGCCGCGTTTTGACGTCCGAGTACTGACATGAGGATAATTGAAATAGGGACGGTTGGAATCATGAGGCAAAATTGTGTCCCCGTAATCTTACGTTGCAAGTGCGACGAGGCAAAACGCTCCATTCATCATGTCAAAAGGGAACAAAAACTGTCCTAGTTAGCTTTATTTTCGGTGAAAGATATTGCCAGGCGTGGGGTTTTCTACCCAGGAAGGGTCACTTCATACCGAACTTCCTCGAGGAGTTGACGATGCGTTCCGACTGATATGCCCCGCTGTGGACATGTCTGTGTGGTCACAGAATAAAAATCCCATGTCATTCTTCGCAAAGAGTATGGGGTTAACCCCGGGGACATGGCTCCACTCTCCCTTCTGTCTCTCATTGACGCGATATGACCAAAGTGGTTAAAGTCCTGGTGCCACCATTTTGTTTAGCTCAGAGTTAACTTTGTTTAGGGAAGATAAACAAATAAGTTGTTTTAATGGGAGTTGACAGTTTTTATATTTCACGATATCACTGTAACCGCGTTCGTCTCAGTAGCAAAAGTGAGGTCTGGCGGGTTTATTTCTGAGAGCATTGCATCTGAGCGTTATTTAGAAATTCCCCAATGATGTCACAAGATTGACAGGTGAGCTTTGATGCAGTGCGTAGGCATCTGTTGGCGAGGGAGTGTACTGTCCTCATTGTTGAGTGCTTTGCGTTGAGTTCAAGCCACTGAGCAGACAGAATCTGAGTCTCAACGTAAAAGCACATGCGTTTGTATTCCCCTTTGACGTCACTCTCCTCTCTCCCAGAATTTATATTGGTAGGTGCGAAAACACGTGGAAAAAGTATTCCCTTCTATTATAAGCGTGGAAACACATAAGATTAAAATGAGCTAAAGTTGTTTTGGCGTGGCACCAACTGTCTAAAGTGTCCTGAATAAACAACCAATCGACTGATATGGTATGAGCAGAACCTCCAATGTGATAGTCTCGCCTGATTGAAACAGCGAAACTGATTGGCTCGTTCATTGGAATGGCGAGACGTGATTGGCTCGCTCATTGGAAGCGCGAGATGTGATTGGTTCGCTCATTGGAGTCGCGAGACGTGATTAGATCGCTCATTAGAATGGCGAGACGTGATTGGATCACTCGCTCATGTTACACAAATCTCGGATAGGTGAATACATGCACTGTCCCTTCTACTCGCCACACGTGCCCCCATCTCTCCCCGCTTGCCGTCAAACACCGCGTAGCCTGATCCCTCGCTCGGCATGCCACCAGCTGATTGGCAAGCTATTACACATTTCAGATCTGGTTCTACTCTATCAGGATTTGTTAAGTCCGTGGGATCCAATATGGCCACGCAATACCGAGATAATTTGATTCTGTCAAGTGACTGAATCCAGCATCAGTCAAGAATGTGAACTAAATCTAATCTTAAGGGCAAAACATGCTGTGGCTTTTTGGACGCCTGGCAGGTTTTGATCATGCAGCCATTGTCAGTGGCTTGTGAGGGGGGTAGATCCTCTCTCTCTCACGTTCAGATTTACTCCGCACCGCCGCTGAAAAAAGTGCCAAAATGCGCCGCTAAGTGTGCGAGCACCCCGGACCCAGGCACCCTCGGCCGAGGTACCCCGGACCCAGGCACCCCGGGTCCCAGGCACCCCGGGCCCAGGCACCCCGGTCCCAGGCACCCCGGGTCCCAGCCACCCCGGGTCCCAGGCACCCCGGTCCCAGGCACCCCGGTCCCAAGCACCCGGGTCCCAGGCACCCCGGTCCCAGGCACCCCGGTCCCAGGCACCCCGGTCCCAGGCACCCCGGTCCCAGGCACCCCGGTCCCAGGCACCCCGGGTCCCAAGCACCCCGGTCCCAGGCACCCCGGGCCACGCACCCCGGTCCCAGGCATCCCGGGTCCCAGGCACCCCGGTCCCAGGCACCCCGGGCCACGCACCCCGGGTCCCAGACACCCCGGGTCCCAGGCACCCCGGTCCCAGGCACCCCGGTCCCAGGCACCCCGGTCCCAGGCACCCCGGTCCCAGGCACCCCGGTCCCAGGCACCCCGGTCCCAGGCACCCCGGGTCCCAAGCACCCCGGTCCCAGGCACCCCGGGCCACGCACCCCGGTCCCAGGCATCCCGGGTCCCAGGCACCCCGGTCCCAGGCACCCCGGGCCACGCACCCCGGGTCCCAGACACCCCGGGTCCCAGGCACCCCGGTCCTAGGCACCCAGGGTTCCAGGCATCCCGGTCCCAGACACCCCGGGCCCAGGCACCCCCGGTCCCAGGCACCCCGGTCCCAGGCACCCCGGGTCCCAGACACCCCGGGCCCAGGTACCCAGGGTCCCAGGTACCCCGGGCCTAGGCACCCCGGGTCCCAGGCACCCTGGGCCCAGGCACCCCGGTCCCAGGCACCCCGGGTCCCAGGCACCCCGGTCCCAGGCACCCCGGGTCCCAGGCACCCCGGGTCTAGGCACCCCGGGTCCCAGGCACCCCGGACCCAGGTACCCCGGGTCCCAGGCACCCATGTCCCAGGCACCCAGGTCCCAGGTACCATGGGCCCAGGCACCCCGGGCCCAGACACCCAGGTCCCAGGCACCCCGGGCCCAGCCACCCCGGTCCCAGGCACCCCGGGCCCAGGCACCCCGGTCCCAGGCACCCTGGGCCGAGGCACCCCGGGCCACGCACCCCGGGTCCCAGGCACCCCGGTCCCAGGCACCCCGGTCCCAGGCACCCCGGTCCCAGGCACCCCGGGCCACGCACCCCGGGTCCCAGACACCCCGGGTCCCAGGCACCCCGGGCCCAGGCACCCCGGGCCCAGGCACCCCGGGCCCAGGCACCTGTCCAAGTGTATCAACCACCGATGTCAATCTTCCTCGTGTGGAAGCAGTAATTTCGGTGATAAGGAAGCATTAGTTAGTATAAAACCAAAGGTATTATTTCGTTGGTTAAATACCGGAATGTGGCTTTAAGGTCACTTACGGAATCATTTTAGTCACCAGCCTAGACCTACCTACTGAGTGCCCGGCACAGGCCACAGTGATCTAAGATCTGTCGCGGCGACGTAGAGCAATGGTAGTCGGTCACAGGGTGAAACAGACCACCTCAAATATTCAGCCATGTCACTCATGTCATTGTCTCGGGAGGTTCTTTGGCCACGTTTATCCTTCAGAAAGAAATCCTTCATTTAACTTCTGATAGGCAAACAAGGCCTTCTGCCTCGCGCCCCCCCCCCTACCCCCACCCACCCTCCTACGCACAGCCATGGACCGCCAGCCAGTGTGTCAGTTACATGTGTCTTCCATCGACTCCCTGGGGCAAAAACTTAATCGCAACTCATGCATTATTATGCACTGATTCCAGGAAATACGGGCAGCAATTATAGAATGTGTTGCGATACAGCGAAAGCGACTTACGATGTGGAGGTTTGCTGTGAGTAAGGCGACCATGTCAGCTGGGGTAATCTGGTTACCGTAGAACTTTCCCGACATACACGCTCCGGGGGGAGAGGCACTCTCCCCGCAGCCCCCACCACCCAATGGACCGCCACGATCAGATAGATGCCCCCCAAACCATTATGATTGACATTGACAGATGGCTTTGTGATCTGCCCAGTCTCCGAGGCTGTGTCTGGCGGGCCGTGCTGTGAGCCTGTCCGTTAAGGCTCCCTGTGATCTGCCCAGTCGCCGAGGCTGTGTCGGGCAGGCCGTGCTGTGAGCCTGTCCGTTAAGGCTCCCTGTGATCTGCCCAGTCGCCGAGGCTGCGTCTGGCGGGCCGTGCTGTGAGCCTGTCCGTTAAGGCTCCCTGTGATCTGCCCAGTCGCCGAGGCTGTGTCGGGCAGGCCGTGCTGTGAGCCTGTCCGTTAAGGCTCCCTGTGATCTGCCCAGTCGCCGAGGCTGTGTCGGGCAGGCCGTGCTGTGAGCCTGTCCGTTAAGGCTCCCTGTGATCTGCCCAGTCGCCGAGGCTGTGTCTGGCGGGCCGTGCTGTGAGCCTGTCCGTTAAGGCTCCCTGTGATCTGCCCAGTCGCCGAGGCTGTGTCGGGCAGGCCGTGCTGTGAGCCTGTCCGTTAAGGCTCCCTGTGATCTGCCCAGTCGCCGAGGCTGTGTCGGGCAGGCCGTGCTGTGAGCCTGTCCGTTAAGGCTCCCTGTGATCTGCCCAGTCGCCGAGGCTGTGTCTGGCGGGCCGTGCTGTGAGCCTGTCCGTTAAGGCTCCCTGTGATCTGCCCAGTCGCCGAGGCTGTGTCGGGCAGGCCGTGCTGTGAGCCTGTCCGTTAAGGCTCCCTGTGATCTGCCCAGTCGCCGAGGCTGTGTCGGGCGGGCCGTGCTGTGAGCCTCTCCGTTAAGGCTCCCTGTGATCTGCCCAGTCGCCGAGGCTGTGTCGGGCGGGCCGTGCTGTGAGCCTGTCCGTTAAGGCTCCCTGTGATCTGCCCAGTCGCCGAGGCTGTGTCGGGCAGGCCGTGCTGTGAGCCTGTCCGTTAAGGCTCCCTGTGATCTGCCCAGTCGCCGAGGCTGTGTCGGGCAGGCCGTGCTGTGAGCCTGTCCGTTAAGGCTCCCTGTGATCTGCCCAGTCGCCGAGGCTGTGTCGGGCGGGCCGTGCTGTGAGCCTCTCCGTTAAGGCTCCCTGTGATCTGCCCAGTCGCCGAGGCTGTGTCGGGCGGGCCGTGCTGTGAGCCTGTCCGTTAAGGCTCCCTGTGATCTGCCCAGTCGCCGAGGCTGTGTCGGGCGGGCCGTGCTGTGAGCCTGTCCGTTAAGGCTCCCTGTGATCTGCCCAGTCGCCGAGGCTGTGTCGGGCGGGCCGTGCTGTGAGCCTGTCCGTTAAGGCTCCCTGTGATCTGCCCAGTCGCCAAACCTTGGCCCGGCCTGCCGTGCTGTGAGCCTGTCCGTTAAGGCTCCCTGTGATCTGCCCAGTCGCCGAGGCTGTGTCGGGCGGGCCGTGCTGTGAGCCTGTCCGTTAAGGCTCCCTGTGATCTGCCCAGTCGCCGAGGCTGTGTCGGGCGGGCCGTGCTGTGAGCCTGTCCGTTAAGGCTCCCTGTGATCTGCCCAGTCGCCAAACCTTGGCCCGGCCTGCCGTGCTGTGAGCCTGTCCGTTAAGGCTCCCTGTGATCTGCCCAGTCGCCGAGGCTGTGTCGGGCGGGCCGTGCTGTGAGCCTGTCCGTTAAGGCTCCCTGTGATCTGCCCAGTCTC
Organism: Arenicola marina; assembly: GCA_964019135.1. Classification (NCBI taxonomy): domain Eukaryota; kingdom Metazoa; phylum Annelida; class Polychaeta; family Arenicolidae; genus Arenicola; species Arenicola marina. The sequence continues at coordinate 2,866,750 of OZ025257.1, read as the reverse complement.
CGAGGCTGTGTCGGGCGGGCCGTGCTGTGAGCCTGTCCGTTAAGGCTCCCTGTGATCTGCCCAGTCGCCGAGGCTGTGTCGGGCGGGCCGTGCTGTGAGCCTGTCCGTTAAGGCTCCCTGTGATATGCCCAGTCGCCGAGGCTGTGTCGGGCGGGCCGTGCTGTGAGCCTGTCCGGTAAGGCTCCCTGTGATCTGCCCAGTCGCCAAGGCTGTGTCGGGCGGGCCGTGCTGTGAGCCTGTACGTTAAGGCTCCCTGTGATCTGCCCAGTCGCCGAGACTGTGTCGGGCGGGCCGTGCTGTGAGCCTCTCCGTTAAGGCTCCCTGTGGTCTGCCCAGTCGCCGAGGCTGTGTCGGGCGGGCCGTGCTGTGAGCCTGTCCGTTAAGGCTCCCTGTGATCTGCCCAGTGGCCGAGGCTGTGTCGGGCGGGCCGTGCTGTGAGCCTCTCCGTTAAGGCTCCCTGTGATCTGCCAAGTCGCCAAGGCTGTGTCGGGCGGGCCGTGATGTGAGCCTCTCCGTTAAGGCTCCCTGTGATCTGCCCAGTCGCCAAGGCTGTGTCGGGCGGGCCGTGCTGTGAGCCTCTCCGTTAAGGCTCCCTGTGATCTGCCCAGTGGCCGAGGCTGTGTCGGGCGGGCCGTGCTGTGAGCCTCTCCGTTAAGGCTCCCTGTGATCTGCCCAGTCGCCGAGGCTGTGTCGGGCGGGCCGTGCTGTGAGCCTGTCCGTTAAGGCTCCCTGTGATCTGCCCAGTCGCCAAGGCTGTGTCGGGCGGGCCGTGCTGTGAGCCTGTCCGTTAAGGCTCCCTGTGATCTGCCCAGTCGCCAAGGCTGTGTCGGGCGGGCCATGCTGTGAGCCTGTCCGTTAAGACTCCCTGTGATCTGCCCAGTCGCCGAGGCTGTGTCGGGCGGGCCGTGCTGTGAGCCTGTCCGTTAAGGCTCCCTGTGATCTGCCCAGTCGCCAAGGCTGTGTCGGGCGGGCCATGCTGTGAGCCTGTCCGTTAAGACTCCCTGTGATCTGCCCAGTCGCCGAGACTGTGTCGGGCGGGCCGTGCTGTGAGCCTGTCCGTTAAGGGTCCCTGTGATCTGCCTAGTCGCCGAGGCTGTGTCGGGCAGGCCGTGATGTGAGCCTCTCCGTTATGGCTCCCTGTGATCTGCCCAGTCGCCGAGGCTGTGTCGGGCGGGCCGTGCTGTGAGCCTCTCCGTTAAGGCTCCCTGTGATCTGCCCAGTCGCCGAGGCTGTGTCGGGCGGGCCGTGATGTGAGCCTGTCCGTTAAGGCTCTCTGTGATCTGCCCAGTCGCCGAGGCTGTGTCGGGCGGGCCGTGCTGTGAGCCTGTCCGTTAAGGCTCCCTGTGATCTGCCCAGTCACCGAGGCTGTGTCGGGCGGGCCGTGCTGTGAGCCTCTCCGTTAAGGCTCCCTGTGATCTGCCCAGTCGCCGAGACTGTGTCGGGCGGGCCGTGATGTGAGCCTCTCCGTTAAGGCTTCCTGTGATCTGCCCAGTCGCCGAGGCTGTGTCGGGCGGGCCGTGCTGTGAGCCTCTCCGTTAAGGCTCACTGTGGTCTGCCCAGTCGCCGAGGCTGTGTCGGGCGGGCCGTCCTGTGAGCCTGACCGTTAAGGCTTCCTGTGATCGGCCCAGTCGCCAAGGCTGTGTCGGGCGGGCCGTGCTGTGAGCCTGTCCGTTAAGGCTCCCTGTGATCTGCCCAGTCGCCGAGGCTGTGTCGGGCAGGCCGTGCTGTGAGCCTCTCCGTTAAGGCTTCCTGTGATCTGCCCAGTCGCCGAGGCTGTGTCGGGCGGGCCGTGCTGTGAGCCTCTCCGTTAAGGCTCCCTGTGGTCTGCCCAGTCGCCGAGGCTGTGTCGGGCGGGCCGTCCTGTGAGCCTGTCCGTTAAGGCTTCCTGTGATCGGCCCAGTCGCCAAGGCTGTGTCGGGCGGGCCGTGCTGTAAGCCTGTCCGTTAAGGCTCCCTGTGATCTGCCCAGTCGCCGAGGCTGTGTCGGGCAGGCCGTGATGTGAGCCTCTCCGTTAAGGCTTCCTGTGATCTGCCCAGTCGCCGAGGCTGTGTCGGGCGGGCCGTGCTGTGAGCCTCTCCGTTAAGGCTCCCTGTGGTCTGCCCAGTCGCCGAGGCTGTGTCGGGCGGGCCGTCCTGTGAGCCTGTCCGTTAAGGCTTCCTGTGATCGGCCCAGTCGCCAAGGCTGTGTCGGGCGGGCCGTGCTGTGAGCCTGTCCGTTAAGGCTCCCTGTGATCTGCCCAGTCGCCGAGGCTGTGTCGGGCAGGCCGTGATGTGAGCCTGTCCGTTAAGGCTTCCTGTGATCTGCCCAGTCGCCGAGGCTGTGTCGGGCGGGCCGTGCTGTGAGCCTGTCCGTTAAGGCTCCCTGTGATCTGCCCAGTCGCCGAGGCTGTGTCGGGCGGGCCGTGCTGTGAGCTTGTCCGTTAAGGCTCCCTGTGATCTGCCCAGTCTCCGAGGCTGTGTCGGGCGGGCCGTGCTGTGAGCCTGTCCGTTAAGGCTCCCTGTGATCTGCCCAGTCGCCGAGGCTGTGTCGGGCGGGCCGTGCTGTGAGCCTGTCCGTTAAGGCTCCCTGTGATCTGCCCAATCGCTGAGGCTGTGACGGGCGGGCCGTGCTGTGAGCCTGTCCGGTAAGGCTCCCTGTGATCTGCCCAGTCGCCAAGGCTGTGTCGGGCGGGCCGTGCTGTGAGCCTGTACGTTAAGGCTCCCTGTGATCTGCCCAGTCGCCGAGACTGTGTCGGGCGGGCCGTGCTGTGAGCCTCTCCGTTAAGGCTCCCTGTGGTCTGCCCAGTCGCCGAGGCTGTGTCGGGCGGGCCGTGCTGTGAGCCTGTCCGTTAAGGCTCCCTGTGATCTGCCCAGTGGCCGAGGCTGTGTCGGGCGGGCCGTGCTGTGAGCCTCTCCGTTAAGGCTCCCTGTGATCTGCCAAGTCGCCAAGGCTGTGTCGGGCGGGCCGTGATGTGAGCCTCTCCGTTAAGGCTCCCTGTGATCTGCCCAGTCGCCAAGGCTGTGTCGGGCGGGCCGTGCTGTGAGCCTCTCCGTTAAGGCTCCCTGTGATCTGCCCAGTGGCCGAGGCTGTGTCGGGCGGGCCGTGCTGTGAGCCTCTCCGTTAAGGCTCCCTGTGATCTGCCCAGTCGCCGAGGCTGTGTCGGGCGGGCCGTGCTGTGAGCCTGTCCGTTAAGGCTCCCTGTGATCTGCCCAGTCGCCAAGGCTGTGTCGGGCGGGCCGTGCTGTGAGCCTGTCCGTTAAGGCTCCCTGTGATCTGCCCAGTCGCCAAGGCTGTGTCGGGCGGGCCATGCTGTGAGCCTGTCCGTTAAGACTCCCTGTGATCTGCCCAGTCGCCGAGGCTGTGTCGGGCGGGCCGTGCTGTGAGCCTGTCCGTTAAGGCTCCCTGTGATCTGCCCAGTCGCCAAGGCTGTGTCGGGCGGGCCATGCTGTGAGCCTGTCCGTTAAGACTCCCTGTGATCTGCCCAGTCGCCGAGACTGTGTCGGGCGGGCCGTGCTGTGAGCCTGTCCGTTAAGGGTCCCTGTGATCTGCCTAGTCGCCGAGGCTGTGTCGGGCAGGCCGTGATGTGAGCCTCTCCGTTATGGCTCCCTGTGATCTGCCCAGTCGCCGAGGCTGTGTCGGGCGGGCCGTGCTGTGAGCCTCTCCGTTAAGGCTCCCTGTGATCTGCCCAGTCGCCGAGGCTGTGTCGGGCGGGCCGTGATGTGAGCCTGTCCGTTAAGGCTCTCTGTGATCTGCCCAGTCGCCGAGGCTGTGTCGGGCGGGCCGTGCTGTGAGCCTGTCCGTTAAGGCTCCCTGTGATCTGCCCAGTCACCGAGGCTGTGTCGGGCGGGCCGTGCTGTGAGCCTCTCCGTTAAGGCTCCCTGTGATCTGCCCAGTCGCCGAGACTGTGTCGGGCGGGCCGTGATGTGAGCCTCTCCGTTAAGGCTTCCTGTGATCTGCCCAGTCGCCGAGGCTGTGTCGGGCGGGCCGTGCTGTGAGCCTCTCCGTTAAGGCTCCCTGTGGTCTGCCCAGTCGCCGAGGCTGTGTCGGGCGGGCCGTCCTGTGAGCCTGACCGTTAAGGCTTCCTGTGATCGGCCCAGTCGCCAAGGCTGTGTCGGGCGGGCCGTGCTGTGAGCCTGTCCGTTAAGGCTCCCTGTGATCTGCCCAGTCGCCGAGGCTGTGTCGGGCAGGCCGTGCTGTGAGCCTCTCCGTTAAGGCTTCCTGTGATCTGCCCAGTCGCCGAGGCTGTGTCGGGCGGGCCGTGCTGTGAGCCTCTCCGTTAAGGCTCCCTGTGGTCTGCCCAGTCGCCGAGGCTGTGTCGGGCGGGCCGTCCTGTGAGCCTGTCCGTTAAGGCTTCCTGTGATCGGCCCAGTCGCCAAGGCTGTGTCGGGCGGGCCGTGCTGTAAGCCTGTCCGTTAAGGCTCCCTGTGATCTGCCCAGTCGCCGAGGCTGTGTCGGGCAGGCCGTGATGTGAGCCTCTCCGTTAAGGCTTCCTGTGATCTGCCCAGTCGCCGAGGCTGTGTCGGGCGGGCCGTGCTGTGAGCCTCTCCGTTAAGGCTCCCTGTGGTCTGCCCAGTCGCCGAGGCTGTGTCGGGCGGGCCGTCCTGTGAGCCTGTCCGTTAAGGCTTCCTGTGATCGGCCCAGTCGCCAAGGCTGTGTCGGGCGGGCCGTGCTGTGAGCCTGTCCGTTAAGGCTCCCTGTGATCTGCCCAGTCGCCGAGGCTGTGTCGGGCAGGCCGTGATGTGAGCCTGTCCGTTAAGGCTTCCTGTGATCTGCCCAGTCGCCGAGGCTGTGTCGGGCGGGCCGTGCTGTGAGCCTGTCCGTTAAGGCTCCCTGTGATCTGCCCAGTCGCCGAGGCTGTGTCGGGCGGGCCGTGCTGTGAGCTTGTCCGTTAAGGCTCCCTGTGATCTGCCCAGTCGCCGAGGCTGTGTCGGGCGGGCCGTGCTGTGAGCCTGTCCGTTAAGGCTCCCTGTGATCTGCCCAGTCGCCGAGGCTGTGTCGGGCGGGCCGTGCTGTGAGCCTGTCCGTTAAGGCTCCCTGTGATCTGCCCAATCGCTGAGGCTGTGACGGGCGGGCCGTGCTGTGAGCCTGTCCGTTAAGGCTCCCTGTGATCTGCCCAGTCGCCGAGGCTGTGTCTGGCGAGCCGTGCTGTGAGCCTCTCCGTTAAGGCTCCCTGTGATCTGCCCAGTCGCCGAGGCTGTGACGGGCGGGCCGTGCTGTGAGCCTGTCCGTTAAGGCTCCCTGTGATCTGCCCAGTCGCCAAGCCTTGGCCCGGCCTGCCGTGCTGTGAGCCTCTCCGTTAAGGCTCCCTGTGATCTGCCCAGTCGCCGAGGCTGTGTCGGGCGGGCCGTGCTGTGAGCCTGTCCGTTAAGGCTCCCTGTGATCTGCCCAGTCGCCGAGGCTGTGTCGGGCGGGCCGTGCTGTGAGCCTGTCCGTTAAGGCTCCCTGTGATCTGCCCAATCGCTGAGGCTGTGACGGGCGGGCCGTGCTGTGAGCCTGTCCGTTAAGGCTCCCTGTGATCTGCCCAGTCGCCGAGGCTGTGTCTGGCGAGCCGTGCTGTGAGCCTCTCCGTTAAGGCTCCCTGTGATCTGCCCAGTCGCCGAGGCTGTGACGGGCGGGCCGTGCTGTGAGCCTGTCCGTTAAGGCTCCCTGTGATCTGCCCAGTCGCCAAGCCTTGGCCCGGCCTGCCGTGCTGTGAGCCTCTCCGTTAAGGCTCCCTGTGATCTGCCCAGTCGCCGAGGCTGTGTCGGGCGGGCCGTGCTGTGAGCCTCTCCGTTAAGGCTCCCTGTGATCTGCCCAGTCGCCGAGGCTGTGTCGGGCGGGCCGTGATGTGAGCCTCTCCGTTAAGGCTCCCTGTGATCTGCCCAGTCGCCAAGGCTGTGTCGGGCGGGCCGTGCTGTGAGCCTGTCCGTTAAGGCTCCCTGTGATCTGCCCAGTCGCCGAGGCTGTGTCGGGCGGGCCGTGCTGTAAGCCTCCCCATTAAGGCTCCCTGTGATCGGCTCAGTCGCCGAGGCTGTGCCGGGCGGGCCGTGCTGTGAGCCTCTCCGTTAAGGCTCCCTGTGATCTGCCCAGTCGCCAAGGCTGTGTCGGGCGGGCCGTGCTGTGAGCCTCTCCGTTAAGGCTCCCTGTGATCTGCCCAGTCGCCGAGGCTGTGTCGGGCGGGCCATGCTGTGAGCCTCTCCGTTAAGGCTCCCTGTGATCTGCCCAGTCGCCGAGGCTGTGTCGGGCAGGCCGTGCTGTGAGCCTCTCCGTTACGGCTCCCTGTGATCTGCCCAGTCGCCGAGGCTGTGTCGGGCGGGCCGTGCTGTGAGCCTGTCCGTTAAGGCTCCCTGTGATCTGCCCAGTCGCCAAGGCTGTGTCGGGCGGGCCGTGCTGTGAGCCTGTCCGTTAAGGCTCCCTGTGATCTGCCCAGTCGCCAAGGCTGTGTCGGGCGGGCCATGCTGTGAGCCTGTCCGTTAAGACTCCCTGTGATCTGCCCAGTCGCCGAGGCTGTGTCGGGCGGGCCGTGCTGTGAGCCTGTCCGTTAAGGCTCCCTGTGATCTGCCCAGTCGCCAAGGCTGTGTCGGGCGGGCCATGCTGTGAGCCTGTCCGTTAAGACTCCCTGTGATCTGCCCAGTCGCCGAGACTGTGTCGGGCGGGCCGTGCTGTGAGCCTGTCCGTTAAGGGTCCCTGTGATCTGCCTAGTCGCCGAGGCTGTGTCGGGCAGGCCGTGATGTGAGCCTCTCCGTTATGGCTCCCTGTGATCTGCCCAGTCGCCGAGGCTGTGTCGGGCGGGCCGTGCTCTGAGCCACTCCGTTAAGGCTCCCTGTGATCTGCCCAGTCGCCGAGGCTGTGTCGGGCGGGCCGTGATGTGAGCCTGTCCGTTAAGGCTCTCTGTGATCTGCCCAGTCGCCGAGGCTGTGTCGGGCGGGCCGTGCTGTGAGCCTGTCCGTTAAGGCTCCCTGTGATCTGCCCAGTCACCGAGGCTGTGTCGGGCGGGCCGTGCTGTGAGCCTCTCCGTTAAGGCTCCCTGTGATCTGCCCAGTCGCCGAGACTGTGTCGGGCGGGCCGTGATGTGAGCCTCTCCGTTAAGGCTTCCTGTGATCTGCCCAGTCGCCGAGGCTGTGTCGGGCGGGCCGTGCTGTGAGCCTCTCCGTTAAGGCTCCCTGTGGTCTGCCCAGTCGCCGAGGCTGTGTCGGGCGGGCCGTCCTGTGAGCCTGTCCGTTAAGGCTTCCTGTGATCGGCCCAGTCGCCAAGGCTGTGTCGGGCGGGCCGTGCTGTGAGCCTGTCCGTTAAGGCTCCCTGTGATCTGCCCAGTCGCCGAGGCTGTGTCGGGCAGGCCGTGCTGTGAGCCTCTCCGTTAAGGCTTCCTGTGATCTGCCCAGTCGCCGAGGCTGTGTCGGGCGGGCCGTGCTGTGAGCCTCTCCGTTAAGGCTCCCTGTGGTCTGCCCAGTCGCCGAGGCTGTGTCGGGCGGGCCGTCCTGTGAGCCTGTCCGTTAAGGCTTCCTGTGATCGGCCCAGTCGCCAAGGCTGTGTCGGGCGGGCCGTGCTGTGAGCCTGTCCGTTAAGGCTCCCTGTGATCTGCCCAGTCGCCGAGGCTGTGTCGGGCAGGCCGTGATGTGAGCCTCTCCGTTAAGGCTTCCTGTGATCTGCCCAGTCGCCGAGGCTGTGTCGGGCGGGCCGTGCTGTGAGCCTCTCCGTTAAGGCTCCCTGTGGTCTGCCCAGTCGCCGAGGCTGTGTCGGGCGGGCCGTCCTGTGAGCCTGTCCGTTAAGGCTCCCTGTGATCTGCCCAGTCGCCGAGGCTGTGTCGGGCAGGCCATGATGTGAGCCTCTCCGTTAAGGCTTCCTGTGATCTGCCCAGTCGCCGAGGCTGTGTCGGGCGGGCCGTGCTGTGAGCCTCTCCGTTAAGGCTCCCTGTGGTCTGCCCAGTCGCCGAGGCTGTGTCGGGCGGGCCGTCCTGTGAGCCTGTCCGTTAAGGCTTCCTGTGATCGGCCCAGTCGCCGAGGCTGTGTCGGGCGGGCCGTGCTGTGAGCCTCTCCGTTAAGGCTCCCTGTGATCTGCCCAGTCGCCGAGGCTGTGTCGGGCGGGCCGTGCTGTGAGCCTCTCCGTTAAGGCTCCCTGTGATCGGCCCAGTCGCCAAGGCTGTGTCGGGCGGGCCGTGCTGTGAGCCTGTCCGTTAAGGCTCCCTGTGATCGGCCCAGTCGCCAAGGCTGTGTCGGGCGGGCCGTGCTGTGAGCCTGTCCGTTAAGGCTCCCTGTGATCTGCCCAGTCGCCGAGGCTGTGTCGGGCGGGCCGTGCTGTGAGCCTGTCCGTTAAGGCTCCCTGTGATCTGCCCAGTGGCCGAGGCTGTGTCGGGCGGGCCGTGCTGTGAGCCTGTCTGTTAAGGCTCCCTGTGATCTGCCCAGTCGCCGAGGCTGTGTCGGGCGGGCCGTGCTGTGAGCCTGTCCGTTAAGGCTCCCTGTGATCTGCCCAGTCGCCGAGGCTGTGTCGGGCGGGCCGTGCTGTGAGCCTGTCTGTTAAGGCTCCCTGTGATCTGCCCAGTCGCCGAGGCTGTTTCTGGCGGGCCGTGCTGTGAACCTGTCCGTTAAGGCTCCCTGTGATCTGCCCAGTGGCCGAGGCTGTGTCGGGCGGGCCGTGCTGTGAGCCTGTCTGTTAAGGCTCCCTGTGATCTGCCCAGTCGCCGAGGCTGTGTCGGGCAGGCCGTGATGTGAGCCTGTCCGTTAAGGCTCCCTGTGATCTGCCCAGTGGCCGAGGCTGTGTCGGGCGGGCCGTGCTGTGAGCCTGTCTGTTAAGGCTCCCTGTGATCTGCCCAGTGGCCGAGGCTGTGTCGGGCAGGCCGTGCTGTGAGCCTCTCCGTTAAGGCTCCCTGTGATCTGCCCAGTCGCCGAGGCTGTGTCGGGCGGGCCGTGCTGTGAGCCTGTCCGTTAAGGCTCCCTGTGATCTGCCCAGTGGCCGAAGCTGTGTCGGGCGGGCCGTGCTGTGAGCCTGTCTGTTAAGGCTCCCTGTGATCTACCCAGTCGCCGAGGCTGTGTCGGGCAGGCCGTGCTGTGAGCCTGTCCGTTAAGGCTCCCTGTGATCTGCCCAGTCGCCGAGGCTGTGTCGGGCAGGCCGTGCTGTGAGCCTGTCTGTTAAGGCTCCCTGTGATCTGCCCAGTCGCCGAGGCTGTGTCGGGCAGGCCGTGCTGTGAGCCTGTCCGTTAAGGCTCCCTGTGATCTGCCCAGTCGCCGAGGCTGTGTCGGGCGGGCCGTGCTGTGAGCCTGTCTGTTAAGGCTCCCTGTGATCTGCCCAGTCGCCGAGGCTGTGTCGGGCAGGCCGTGCTGTGAGCCTGTCCGTTAAGGCTCCCTGTGATCTGCCCAGTCGCCGAGGCTGTGTCGGGCGGGCCGTGCTGTGAGCCTGTCCGTTAAGGCTCCCTGTGGTCTGCCCAGTCGCCGAGACTGTGTCGGGCGGGCCGTGCTGTGAGCCTGTCCGTTAAGGCTCCCTGTGATCTGCCCAGTGGCCGAGGCTGTGTCGGGCGGGCCGTGCTGTGAGCCTGTCTGTTAAGACTCCCTGTGATCTGCCCAGTCGCCGAGGCTGTGTCGGGCGGGCCGTGCTGTGAGCCTGTACGTTAAGGCTCCCTGTGATCTGCCCAGTCGCCGAGGCTGTTTCTGGCGGGCCGTGCTGTGAGCCTGTCCGTTAAGGCTCCCTGTGATCTGCCCAGTCGCCGAGGCTGTGTCGGGCGGGCCGTGCTGTGAGCCTGTCCGTTAAGACTCCCTGTGATCTGCCCAGTCGCCGAGGCTGTGTCGGGCGGGCCGTGCTGTGAGCCTGTCCGTTAAGGCTCCCTGTGATCTGCCCAGTCACCGAGGCTGTGTCGGGCGGGCCGTGCTGTGAGCCTGTCCGTTAAGGCTCCCTGTGATCGGCCCAGTCGCCAAGGCTGTGTCGGGCGGGCCGTGCTGTGAGCCTGTCCGTTAAGGCTCCCTGTGATCTGCCCAGTCGCTGAGGCTGTGTCGGGCAGGCCGTGCTGTGAGCCTCTCCGTTAAGGCTTCCTGTGATCTGCCCAGTCACCGAGGCTGTGTCGGGCGGGCCGTGCTGTGAGCCTCTCCGGTAAGGCTCCCTGTGATCTGCAACAACCAGGTAGCAGTGATCTTAATAAATAGGCTATGTCGGGACAAATGTATTCTAAGTATACTTGTTATCAGTGTAAAGACTACATATGGTCATATGGCAGCAGTGATCTGTGGTCGGTTTATTGATAGGTTCTGGACATGTGTAATTTACCGAAATTTAATGTTGTTAACCCCGTGTAAACCGGTGGCGCAAAGTAATGTGCTCTTAGTATTTGAAATATACCGTGAGATTTAGACAATGTTTATACATCTATCAGATGTGTCTGTCCGACGTGTCTGTCAGACGTGTCTCTCAGACGTGTCTGCCCGATGTGTATGTCCGACGTGTCTGTCCGAGGTGTCTCTCAGACGTGTCTGCCCGATGTGTTTGTCCGACATGTCTGTCCGACGTGTCTGTCCGAGGTGTCTGTCCGACATGTCTGTCCGACGTGTCTGTCCGACGTGTCTGTCCGACGTGTCTGTCCGACGTGTCTCTCAGACGTGTCTGCCCGATGTGTCTGTCCGACGTGTCTGTCCGACGTGTCTGTCCGACGTGTCTCTCAGACGTGTCTGCCCGATGTGTTTGTCCGACATGTCTGTCCGACGTGTCTGTCCGACGTGTCTGTCCGACGTGTCTCTCAGACGTGTCTGCTCGATGTGTTTGTCCGACGTGTCTGTCAGACGTGTCTGTCCTACGTCTGTCATAACATTTGATGTCAGAAATCAATTTATATTACTCCTATGGGTCGATACCCCTGACCCGATGCGAGGAAATCTTGTAGCATTCTTTAATTAATGCGACGAAAAAAAGAGAAACATTTACCCATTTGCCTCGATATTAGTACAACATTAATTTCTATTGGTTTCAGTTCCAGTTTATAGCGGCCCAAGGTGAATCCCGCTATACAGTTATGCCATATATGTATGCCCGTGGGTCCCCATGGGGCGCCATGTTGATCTGCACCCCACACACAGTAAGCAAAGGGAACATTGGTTTTCGGCTTTCAGAATTGGTAATAACAGTACAAATAACAGATCACAAAAATGTACATTCAGTCTGTTGGAATTGACGTACCGTTCCTGACCGAAAGGAACCTACTGGCCTGAGCAAGACTGTTATAACCAAGGAAACCTACTGGCCTGAGCAAGACTGTTATAACCAAGGGAACCTACTGGCCTGAGCAAGACTGTTATAACCAAGGGAACCTACTGGCATGAGCAAGACTGTTATACACAAGAGAACCTACTGGCCTGAGCAAGACTGTTATAACCAAGGGAACCAACTGGCCTGAGCAAGACTGTTATAACCAAGGGAACCTACTGGCCTGAGCAAAACTGTTATAACCAAGGGAACCTACTGGCCTGAGCAAGACTGTTATAACCGAGGGAACCTACTGGCCTGAGCAAAACTGTTATAACCAAGGGAACCTACTGGCCTGAGCAAAACTGTTATAACCAAGGGAACCTAATGGCCTGAGCAAGACTGTTGTAACCAAGGGAACCTACTGGCCTGAGCAAGACTGTTATAACCAAGGGAACCTACTGGCCTGAGCAAGACTGTTATAACCAAGGGAACCAACTGGCCTGAGCAAGACTGTTATAACCAAGGGAACCTAATGGCCTGAGCAAGACTGTTATAACCAAGGGAACCAACTGGCCTGAGCAAAACTGTTATAACCAAGGGAACCTACTGGCCTGAGCAAGACTGTTATAACCAAGGGAACCTAATGGCCTGAGCAAGACTGTTATAACCAAGGGAACCAACTGGCCTGAGCAAAACTGTTATAACCAAGGGAACCTACTGGCCTGAGCAAGACTGTTATAACCAAGGGAACCTACTGGCCTGAGCAAGACTGTTATAACCAAGGGAACCTACTGGCCTGAGCAAGACTGTTATAACCAAGGGAACCTACTGGCCTGAGCAAGACTGTTATAACCGAGGGAACCTACTGGCCTGAGCAAGACTGTTATAACCAAGGTAACCTACTGGCCTGTGCAAGACTGTTATAACCAAGGGAACCTACTGGCCTGAGCAAGACTGTTATAACCAAGGGAACCTACTGGCCTGAGCAAGACTGTTATAACTAAGGGAACCTACTGGCCTGAGCAAAACTTTTATAACCAAGGGAACCTACTGGCCTGAGCAAGACTGTTATAACCAAGGGAATCTACTGGCCTGAGCAAGACTGTTATAACCGAGGGAACCTACTGGCCTGAGCAAGACTGTTATAACCAAGGGAACCTACTGGCCTGAGCAAGACTGTTATAACCAAGGGAACCTACTGGCCTGAGCAAGACTGTTATAACCGAGGGAACTTACTGGCCTGAGCAAGACTGTTATAACCGAGGGAATCTACTGGCCTGAGCAAGACTGTTATAACCGAGGGAACCTACTGGCCTGAGCAAGACTGTTATAACCAAGGGAACACCTGGCCTGAACAAGACTGTTATAACCAAGGGAACCTACTGGCCTGAGCAAGACTGTTATAACCGAGGGAACCTACTGGCCTGAGCAAGACTGTTATAACCAAGGGAACCTACTGGCCTGAGCAAGACTGTTATAACCAAGGGATCCTACTGGCCTGAGCAAGACTGTTATAACCGAGGGAACCTACTGGCCTGAGCAAGACTGTTATAACCGAGGAAACCTACTGGCCTAAGCAAGACTGTTATAACCAAGGGAACCTACTGGCCTGAGCAAGACTGTTATAACCAAGGGAACACCTGGCCTGAGCAAGACTGTTATAACCAAGGGAACCTACTGGCCTGAGCAAGACTGTTATAACCGAGGAAACCTACTGGCCTGAGCAAGACTGTTATAACCAAGGGAACCTACTGGCCTGAGCAAGACTGTTATAACCAAGGGAACCTACTGGCCTGAGCAAGACTGTTATAACCAAGGGAACCTACTGGCCTGAGCAAGACTGTTATAACCAAGGGAACCTACTGGCCTGAGCAAGACTGTTATAACCGAGGGAACCTACTGGCCTGAGCAAGACTGTTATAACCGAGGGAACCTACTGGCCTGAGCAAGACTGTTATAACCGAGGGAACCTACTGGCCTGAGCAAGACTGTTATAACCAAGCGAACACCTGGCCTGAGCAAGACTGTTATAACCAAGAGAACCTACTGGCCTGAGCAAGACTGTTATAACCGAGGGAACCTACTGGCCTGAGCAAGACTGTTATAACCAAGGGAACCTACTGGCCTGAGCAAGACTGTTATAACCAAGGGAACCTCCTGGCCTGAGCAAGACTGTTATAACCAAGGGAACCTACTGGCCTGAGCAAGACTGTTATAACCAAGGGAACCTACTGGCCTGAGCAAGACTGTTATAACCAAGGGAACCTACTGGCCTGAGCAAGACTGTTATAACCGAGGGAACCTACTGGCCTGAGCAAGACTGTTATAACCGAGGGAACCTACTGGCCTGAGCAAGACTGCTATAACCGAGGGAACCTACTGGCCTGAGCAAGAAAGTTATAACCAAGGGAACACCTGGCCTGAGCAAGACTGTTATAACCAAGGGAACCTACTGGCCTGAGCAAGACTGTTATAACCAAGGGAACCTACTGGCCTGCGCAAGACGGTTATAACCGAGGGAACCTACTGGCCTGAGCAAGCCTGTTATAACCGAGGGAACCTACTGGCCTGAGCAAGACTGTTATAACCAAGGGAACCTACTGGCCTGAGCAAGACTTTTATAACCAAGGGAACCTACTGGCCTGAGCAAGATTGTTATAACCAAGGGAACCTACTGGCCTGAGTAAGACTGTTATAACCAAGGGAACCTACTGGCCTGAGCCAGACTGTTATAACCAAGGGAACCTACTGGCCTGAGCAAGACTGTTATAACCAAGGGAACCTACTGGCCTGAGCCAGACTGTTATAACCGAGGGAACCTAGTGGCCTGAGCAAGTCTGTTATAACCAAGGGAACCTACTGGCCTGAGCAAGACTGTTATAACCAAGGCAACCTACTGGCCTGAGCAAGACTGTACCAAGGGAACCTACTGGCCTGAGCAAGACTGTTATAACCAAGGGAACCTACTGGCCTGAGCAAGACTGTTATAACCGAGGGAACCTACTGGCCTGAGCAAGACTGTTATAACCAAGGGAACCTACTGGCTTGAGCAAGACTGTACCAAGGGAACCTACTGGCCTGAGCAAGACTGTTATAACCGAGGGAACCTACTGGCCTGAGCAAGACTGTTATAACCAAGGGAACACCTGGCCTGAGCAAGACTGTTATAACCGAGGGAACCTACTGGCCTGAGCAAGACTGTTATAACCGAGGGAACCTACTGGCCTGAGCAAGACTGTTATAACCGAGGGAACCTACTGGCCTGAGCAAGACTGTTATAACCAAGGGAACCTACTGGCCTGAGCAAGACTGTTATAACCGAGGGAACCTACTGGCCTGAGCCAGACTGTTATAACCGAGGGAACCTACTGGCCTGAGCCAGACTGTTATAACCGAGGGAACCTACTGGCCTGAGCAAGACTGTTATAACCGAGGCCTGAATAAGCGCACGTCTCCGATATCTGTGAAGCCTGTTGATGTTTCAGACAGAGGTATTCGATCTGGTTCCCGTATGATAACCGCACCCAGCATTTCTCCCACGCCCAGCGCAGGCACTTATGATAAAGTATAGAGTATAGAGTCCTGGTGTAGTGCCTGGTCCAGGCTATAATGAGCCTGTCGGTATGTTAGGCCGGGAGGGTGGCACGGCGCTGATCAAGGCAAGAATCAAGGGCTGATAAAACAGGCACAGAGGAGACGGGAGGGGGACAGTGGAATGGTGGGGGGGGGGGGGGGTAGGGTGGGGGTGGGGGGGGGGGACGGGGAGGGTGGAGGGGGGAGGGGGGGGGGCAGTCAACCATCATTTTTATTTATTACCGATATTATCCTCGCCGCATATGAAAATATATATATGTATATATATATATATGTATGCGATTACGGAATCCAATTACTGGCGATATACTGCTAACCGTGATCGCAAAGGTTAATACATAGCGGGATAGTCTCCCGCCGGGACAGCCAGGCCCGTGGCCCATTATATAGCGGCAGGCGAGCAAATTAACACGACATAAAGCGCCACCATAAATCACCCGCTCCTCCATCGCCCGCTCCTCCATCGCCCGCTCCTCCATCGCCCGCTCCTCCATCGCCCGCTCCTCCATCGCCCGCTCCTTCATCGCCCGCTCCTCCATCGCCCGCTCCTCCATCGCCCGCTCCTCCATCGCCCGCTCCTCCATCGCCCGCTCCTCCATCGCCCGCTCCTCCATCGCCCGCTCCTCCATCGCCCGCTCCTCCATCGCCCGCTCCTCCATCGCCCGCTCCTCCATCGCCCGCTCCTCCATCGCCCGCTCCTCCATCGCCCGCTCCTCCATCGCCCGCTCCTCCATCGCCCGCTCCTCCATCACCCGCTCCTCCATCGCCCGCTCCTCCATCGCCCGCTCCTCCATCGCCCGCTCCTCCATCACCCGCTCCTCTATCGCCCGCTCCTCCATCGCCCGCTCCTCCATCACCCGCTCCTCCATCGCCCGCTCCTCCATCACCCGCTCCTCTATCGCCCGCTCCTCCATCGCCCGCTCCTCCATCGCCCGCTCCTCCATCGCCCGCTCCTCCATCGCCCGCTCCTCCATCACCCGCTCCTCCATCGCCCGCTCCTCCATCGCCCGCTCCTCCATCGCCCGCTCCTCCATCGCCCGCTCCTCCATCACCCGCTCCTCCATCGCCCGCTCCTCCATCGCCCGCTCCTCCATCGCCCGCTCCTCCATCGCCCGCTCCTCCTTCACCCGCTCCTCCATCGCCCGCTCCTCCATCACCCGCTTCTCCATCGCCCGCTCCTCCATCGCCCGCTCCTCCATCGCCCGCTCCTCTATCGCCCGCTCCTCCATCGCCCGCTCCTCCATCGCCCGCTCCTCCATCACCCGCTCCTCTATCGCCCGCTCCTCCATCGCCCGCTCCTCCATCACCCGCTCCTCCATCGCCCGCTCCTCCATCGCCCGCTCCGCCATTGCACTATCCTCCATCGCCCGCTCCTCCATCGCCCGCTCCTCTATCACCCGCTCCTCCATCGCACTATCCTCCATCACCCGCTCCTCCATCGCCCGCTCCTCCACCGCCCGCTCCACCATCGCCCGCTCCTCGACCGCCCGCTCCTCCATCGCCCGCTCCTCCATCGCCCGCTCCTCGACGGCCCGCTCCTCCATCGCCCGCTCCTCCATCACCCGCTCCTCCATCGCCCGCTCCTCCCGCGCCCGCTCCTCCATCGCCCGCTCCTCCATCGCCCGCTCCTCCATCGCCCGCTCCTCCATCGGCCGCTCCTCCATCGCCCGCTCCTCCATCACCCGCTCCTTCATCGCCCGCTCCTCCATTACCCGCTCCTCCATCGCACTATCCTCCATCGCCCGCTCCTCCATCGCCCGCTCCTCTATCACCCGCTCCTCCATCGCACTATCTTCCATCACCCGCTCCTCCATCGCCCGCTCCTCCACCGCCCGCTCCTCCACCGCCCGCTCCTCCACCGCCCGCTCTTCCATCGCCCGCTCCTCCACCGCCCGCTCCTCCACCGCCCGCTCCTCCCGCGCCCGCTCCTCCATCGCTAGCCACTCCATCACCCGCTCCTCCATCGCACTATCCTCCATCACCCGCTCCTCCATCGCCCGCTCCTCCATCGCCCGCTCCTCCATCGCCCGCTTCTCTATCACCCGCTTCCCCATCGCACTATCCTCCATCACCCGCTCCTCCATCGCCCGCTCCTCCATCGCCCGTTCCTCGACCGCCCGCTCCTCCAACGCCCGCTCCTCCATTTCCCGCTCCTCCATCGCCCGCTCCTCCATCGCCCGCTCTTCCATCACCCGCTCCTCCATCGCCCGCTCCTCCCGCGCCCGCTCCTCCATCGCCCGCTCCTCCATCACCCGCTCCTCCATCGCCCGCTCCTCCATCGCTAGCTCCTCCATCACCCGCTCCTCCATCGCACTATCCTCCATCACCCGCTCCTCCATCGCCCGCTCCTCCATCGCCCGCTCCTCCCGCGCCCGCTCCTCCATCGCTAGCCACTCCATCACCCGCTCCTCCATCGCACTATCCTCCATCACCCGCTCCTCCATCGCCCGCTCCTCCATCGCCCGCTCCTCCATCGCCCGCTTCTCTATCACCCGCTTCCCCATCGCACTATCCTCCATCACCCGCTCCTCCATCGCCCGCTCCTCCATCGCCCGTTCCTCGACCGCCCGCTCCTCCAACGCCCGCTCCTCCATTTCCCGCTCCTCCATCGCCCGCTCCTCCATCGCCCGCTCTTCCATCACCCGCTCCTCCATCGCCCGCTCCTCCCGCGCCCGCTCCTCCATCGCCCGCTCCTCCATCGCCCGCTCCTCTATCACCCGCTCCTCCATCGCACTATCTTCCATCACCCGCTCCTCCATCGCCCGCTCCTCCACCGCCCGCTCCTCCACCGCCCGCTCCTCCACCGCCCGCTCTTCCATCGCCCGCTCCTCCACCGCCCGCTCCTCCACCGCCCGCTCCTCCCGCGCCCGCTCCTCCATCGCTAGCCACTCCATCACCCGCTCCTCCATCGCACTATCCTCCATCACCCGCTCCTCCATCGCCCGCTCCTCCATCGCCCGCTCCTCCATCGCCCGCTTCTCTATCACCCGCTTCCCCATCGCACTATCCTCCATCACCCGCTCCTCCATCGCCCGCTCCTCCATCGCCCGTTCCTCGACCGCCCGCTCCTCCAACGCCCGCTCCTCCATTTCCCGCTCCTCCATCGCCCGCTCCTCCATCGCCCGCTCTTCCATCACCCGCTCCTCCATCGCCCGCTCCTCCCGCGCCCGCTCCTCCATCGCCCGCTCCTCCATCACCCGCTCCTCCATCGCCCGCTCCTCCATCGCTAGCTCCTCCATCACCCGCTCCTCCATCGCACTATCCTCCATCACCCGCTCCTCCATCGCCCGCTCCTCCATCGCCCGCTCCTCCCGCGCCCGCTCCTCCATCGCTAGCCACTCCATCACCCGCTCCTCCATCGCACTATCCTCCATCACCCGCTCCTCCATCGCCCGCTCCTCCATCGCCCGCTCCTCCATCGCCCGCTTCTCTATCACCCGCTTCCCCATCGCACTATCCTCCATCACCCGCTCCTCCATCGCCCGCTCCTCCATCGCCCGTTCCTCGACCGCCCGCTCCTCCAACGCCCGCTCCTTCATTTCCCGCTCCTCCATCGCCCGCTCCTCCATCGCCCGCTCTTCCATCACCCGCTCCTCCATCGCCCGCTCCTCCCGCGCCCGCTCCTCCATCGCCCGCTCCTCCATCACCCGCTCCTCCATCGCCCGCTCCTCCATCGCTAGCTCCTCCATCACCCGCTCCTCCATCGCACTATCCTCCATCACCCGCTCCTCCATCGCCCGCTCCTCCATCGCCCGCTCCTCCATCGCCCGCTCCTCTTTTTCACCCGCTCCCCCATCGCACTATCCTCCATCACCCGCTCCTCCATCGCCCGCTCCTCCTTCACCCGCTCCTCCATCGCCCGCTCCTCGATCGATCACCCGCTCCTCCATCGCCCGCTTCTCCACCGCCCGCTCCTCCATCGCCCGCTCCTCCATCGCCCGCTCCTCCACAGCCCGCTCCTCCATCGCCCGCTCCTTCATCGCCCGCTCCTCCATCACCCGCTCCTCTATCACCCGCTCCTCCATCGCACTATCTTCCATCACCCGCTCCTCCATCGCCCGCTCCTCCACCGCCCGCTCCACCATCGCCCGCTCCTCGACCGCCCGCTCCTCCATCGCCCGCTCCTCCATCGCCCGCTCCTCGACGGCCCGCTCCTCCATCGCCCGCTCCTCCATCACCCGCTCCTCCATCGCCCGCTCCTCCCGCGCCCGCTCCTCCATCGCCCGCTCCTCCATCGCCCGCTCCTCCATCGCCCGCTCCTCCATCGGCCGCTCCTCCATCGCCCGCTCCTCCATCACCCGCTCCTTCATCGCCCGCTCCTCCATTACCCGCTCCTCCATCGCACTATCCTCCATCGCCCGCTCCTCCATCGCCCGCTCCTCTATCACCCGCTCCTCCATCGCACTATCTTCCATCACCCGCTCCTCCATCGCCCGCTCCTCCACCGCCCGCTCCTCCACCGCCCGCTCCTCCACCGCCCGCTCTTCCATCGCCCGCTCCTCCACCGCCCGCTCCTCCACCGCCCGCTCCTCCCGCGCCCGCTCCTCCATCGCTAGCCACTCCATCACCCGCTCCTCCATCGCACTATCCTCCATCACCCGCTCCTCCATCGCCCGCTCCTCCATCGCCCGCTCCTCCATCGCCCGCTTCTCTATCACCCGCTTCCCCATCGCACTATCCTCCATCACCCGCTCCTCCATCGCCCGCTCCTCCATCGCCCGTTCCTCGACCGCCCGCTCCTCCAACGCCCGCTCCTCCATTTCCCGCTCCTCCATCGCCCGCTCCTCCATCGCCCGCTCTTCCATCACCCGCTCCTCCATCGCCCGCTCCTCCCGCGCCCGCTCCTCCATCGCCCGCTCCTCCATCACCCGCTCCTCCATCGCCCGCTCCTCCATCGCTAGCTCCTCCATCACCCGCTCCTCCATCGCACTATCCTCCATCACCCGCTCCTCCATCGCCCGCTCCTCCATCGCCCGCTCCTCCCGCGCCCGCTCCTCCATCGCTAGCCACTCCATCACCCGCTCCTCCATCGCACTATCCTCCATCACCCGCTCCTCCATCGCCCGCTCCTCCATCGCCCGCTCCTCCATCGCCCGCTTCTCTATCACCCGCTTCCCCATCGCACTATCCTCCATCACCCGCTCCTCCATCGCCCGCTCCTCCATCGCCCGTTCCTCGACCGCCCGCTCCTCCAACGCCCGCTCCTCCATTTCCCGCTCCTCCATCGCCCGCTCCTCCATCGCCCGCTCTTCCATCACCCGCTCCTCCATCGCCCGCTCCTCCCGCGCCCGCTCCTCCATCGCCCGCTCCTCCATCACCCGCTCCTCCATCGCCCGCTCCTCCATCGCTAGCTCCTCCATCACCCGCTCCTCCATCGCACTATCCTCCATCACCCGCTCCTCCATCGCCCGCTCCTCCATCGCCCGCTCCTCCATCGCCCGCTCCTCCATCGCGCGCTCCTCGACCGCCCGCTCCTCCATCGCCCCCTCCTCCATCGCCCGCTCCTCCATCGCCCGCTCCTCCATCACCCGCTCCTCCATCACCCGCTCCTCCATCGCACTATCCTCCATCGCCCGCTCCTCCATCGCCCGCTCCTCCATCATCCGCTCCTCCATCGCCCGCTCCTCCATCGCACTATCCTCCATCGCCCGCTCCTCGACCGCCGGCTCCTCGACCGCCCGCTCCTCCATCGCCCGCTCCTCCATCGCCCGCTCCTCCATCGCCCGCTCCTCGACCGCCCGCTCCTCCATCGCCCGCTCCTCGACCTCCGGCTCCTCGACCGCCCGCTCCTCCATCGCCCGCTCCTCCATCGCCCGCTCCTCGACCGCCCGCTCCTCCATCGCCCGCTCCTCCATCGCCCGCTCCTCCATCGCACGCTCCTCGACCGCCGGCTCCTCGACCGCCCGCTCCTCCATCGCCCGCTCCTCCATCGCCCGCTCCTCCATTGCCCGCTCCTCCATCGCCCGCTCCTCCATCGCCCGCTCCTCGACCGCCGGCTCCTCGACCGCCCGCTCCTCCATCGCCCGCTCCTCCATCGCCCGCTTCTTCATTGCCCGCTCCTCCATCGCCCGCTCCTCCATCGCCCGCTCCTCCATCGCCCGCTCCTCGACCGCCGGCTCCTCGACCGCCCGCTCCTCCATCGCCCGCTCCTCCATCGCCGGCTCCTCCATTGCCCGCTCCTCCATCGCCCGCTTCTCCATCGCCCGCTCCTCCATCGCCCGCTCCACCATCACCCGCTCCTCGACCGCCGGCTCCTCGACCGCCTGCTCCTCCATCGCCCGCTCCTCCATCGCCCGCTCCTCCATTGCCCGCTCCTCCATCGCCCGCTTCTCCATCGCCCGCTCCTCCATCACCCGCTCCTCGACCACCCGCTCCTCCATCGCCCGCTCCTCCATCACCCGCTCCTCCATCGCCCGCTCCTCCATCGCCCGCTTTTCCATCGCCCGCTCCTCCACCGCCTGCTCCTCCATCGCTCGCTCCTCCATCGCCCGCTACTCTATCGCCCGCTCCTCCATCGCCCGCTCCTCGACCGCCCGCTCCTCCACCGCCCGCTCCTCCATCGCCCGCTCCTCCATCGCCCACTCCTCGGCCGCCCGCTCCTCCATCGCCCGCTACTCTATCGCCAGCTCCTCCAGCGCCCGCTCCTCCATCGCGCGCTCCTCCACCGCCCGCTCCGCCATCGCCCGCTCCTCCATCACCCGCTCTCCTCCATCACCCGCTCCTCCAGCGCCCGCTCCTCGACCGCCTGCTCCTCCATCGCCCCCTCCTCCATCGCCCGCTCCTCCATCGCCCGCTCCTCCATCGCCCGCTCCTCCATCGCCCGCTCCTCCATCGCCCGCTCCTCCATCGCCCCCTCTTCCATCGCCCCCTCCTCCATCGCCCGCTCCTCCATCGCCCGCTCCTCGACCGCCCGCTCCTCCATCGCCCGCTCCTCCATCACCCGCTCTCCTCCATCACCCGCTCCTCCAGCGCCCGCTCCTCGACCGCCTGCTCCTCCATCGCCCCCTCCTCCATCGCCCGCTCCTCCATCGCCCGCTCCTCCATCACCCGCTCCTCCATCGCCCGCTCCTCGACCTCCGGCTCCTCGACCGCCCGCTCCTCCATCGCCCGCTCCTCCATCGCCCGCTCCTCGACCGCCCGCTCCTCCATCGCCCGCTCCTCCATCGCCCGCTCCTCCATCGCACGCTCCTCGACCGCCGGCTCCTCGACCGCCCGCTCCTCCATCGCCCGCTCCTCCATCGCCCGCTCCTCCATTGCCCGCTCCTCCATCGCCCGCTCCTCCATCGCCCGCTCCTCGACCGCCGGCTCCTCGACCGCCCGCTCCTCCATCGCCCGCTCCTCCATCGCCCGCTTCTTCATTGCCCGCTCCTCCATCGCCCGCTCCTCCATCGCCCGCTCCTCCATCGCCCGCTCCTCGACCGCCGGCTCCTCGACCGCCCGCTCCTCCATCGCCCGCTCCTCCATCGCCGGCTCCTCCATTGCCCGCTCCTCCATCGCCCGCTTCTCCATCGCCCGCTCCTCCATCGCCCGCTCCACCATCACCCGCTCCTCGACCGCCGGCTCCTCGACCGCCTGCTCCTCCATCGCCCGCTCCTCCATCGCCCGCTCCTCCATTGCCCGCTCCTCCATCGCCCGCTTCTCCATCGCCCGCTCCTCCATCACCCGCTCCTCGACCACCCGCTCCTCCATCGCCCGCTCCTCCATCACCCGCTCCTCCATCGCCCGCTCCTCCATCGCCCGCTTTTCCATCGCCCGCTCCTCCACCGCCTGCTCCTCCATCGCTCGCTCCTCCATCGCCCGCTACTCTATCGCCCGCTCCTCCATCGCCCGCTCCTCGACCGCCCGCTCCTCCACCGCCCGCTCCTCCATCGCCCGCTCCTCCATCGCCCACTCCTCGGCCGCCCGCTCCTCCATCGCCCGCTACTCTATCGCCAGCTCCTCCAGCGCCCGCTCCTCCATCGCGCGCTCCTCCACCGCCCGCTCCGCCATCGCCCGCTCCTCCATCACCCGCTCTCCTCCATCACCCGCTCCTCCAGCGCCCGCTCCTCGACCGCCTGCTCCTCCATCGCCCCCTCCTCCATCGCCCGCTCCTCCATCGCCCGCTCCTCCATCGCCCGCTCCTCCATCGCCCGCTCCTCCATCGCCCGCTCCTCCATCGCCCCCTCTTCCATCGCCCCCTCCTCCATCGCCCGCTCCTCCATCGCCCGCTCCTCGACCGCCCGCTCCTCCATCGCCCGCTCCTCCATCACCCGCTCTCCTCCATCACCCGCTCCTCCAGCGCCCGCTCCTCGACCGCCTGCTCCTCCATCGCCCCCTCCTCCATCGCCCGCTCCTCCATCGCCCGCTCCTCCATCACCCGCTCCTCCATCGCCCGCTCCTCCATCGCCCGCTCCTCCATCGCCCGCTCCTCCAGCGCCCGCTCCTCCATCGCGCGCTCCTCCATCGCCCGATCGTCGACGGCCCGCTCCTCCATCGCCAGCTCCTCCAGCGCCCGCTCCTCCATCACCCGCTCCTCGACCGCCCGCTCCTCTATCACCCGCTCCTCCATCGCCCGCTCTTCCATCGCCCGCTCCTCCATCGCCCGCTCCTCCATCGCCCGCTCCTCCATCGCCCGCTCCTCGACCGCCCGCTCCTCCATCGCCCGCTCCTCCATCGCCCGCTCCTCCATCGCCCGCTCCTCCACCGCCCGCTCCTCCAGCGCCCGCTCCTCCATCACCCGCTCCTCCATCACCCGCTCCTTCATCGCGCGCTCCTCCACCGCCCGCTCCTCCATCACCCGCTCCTCCATCGCCCGCTCCTCCATCGCCCGCTCCTCCATTTCCCGCTCCTCGACCGTCCGCTCCTCGTCCGCCCGCTCCTCCATCGCCCGCTCCTCCATTTCCCGCTCCTCGACCGCCTGCTCCTCAATTTCCCGCTCTTGGACCGCCCGCTCCTCCATCGCCCGCTCCTCCATCGCCCGCTCCTCCATTTCCCGCTCCTTTACCGCCCGCTCCTCGACCGCCCGCTCCTCCATCGCCCGCTCCTCCATTTCCCGCTCCTCGACCGCCCGCTCCTCCATTTCCCGCTCCTCCATCGCCCGCACCTCCATCGCCCGCTCCTCCATTTCCCGCTCCTCGACCGCCCGCTCCTCCATCGCCCGCTCCTCCATTTCCGGCTCCTCGACCGCCCGCTCCTCCGTTTCCCGCTCCTCCATCGCCCGCTCCTCCATCGCCCGCTCCTCCATTTCCCGCTCCTCGACCGCCCGCTCCTCGACCGCCCGCTCCTCCATCGCCCGCTCCTCCATCGCCCGCTCCTCCATTTCCCGCTCCTCCATCGCCCGCACCTCCATCGCCTGCTCCTCGACCGCCCGCTCCTCCATCGCCCGCTCCTCCACCGCCCGCTCCTCGACCGCCCGCTCCTCGACCGCCCGCTCCTCCATCGCCTGCTCCTCCATTTCCCGCTCCTCGACCGCCCGCTCCTCGACCGCCCGCTCCTCCATCGCCCGCTCCTCCATCGCCCGCTCCTCCATTTTGCCGCTCCTCTATCGCCCGCTCCTCCACCGCCCGCTCCTCCATCGCCCGCTCCTCCATCGCCCGCTCCTCCATCGCCCGCTCCTCCATTTCCCGCTCCTCGACCACCCGCTTCTCGACCGCCCGCTCCTCCATCGCCCGCTCCTCCATCGTCCGCTCCTCCATTTCCCGCTCCTCGAACGCCCGCTCCTCAATCGCCCGCTCCTCCATTTCCCGCTCCTTGACCGCCCGCTCCTCCATTTCCCGCTCCTCGACCGCCCGCTCCTCGACCGCCCGCTCCTCCATTTCCCGCTTCTCGACTGCCCGCTCCTCCTTTTCCCGCTCCTCCATCGCCCGCTCCTCCATTTCCCGCTCCTCGACCGCCCGCTCCTCAATCGCCCGCTCCTCCATTTCCCGCTCCTTGACCGCCCGCTCCTCCATCGCCCGCTCCTCCATTTCCCGCTCCTCGACCGCCCGCTCCTCAATCGCCCGCTCCTCCATTTCCCGCTTCTCGACTGCCCGCTCCTCCATTTCCCGCTCCTCGACCGCCCGCTCCTCAATCGCCCGCTCCTCCATTTCCCGCTCCTCGACCGCCCGCTCCTCAATCGCCCGCTCCTCCATTTCCCGCTTCTCGACTGCCCGCTCCTCCTTTTCCCGCTCCTCCATCGCCCGCTCCTCCATTTCCCGCTCCTCGACCGCCCGCTCCTCCATCGCCCGCTGCTCCATTTCCCGCTCCTCGACCGCCCGCTCTTCTACCGCCCGCTCCTCGACCGCCCGCTCCTCCATCGCGCGCTACTCTATCGCCCGCTCCTCCTCTATCGCCCGCTCCTCCACCGTCCGCTCCTCCACCGCCCGCTCCTCCACCGCTCGCTCCTCCACCGCCCGCTCCTCCATCGCCCGCTCCTCCACCGCCCGCTGCTCCACCGCCCGCTCCTCCTTCGCCCGCTCCTCCACCGCCCGCTCCTTCATCGCCCAGTAAGCTGAGAGCGGACAACAATTGATTTGTGCCCGAGGCCGTGTGAACCCGACTGGTCAGACGAACCTCTCGGCATAACAGGAGGAAGGATATATGACACAAAGCTATCTGGACTCATTGCAAGGAAATCCCGCCGACAAGCTGCCGCCTCAGACAGGGATGTTGGCCTCCCCAAGGCTCTCAGTGACGAGGCTAATCTGGGGCCGACGGTTGTCCCCGAGCCTGGTCACGGTGCTCTTTTTATGAAGACCACCACAACACCCCCCCACTCCCCCCGCCCCTGGGTCCCCGTCTGTGACACACGGACAAAATCAGGATGGCACCCTGTCCAGTTGTTTGCTCCGTTAATAATAGGTAATCTACTCCGGAAATGCCGCATAGAGGGGTTGGGGGGTGGGGGGGGGGGGGGGCACCTGCTTGTATCTGTGACTGATACCGGAAACCAGTTGGCACTGGACCGAGGAATGCAGCGGTGACAGGTTTAATGTGCTGCACCCACGTTGTCTTTGGTCCAAGCACCATGTATGTATGGAGGTCATTATTACCGCACTGGGGGGTGATTACGCTGGGAGAAAGAAAAAAACCACAAGCAATATCTCTCACCAGATCGATGTACCGAGGTCAGCGGCTGGGCAATATGTGAGCTCTTTAATCATTCCGGAAAGAAGGGAGAGGCCCGCGGTTAACGCGATCTCTAACCGTTAAACCGTTAGAACCGTCTTTGCGTCATCGGACACGGCAGAGACATCGCACTTTCTGACTTCTCCAGCTATATTTAGTTGTACTCGCTAGCGAAGTACAGAATTCACAACGATTCGACTAAGTCAAGTAAAGGACATATACTCGAGGCCAGTAAGTCACTTCCTTAATGTCAGCAACATCTAGTAGGCAAGCTATCGCTGCCATGGCAACCGCAGAGGAGAGACCCCCCCGGATGCCCCTCCCCGCTGACAACCACCGTCGACCTTGACGCCAAGCAACAAATTGCACTCCCGCTGGGGGGGGGGGGGGGGGTTGGAGGGGTCGACTGGCTGGGGAGGGGAGGGGGTGGGGCGACGAACGAGACGGAAATGACGCAGTGATTACTAGTCTACGTAGCAGGCTGGTTCCCGGTCCAAACGCAGGGATAGAGGCCGGGAACTATAGCATGTGACAGCCCTGTGATTGGCCCGCTGGATCCAGGCATTAATGGCAGTGGCCAAGCACCAGTCAAACGGGTTAACTTAGTGCAAGCCTCATTCGTTAGGTGTCGCTCTATATGATGCAGGAAGTCAGGCGTGTCTTTGTTTGAGGGCAGGCACCATCTTGTGTAAGTCAGCACATGTGTATTAAGATTCAATTTTTGTTGCATCAGCTACCAGCCGCCTGTTAGCTATCAGCCGTCTGTTAGCTATCAGCCGTCTGTTAGCTACCAGCCGTCTGTTAGCTATCAGCCGTCTGTTAGCTACCAGCCGTCTTTTAGTTTCCAGAGTTACCACGGGCAGAGGGACATGTATAGCATAAGCGGAACGCCCTCTGCCGGGAGATTGTGGAGCACGCGGAGTGTGACAGACGACCGAGGCGCAGGAAGCATTTGTAGCCGACTGCAGCGCCCCCTTCCTGTGGGAGATGGCGGGTTGGATTGGCGCTGGCCACGATCTTTGAGACCGTGTATGGGAGGCAGCTTTCTAGAGAGGTCAGCCTATGGAAGCCAGGCGGTGTGTCCCCCGGGGATCTCTTTGTGCTGGCCACCATTGGGCTGAAGCAGACCATGTGACAGACGTTAATCGCGTGAACTCTACGGCTGCTCTATAATAGTCCGTCCTGTGTCTGGGGTGTTCGCAACACAGGTGGGGCGGGGGGGGGGGGGGTAGTCAGGCCTGTCTCTGGGGTGTTCCGCATCAGAGGGGGGAAAGGGGGCGCGAGGTGGGGGGGGGGGGGGGGGGGTGCGGTTAGTCCGGCTTGTCTGGGGGAAAAGGAAACAAGCGTGGCGGGGGCATAGGACGAGGGGAGAGAGAGTGTGGGGGGGGGGGGGAGATAGCGGCAGGGAGAGAGAGGCAGAGGATGAGGTCGTGTAAACCGCAGGATACACGAAGGGTGAAGGGTGGGGGGGGGGGTGGGGTCTGTCGATCTGCCTCTCCCACCTCCGCCTAGGGTCTGCTACCCCCCCCCCCTCCACCCAGTCTGCAGTAGTGCCCGCCACCTCACGTAGGTCGCGGCTTCAGTGCTGCGGGCCTCACCCCCTCCTCCCCAGGGTACTGCCCCCCTTCCTGAAGTACTGCTCCCCCCTCCCTGAGGTACTGCTCCCCCCTCCCTGAGGTACTGCTACCCCCTCCCTGAGGTACTGCTCCCCCCTCCCTGAGGTACTGCTCCCCCCTTCCTGAGGTACTGCTCCCCCCTCCCTGAGGTACTGCTCCCCCCTCCCTGAGGTACTGCTACCCCCTCCCTGAGGTACTGCTCCCCCCTCCCTGAGGTACTGCTCCCCCCTCCCTGAGGTACTGCCCCCCTTCCTGAAGTACTGCTCCCCCCTCCCTGAGGTACTGCTCCCCCCTCCCTGAGGTACTGCTACCCCCTCCCTGAGGTACTGCTCCCCCCTCCCTGAGGTACTGCTCCCCCCTTCCTGAGGTACTGCTCTCCCCTTCCTGAAGTACTGCTGCCCCCCTTCCTGAGATACTGCTTCCCCCTTCCTGAGGTACTGCTCCCCCCTTCCTGAGGTACTGCTCCACCCTCCCTGAGGTGCTGCTCCCCCCTTCCTGAGGTACTGCTCCCCCTCCCTGAGGTACTTCTCCCCCCTTCCTAAGGTACTGCTCCCCCTTCCTGAGGTACTGCTCCCCCTCCCTGAGGTACTGCTCCCCCCTTCCTGAGGTACTGCTCCTCCTTCCTGAGGTACTGCTCCCCCCCTTCCTGAGATACTGCTCCTCCTTCCTGAGGTACTGCTCCTCCTTCCTGAGGTACTGCTCCCCCCCTTCCTGAGATACTGCTCCTCCTTCCTGAGGTACTGCTCCCCTCCCTGAGGTACTGCTCCCCCCTTCCTGAGGTACTGCTCCTCCTTCCTGAGGTACTGCTCCCCCCTTCCTGAGGTACTGCTCCCCCCTTCCTGAGGTACTGCTCCCCCCTCCCTGAGGTGCTGCTCCGCCCTTCCTGAGGTACTGCTCCCCCCTCCCTGAGGTACTGCTCCCCCCTCCCTGAGGTACTGCTCCCCCCTCCCTGAGGTACTGCCCCCCCTTCCTGAGGTACTGCTCCCACTCTCTTAGGCACTGCTCCCCTCTCCCTGAGGCACTGCCCCCCCTCCCTGAGGTACTGCTCCCCCCTCCCTGAGGTACTGCTCCCCTTTCCTGAGGTACTGCTCCCCCTCCCTGGGATACTGCTCCCCCCTCCCTGAGATACTGCTCCCCCTCCCTGAGGTACTGATCCCCCCTCCCTGAGGTACTGCTCCCCGCTCCCTGAGATACTGCTCCCCCTCCCTGAGGTACTGATCCCCCCTCCCTGAGGTACTGCTCCCCCCTCCCTGGGATACTGCTCCCCCCTCCCTGAGGTACTGCTCCACCCTCCCTGAGGTACTGCCCCCCCCCTCCCTGAGGTACTGCTTCCCCCTCCCTGAGGTACTGCTCCCCCCTCCCTGAGGTACTAGCTGCTCCCCCCTCCCTGAGGTACTGCTCCCCCTCCCTGAGGTACTAGCTGCTCCCCCCTCCCTGAAGCACTGCTTCCCCCTCCCCGGGGTCCTGCTCCCCCTCCCTGGTGTACTGTGCACCCCCCCCCCTCTCCCTGGGGTGCCAACACCCTGGGGTTGTTGTGGTGTCCACTGATTGACAAATGACTTCGAGAAGGAAAGGTAAATGTCGACCTTCTGTCTGTCAGTGTTGTGGGATCGGAGAGGACAGCGACAGGCAAGAGGGAGGCCGCGATGGACAAGGTGATGGTGACATAGGGATAGTGGCATGGTGATGGTGGCATGGTGATTGTGACATGGTGATGGTGACATAGTAATGGTGGCATGGTGATGGTGACATGGTGATGGTGACATAGTGATGGTGGCATGGTGATGGTGACATGGTGATGGTGACATAGTGATGGTGGCATGGTGATGGTGGCATGGTGATGGTGACATGGTGATGGTGGCATAGTGATGGTGACATGGTGATGGTGACATGGGGATGGTGACATGGTGATCGTAACATGGTGATGGTGACATGGTGATGGTTATATGGTGATGGTGACATGATGATGGTGACATGGCGATGGTGACATGATGATGGTGACATGGTGATGTTGACAGGGTGATGGTGACATGGGGATGGTGACATGGTGATGGTGACATGGTGATGGTGACATGGTGATGGTTATATAGTGATGGTGACATGATGATGGTGGTGACATGGTGATGGTGATATGATGATGGTGACATGGTGACATGGTGATGGTGACATGGTGATGGTGACATGGTGATGGTGCCATGGTGATGGTGATATGATGATGGTGACATGATGATGATGACATGATGATGGTGACATGGTGATGGTGACATGGTGATGGTGACATGGTGATGGTGACATGGTGATGGTGGCATGGTGATGGTGACATGGTGATGGTGACATGGTGATGGTGACATGATGATGGTGACATGGTGATATGACATGGTGATGGTGACATGGTGATGGTGACATGGTGATGGTGACATGGTGATGGTGAAATGGTGATGGTGACATGGTGATGGTGACATGGTGATGGTGACATGGTGATGGTGACATGATGATGGTGATTTGGTGACGGTGATATGATGATGGTGACATGGTGATGGTGAAATGGTGATGGTGACATTGTGATGGTGACATGGTGATGGTCACATAGTGGTGGTGACATGGTGATTGTGACGTGGTGATGGTGACATAACACAAATTTAAAAGCCCTTCCCACAGAAAAGAAACTAGAAAAGAAACAAGGGAGGGACCGCACATATATTGTGCATTCCAGCTCATTTGAAAATTGCAATTGAATGCAATCGATATTTGTTTCTTTTGCAGCCATCGCGTTGATTCATTGCTCGCCGTACAATGTTGATATGATTGGTCGATCAGTTCGGCCTTCTCCTCGTCCCCTCCACCGCTGACTGGTCCTGCCAGTGATTGATATATACCCGTCAATGTGGCCATCGATCCCCGCCCTATGCGGGGGCGGACAACCCCGCTCCCAGCATTGTCTCCACTGTTGTCATGTCGCGTGAGACAGCGGAAACCATTCATTCCATTTGGCTGTTTCGCTGGCGACCGGTCCGTGCCATGGTGTGGCACTGCGGGCTGTTTAGCTGGCGACCGGTCCATGCCATGGTGGGGCACTGCGGGCTGTTTAGCTGGTGACCGGTCCATGCCATGGTGGGGCACTGCGGGCTGTTTAGCTGGTGACCGGTCCATGCCATGGTGGGGCACTGCGGGCTGTTTAGCTGGTGACCGGTCCATGGTGTGGCACTGCGGGCTGTTTAGCTGGCGACCGGTCCATGGTGGGGCACTGCGGGCTGTTTAGCTGGTGACCGGTCCATGCCATGGTGTGGCACTGCGGGCTGTTTAGCTGGCGACCGGTCCATGCCATGGTGTGGCACTGCGGGCTGTTTAGCTGGTGACCGGTCCATGCCATGGTGTGGCACTGCGGGCTGTTTAGCTGGCGACCGGTCCATGGTGTGGCACTGCGGGCTGTTTAGCTGGCGACCGATCCATGGTGTGGCACTGCGGGCTGTTGGCGACCGGTCCATGCCATGGTGGGGCACTGCGGGCTGTTTAGCTGGTGACCGGTCCATGGTGTGGCACTGCGGGCTGTTTAGCTGGCGACCAGTCCATGGTGTGGCACTGCGGGCTGTTTAGCTGGCGACGGTCCATGGTGTGGCACTGCGAGCTGTTTAGCTGGCGACCGGTCCATGGTGTGGCACTGCGGGCTGTTTAGCTGGCGACCGGTCCATGCCATGGTGTGGCACTGCGGGCTGTTTAGCTGGTGACCGGTCCATGGTGTGGCACTGCGGGCTGTTTGGCTGGTGACCGGTCCATGGTGTGGCACTGCGGGCTGTTTAGCTGGCGACCGGTCCATGGTGTGGCACTGCGAGCTGTTTAGCTGGCGACCGGTCCATGGTGTGGCACTGCGGGCTGTTTAGCTGGCGACCGGTCCATGGTGTGGCACTGCGGGCTGTTTAGTTGGTGTCCGATCCATGGTGTGGCGCTGCGGGTTGTTTAGTTGGTGACCGGTCCATGGTGTGGCACTGCGGGCTGTTTAGTTGGTGACCGGTCCATGGTGTCGCACTGCGGGCTGTTTAGCTTGCGACCGGTCCATGCCATGGTGTGGCACTGCGGGCTATGTAGCTGGCGACCGGTCCATGCCATGGTGGGGCACTGCGGGCTGTTTAGCTGGCGACCGGTCCATGGTGTGGCACTGCGTGCTGTTTAGCTGGTGACCGGTCCATGGTGTGGCACAGGGGGCTGCTGGCGACCGGTCCATGCCATGGTGGGGCACTGCGGGCTGTTTAGCTGGTGACCGGTCCATGCCATGGTGTGGCACTGCGGGCTGTTTAGCTGGCGACCGGTCCATGCCATGGTGGGGCACTGCGGGCTGTTTAGCTGGTGACCGGTCCATGGTGTGGCACTGCGGGCTGTTTAGCTGGTGACCGGTCCATGGTGTGGCACTGCGGGCTGCTGGCGACCGGTCCATGCCATGGTGGGGCACTGCGGGCTGTTTAGCTGGTGACCGGTTCATGCCATGGTGTGGCACTGCGGGCTGTTTAGCTGGTGACCGGTCCATGCCATGGTTGGGCACTGCGGGCTGTTTAGCTGGCGACCGGTCCATGCCATGGTTGGGCACTGCGGGCTGTTTAGCTGGTGACCGGTCCATGCCATGGTTGGGCACTGCGGGCTGTTTAGCTGGTGACCGGTCCATGCCATGGTGTGGCACTGCGGGCTGTTTAGCTGGTGACTGGTCCATGCCATGATGTGGCACTGCGGGGTTTTTAGCTGGCGACCGGTCCATAGTGTAGCACTGCGAGCTGTTAAGCTGGCGACCAGTCCATGGTGTGGCACTGCGGGCTGTTTAGCTGGCGACCGGTCCATGGTGTGGCACTGCGGGCTGCTGGCGACCGGTCCATGCCATGGTGGGGCACTGCGGGCTGTTTAGCTGGCGACCAGTCCATGGTGTGGCACTGCGGGCTGTTTAGCTGGCGACGGTCCATGGTGTGGCACTGCGAGCTGTTTAGCTGGCGACCGGTCCATGGTGTGGCACTGCGGGCTGTTTAGCTGGCGACCGGTCCATGCCATGGTGTGGCACTGCGGGCTGTTTAGCTGGTGACCGGTCCATGGTGTGGCACTGCGGGCTGTTTGGCTGGTGACCGGTCCATGGTGTGGCACTGCGGGCTGTTTAGCTGGCGACCGGTCCATGGTGTGGCACTGCGAGCTGTTTAGCTGGTGACCGGTCCATGCCATGGTTGGGCACTGCGGGCTGTTTAGCTGGCGACCGGTCCATGCCATGGTTGGGCACTGCGGGCTGTTTAGCTGGTGACCGGTCCATGCCATGGTTGGGCACTGCGGGCTGTTTAGCTGGTGACCGGTCCATGCCATGGTGTGGCACTGCGGGCTGTTTAGCTGGTGACTGGTCCATGCCATGATGTGGCACTGCGGGGTTTTTAGCTGGCGACCGGTCCATAGTGTAGCACTGCGAGCTGTTAAGCTGGCGACCAGTCCATGGTGTGGCACTGCGGGCTGTTTAGCTGGCGACCGGTCCATGGTGTGGCACTGCGGGCTGCTGGCGACCGGTCCATGCCATGGTGGGGCACTGCGGGCTGTTTAGCTGGCGACCAGTCCATGGTGTGGCACTGCGGGCTGTTTAGCTGGCGACGGTCCATGGTGTGGCACTGCGAGCTGTTTAGCTGGCGACCGGTCCATGGTGTGGCACTGCGGGCTGTTTAGCTGGCGACCGGTCCATGCCATGGTGTGGCACTGCGGGCTGTTTAGCTGGTGACCGGTCCATGGTGTGGCACTGCGGGCTGTTTGGCTGGCGACCGGTCCATGGTGTGGCACTGCGGGCTGCTGGCGACCGGTCCATGCCATGGTGGGGCACTGCGGGCTGTTTAGCTGGCGACCAGTCCATGGTGTGGCACTGCGGGCTGTTTAGCTGGCGACGGTCCATGGTGTGGCACTGCGAGCTGTTTAGCTGGCGACCGGTCCATGGTGTGGCACTGCGGGCTGTTTAGCTGGCGACCGGTCCATGCCATGGTGTGGCACTGCGGGCTGTTTAGCTGGTGACCGGTCCATGGTGTGGCACTGCGGGCTGTTTGGCTGGTGACCGGTCCATGGTGTGGCACTGCGGGCTGTTTAGCTGGCGACCGGTCCATGGTGTGGCACTGTGGGCTGTTTAGTTGGTGACCGGTCCATGGTGTGGCGCTGCGGGTTGTTTAGTTGGTGACCGGTCCATGGTGTGTGCGCTCTGTTTAGTTGGTGACCGGTCCATGGTGTGGCACTGCGGGCTGTTTAGCTTCCGACCGGTCCATGCCATGGTGTGGCACTGCGGGCTATGTAGCTGGCGACCGGTCCATGCCATGGTGGGGCACTGCGGGCTGTTTAGCTGGCGACCGGTCCATGGTGTGGCACTACGGGCTGTTTAGCTGGTGACCGGTCAATGGTGTGGCACTGCGGGCTGTTTAGCTGGCGACCGGTCCATGGTGTGGCACTGCGGGCTATTTAGTTGGTGACCAGTCCATGGTGTGGCACTGCGGGCTGTTTAGTTGGTGACCGGTCTATGGTGTGGCACTGCGGGCTGTTTAGCTGGCGACCGGTCCATGGTGTGGCACTGCGGGCTGTTTAGTTGGTGACCGGTCCATGGTGTGGCACTGCGGGCTGTTTAGCTGGCGACCGGTCCATGGTGTGGCACAGCTGTTTAGCTGGCGACCGGTCCATGGTGTGGCGCTGCGGGTTGTTTAGTTGGTGACCGGTCCATGGTGTGGCACTGCGGGCTGTTTAGTTGGTGACCGGTCCATGGTGTGGCACTGCGGGCTGTTTAGTTGGTGACCGGTCCATTGTGTGGCACTGCGGGCTGTTTAGTTGGTGACCGGTCCATTCCATGGTGTGGCACTGCGGGCTGTTTAGCTGGGGGGTGGGGGTATGTTAACCTGCCCCTCCCACCTCCGCCTAGGGAAGGGGGTCTGTTAACCTGCCCCCTCTCCACCTAGGGAGGGGGGTCTGTTAACCTGTCCCTCACCTCTGCCAATCACGGCACGGGAGGAGACCACGTGGTACCCCTGGCTGAGTGCTGCCAGGGGCAACAGGTCCGGGCCTCACGTCGTCAGTAATGTCCTGCTAACAGTAGGCATTAACGTACACTTCACTTCCGCACAGTGCGTGTCCCACCTGTTTATGCATAGGCTGAGGAATGCGGATGGGTGACGGGGTGGGTGAGGGGTGCCTGGGAAAGGGTGGGGTGACGGGGAAAGGGTGGGGTGACGGGGTGGGGTGGGCTCACGGGTGTAGGGTGACGGGGAAAGAGTGGGGTGGGGTTGACGGGGTGATGGGGAAAGGGTAAAGGGTAAGATGGGGGTGACGGGAAAAAGCTAGGATGGGGGCTTATGAGTGACGGGGAGAGGGTGGGGTCGGAGCTGAGAAGTGACACGAAGAGGGTGAAGTCAGGGGTGACGGGGAGAGGGTGGGGTCGGAACTGGGAAGTGACACGAAGAGGGTGGAGTGAGGGGTGACGGGGAAAGGGTTGAGTGAGGGGTGACGGGGAGAGGGTGGGGTCGGAGCTGAGAAGTGACACGAAGAGGGTGAAGTCAGGGGTGACGGGGAGAGGGTGGGGTCGGAACTGGGAAGTGACACGAAGAGGGTGGAGTGAGGGGTGACGGGGAAAGGGTTGAGTGAGGGGTGACGGGGAGAGGGTGGGGTCGGAGCTGAGAAGTGACACGAAGAGGGTGAAGTCAGGGGTGACGGGGAGAGGGTGGGGTCGGAACTGGGAAGTGACACGAAGAGGGTGGAGTGAGGGGTGACGGGGAAAGGGTTGAGTGAGGGGTGACGGGGAGAGGGTGGGGTCGGAGCTGAGAAGTGACACGAAGAGGGTGAAGTCAGGGGTGACGGGGAGAGGGTGGGGTCGGAACTGGGAAGTGACACGAAGAGGGTGGAGTGAGGGGTGACGGGGAAAGGGTTGAGTGAGGGGTGACGGGGAGAGGGTGGGGTCGGGACTGGGAAGTGACACGAAGAGGGTGGAGTGAGGGGTGACGGGGAGAGGGTGGGGTCGGAACTGGGAAGTGACACGAAGAGGGTGGAGTGAGGGGTGACGGGGAAAGGGTTGAGTGAGGGGTGACGGGGAGAGGGTGGGGTCGGGACTGGGAAGTGACACGAAGAGGGTGGAGTGAGGGGTGACGGGGAGAGGGTGGGGTCGGGGCTGAGAAGTGACAGGGAGAGGGTGGAGTGAGGGGTGACGGGGAAAGGGTTGAGTGAGGGGTGACGGGGAGAGGGTGGGGTCGGGGCTGAGAAGTGACAGGGAGAGGGTGGAGTGAGGGGTGACGGGGAGAGGGTGGGGTCGGGGCTGAGAAGTGACAGGGAGAGGGTGGAGTGAGGGGTGACGGGGAGAAGGTGGTGTCGGGGCTGAGAAGTGGCAGGGAGAGGGTTGAGTGAGGGGTGACGGGGAGAGGGTGGGGTCGGGGCTGAGAAGTGACAGGGAGAGGGTGGAGTTAGGGGTGCCGGGGAGAGGGTGGGGTCGGGGCTGAGAAGTGACAGGGAGAGGTTGGAGTGAGGGGTGACGGGGAGAGGGTGGGGTCGGGGCTGAGAAGTGACAGGGAGAGGTTGGAGTGAGGGGTGACGGGGAGAGGGTGGGGTCGGGGCTGTGAAGTGGCAGGGATAGGGTGGAGTGAGGGGTGAAGGGGATAGGGTGGAGTCGTGGCCGGGAAGCGACAGGAAGAGGGTGGGGTGGATGCTGACGGGGAGAGGGTTGGGTTAGGGGAGAGCCTGGGGTCAGAGCTGACAAGTGACAGGGAGAGGGTGGGGTGAAGGGTGATGGGGAGAGGGTGGGGTCGGGGCTGCGAAATGACAGGGAGAGTGTGGAGTGAGGGGTGACGGGGAGAGGGTGGGGTCGGGGCTGAGAAGGGACAGGGAGGGTGTGGAGTGAGGGGTGACGGGAAGATGGTGGAGTGAGGGCTGACGGGGAGAGGGTGGAGTTGGGGCTTGGAAGTGACAGGGAGAGGGCGGAGTGAGGGGCGACGGGAAGATGGTGGAGTGAGGGGTGACGGGGAGAGGGTGGGGTGAAGGGTGACGGGGAGAGGCTGGGGTCGGGGCTGAGAAGTGACAGGGTGAGGGCGGAGTGAGGGGTGACGGGGAGAGGGTGGAGTGAGGGGTGACGGGGAGAGGGCGGAGTGAGGGGTGACAGGGAGAGGGCGGAGTGAGGGGTGACGGGGAGAGGGTGGAGTGAGGGGTGACGGGGAGAGGGTTGGGTGAAGGGTGACGGGGAGAGGGTGGGGTCAGCGGAGAGCCTGGGGTCGGGGCTGGGGGATTCGGAGAGATGCGGAGAGGGGTGGTGGGGTTGGGGCGGGGTGGTGTGTTTGGGGTGGTAGGTGGTGGGCTTGGGGTGTTGTGGTGAGGTTGGGGTGGAGGGGGGGGGGTGGTGCGGGATCTGGGTCACCACTTCCGGTCCATCTCTCGCTTGCGGAAGTCTTCTTAGTGTTATTACCTTAAAAAGGCGGAGGAAGTGACGTAGACTGTGATTACCACGAGGCGTGGCTGACACACGTGGAGGAGAGGAGAAGGAGAACATGACGTTCGACAACATCATGTTATCATCCATCAAAATCATCCACCGTCCAATCTTTACATGGTGGTTTGGCGTGATCCTTGTGTTCAGGGTACACACAAGCTTCTGCTCACGATGCGACGAGGTACTGTACGTATTTATAGTGTATGAATTGATTATTTTTAAATGTCATATCTATCGGGTTATGCAATTCACTTGGTCGATCACCAGAGACGGCGATGGATTACACGACTTACCGCTCAACGTTGTTGAGCTCTTGGAAGGTTTCGGATGATTTTTTTGCCGAGTATTAGGAAATTGGACATATTCCACTGACCACAATGGAGGAGGTAAGAGAAGGACGTGGTCACGCACCAAGGCGCTTTATGCTCTGGAACTTGTTTTATATCCAACCACAGTAAAGTGGGAATGCTTATGCATCATGGTTAAACGCGTCGGAATCATAAGAGAGGCATCGATGAGGACGGTGCAATGATATCCAGACATTAGTGCCGTCAAGGATATGGCAGACGAGGCTGGTCGAAGCACTATGTACTGAACTATAGATATGCCAGGGACAAATGTAATATCTAGAATTCAGACGTTTCTGAAAGGAGTCGCCTGAAGAAACTCGAAGGCGATTAAAAATCTTGTTGCAATTACTACAAAACGGTATTCTTAAAGATGCTCATGCAGCAATTTTTGACTTAAATTGTAGTTTTCAAAATGTTTTGAAAACACATTTAGAACACATTGTCTGTCTGTATAAATGTAACTTTCATGAGAAATAGATCTGTCATCGCATAATAAAAGGTAAAACTGCCGCAATGTGCATATTTCGATAATGTAGTACACAAGAAAGCCACACTTTTTCACATGAGATGCACTAATTTGGCCTAGAAAAAGAGGCTTAACAACATATCTGGGTTTTTATTGCATACAATAGGTGTACTTCTATGCTAAGAATATAAATACATCATTTCCAAAACAGTTTTTAAATTTTTTCAAGAAAAATATTGCTGGATGTGTAACCTTAAAATTGTTATAAACGGTACACCCAAGGGCCGCGACAATATTCCAGACGGCATTGCTATACTGTCTCGCTCCCCACTCCATCACTCCCCACCCCACTCCCCACCCCCGACTCTCCACTCCCTAGTAACAACTCCCCTACTGAGCCACCCCCCTCCCCAAATTACCACTCCCCACTCCCTACTAACAACTCCCCGACTGCCCCACTCCCCAACTCCCCACTTCCTACTCCCCATTCGCCACTCCCCCACTCCCGACTGCCCTACTGCTCTATTTCCCTCCCGACTGTCCACTCCCCCACTCTACCACTCCCCAGTCCCCACTCCCCACTCCCCACTCCTCACTCCCCACTCCCCCACTCCTCACTCCCCACTCTCCACTCCCCACTCCCTAATCCCGACTCTCCACTCCCCACTCCCCACTCCCTACTCCCCATTCCTACTCCCCACTCCCCACTCCCCACTCCCCACTCCCCACTCCTCACTCCCCACTCCCCCCTCGCGACTCCCCACTCCCCCACCCCTCACTCCCCCACTCCCCACTCCCCACTCCCCACTCCCCACTCCCGACTCTCCACTCTCCCACCCCTCACTCCCCCACTCCCTACTCCCCACTCCCCACTCCCCACTCCTGACTCTCCACTCTCCCACCCCTCACTCCCCCATACCTTACTCCCCACTCTCCCACTCCCCACTCCCCACTCCCCACTCTCCCACTCCCCACTCCCCACTCCCCACTCCCCACTCCCCACTCCCCACTCCCCACTCCCCACTCTCCCACTCCCCACTCTCCCACTCTCCCACTCTCCCACTCCCCACTGGTTTGAGCCCCATCCCATCCCCTGCCGTGTCACTGTGACCAAGACGACGACGACCGACTGAGTGGGGAGTGGGGAGGGGGGCAGCGGTCCGTGAGGCATTAGACAGATGGCGGTAATGATATAACCATGTCAGGATGGAATCGTGACGTCACTGCCAAGTGCCCTCATGGCCCAGGACAGCCACAGCGCAGCGGAAGCGGTAGAGACAGCTCTGTGGTGACAGTGATGGGGACAGCTCTGTGGTGACAGTGATGGGGACAGCTCTGTGGTGACAGTGATGGGGACAGCTCTGTGGTGACAGTGATGGGGACAGCTCTGTGGTGACAGTGATGAGCACAGCTCTGTGGTGACAGTGATGGGGACAGCTCTGTGGTGACAGTGATGGGGATAGCTCTCTGGTGACAGTGATGGGGACAGCTCTGTGGTGACAGTGATGGGGACAGCTCTGTGGTGACAGTGATGGGGACAGCTCTGTGGTGACAGTGATGGGGACAGCTCTGTGGTGACAGAGATGGGAATAGCTCTGTGGTGACAGTGATGGGGACAGCTCTGTGGTGACAGTGATGGAGACAGCTCTGTGGTGACAGTGATGGGGACAGCTCTGTGGTGACAGTGATGGGGACAGCTCTGTGGTGACAGTGATGGCGACAGCTCTGTGGTGACAGTGATGGGGACAGCTCTGTGGTGACAGTGATGGGGACAGCTCTGTGGTGACAGTGATAGGGACAGCTCTGTGGTGACAGTGATGGGGACAGCTCTGTGGTGACAGTGATGGGGACAGCTCTGTGGTGACAGTGATGGGGACAGCTCTGTGG
The DNA here is from genome assembly GCA_964019135.1 of Arenicola marina. Classification (NCBI taxonomy): domain Eukaryota; kingdom Metazoa; phylum Annelida; class Polychaeta; family Arenicolidae; genus Arenicola; species Arenicola marina. The sequence continues at coordinate 2,827,189 of OZ025257.1, read as the reverse complement.
TGACAGTGATGGGGACAGCTCTGTGGTGACAGTGATGAGGACAGCTCTGTGGTGACAGTGATGGGGACAGCTCTGCAGTGACAGTGATGGGGACAGCTCTGTGGTGACAGTGATGGGGACAGCTCTGTGGTGACAGTGATGGGGACAGCTCTGTGGTGACAGTGACGGGGACAGCTCTGTGGTGACAGTGATGGGGACAGCTCTGTGGTGACAGTGATGGGGACAGCTCTGTGGTGACAGTGATGGGGACAGCTCTGTGGTGACAGTGATGGAGACAGCTCTGTGGTGACAGTGATGGGGACAGCTCTGTGGTGACAGTGATGGGGACAGCTCTGTGGTGACAGTGATGGCGACAGCTCTGTGGTGACAGTGATGGGGACAGCTCTGTGGTGACAGTGATGGGGACAGCTCTGTGGTGACAGTGATAGGGACAGCTCTGTGGTGACAGTGATGGGGACAGCTCTGTGGTGACAGTGATGGGGACAGCTCTGTGGTGACAGTGATGGGGACAGCTCTGTGGTGACAGTGATGAGGACAGCTCTGTGGTGACAGTGATGGGGACAGCTCTGCAGTGACAGTGATGGGGACAGCTCTGTGGTGACAGTGATGGGGACAGCTCTGTGGTGACAGTGATAGGGACAGCTCTGTGGTGACAGTGATGGGGACAGCTCTGTGGTGACAGCGATAGGGACAGCTATGGGGCGACAGTGCTGTTTAATTTCCAACCTATATGTGGCATAGATTAATTAACAATAGGAACAAATTGTCGAAGTAGAAAAGAAGAGCTAATTGAAATTGATTGTTTTTAGACCGTCGGCAGACCCGAGTCTGGGAGGTGGATGCTCGCTAGGGATAGACCGGTTGGGAGACACTTGGGCGTGCGAGGGGCCTGGGGTGGGGGCTGGGGTAACGGGTGTGCTGACACTGCACGGGTAGCTGACTCAGAGGATTTTGGTTGGAGACAGATGGATCTTGGCGGTAATTATCACCATGGAAACTTAGCTGTCTCGTGGTTTTCCAGACGCTGATACGGCGGGATTTTGTCTAGGGTTGACTGGGATTGTACTTTGTGGGACAATGAGTGACTGGCTCGAAAGGGAAGGGGGTGGGGGTCGAAGGGGGTGGAGGGTCTCCAGGAGGGGGTGGACGGGGAGGGGGGTGCAGGATCGAAAAGGGAAGTCCCGATCAGGGGCGACGGGAGGGGGATCAGGCGATGTCTCCAGGAGCAGAAGTGTAGTTGACGGAGTGAAAGTTTGTAGTTGCCATAGGGCAGGGGCGAGGGGCGGGATGAGGGCGTTGAGAAAGGGTGGGGGTGACGGTGAGAGGGTGGGGTTACGTGGGTGCCATGAGACAGGGTTGGGGTGACGGTGAGAGGGTGGTGTTACGTGGGTGCCATGAGACAGAGTGGGGTGACGGTGAGAGGGTGGTGTTACGTGGGTGCCATGAGACAGAGTGGGGTGACGGTGAGAGGGTGGTGTTACGTGGGTGCCATGAGACAGGGTTGGGGTGACGGTGAGAGGGTGGGGTTACGTGGGTGCCATGAGACAGGGTTGGGGTGACGGTGAGAGGGTGGTGTTACGTGGGTGCCATGAGACAGGGTTGGGGTGACGGTGAGAGGGTGGGGTTACGTGGGTGCCATGAGACAGGGTTGGGGTGACGGTGAGAGGGTGGGGTTACGTGGGTGCCATGAGACAGGGCTGGGGTGACGGGGAGAGGGTGGGGTTACGTGGGTGCCATGAGACAGGGTTGGGGTGACGGTGAGAGGGTGGGGTTACGTGGGTGCCATGAGACAGGGTTGGGATGACGGTGAGAGGGTGGTGTTACGTGGGTGCCATGAGACAGAGTTGGGGTGACGGTGAGAGGGTGGTGTTACGTGGGTGCCATGAGACAGGGTTGGGGTGACGGTGAGAGGGTGGTGTTACGTGGGTGCCATGATACAGAGTGGGATGACGGTGAGAGGGTGGGGTTACGTGGGTGCCATGAGACAGGGTTGGGGTGACGGTAAGAGGGTGGAGTTACGTGGGTGCCATGAGACAGGGTTGGGGTGACGGTGAGAGGGTGGGGTTACGTGGGTGCCATGAGACAGGGTTGGGGTGACGGTGTGAGGGTGGTGTTACGTGGGTGCCATGAGACAGGGTTGGGGTGACGGTGAGAGGGTGGGGTTACGTGGGTGCCATGATACAGAGTGGGATGACGGTGAGAGGGTGGGGTTACGTGGGTGCCATGAGACAGGGTTGGGGTGACGGTAAGAGGGTGGAGTTACGTGGGTGCCATGAGACAGGGTTGGGGTGACGGTGAGAGGGTGGTGTTACGTGGGTGCCATGAGACAGGGTTGGGGTGACGGTGAGAGGCTGGGGTTACGTGGGTGCCATGAGACAGGGTCGGGGTGACGGTGAGAGGGTGGTGTTACGTGGGTGCCATGAGACAGGGTTGGGGTGACGGTGAGAGGGTGGGGTTACGTGGGTGCCATGAGACAGGGTTGGGGTGACGGTGAGAGGGTGGTGTTACGTGGGTGCCATAAGACAGGGTTGGGGTGACGGTGAGAGGGTGGGGTTACGTGGGTGCCATGAGACAGAGTGGGATGACGGTGAGAGGGTGGTGTTACGTGGGTGCCATGAGACAGGGTTGGGGTGACGGTGAGAGGGTAGGGTTACGTGGGTGCCATGAGACAGGGTTGGGGTGACGGTGAGAGGGTGGGGTTACGTGGGTGCCATGAGACAGGGTTGGGGTGACGGTGAGAGGGTGGGGTTACGTGGGTGCCATGAGACAGAGTGGGATGACGGTCAGAGGGTGGGGTTACGTAGGTGCCATGAGATAGGGTTGGGGTGACGGTGAGAGGGTGGTGTTACGTGGGTGCCATGAGACAGGGTTGGGGTGACGGTGAGAGGGTGGTGTTACGTGGGTGCCATGAGACAGGGTTGGGGTGACGGTGAGAGGGTGGTGTTACGTGGGTGCCATAAGACAGGGTTGGGGTGACGGTGAGAGGGTGGGGTTACGTGGGTGCCATGAGACAGGGTTGGGGTGACGGTGAGAGGGTGGTGTTACGTGGGTGCCATGAGACAGGGTTGGGGTGACGGTGAGAGGGTAGGGTTACGTGGGCGCCATGAGACAGGGTTGGGGTGACGGTGAGAGGGTGGTGTTACGTGGGTGCCATGAGACAGAGTGGGACGACGGTGAGAGGGTGGGGTGACGTGGGTGCCATGAGACAGAGTGGGATGACGGAGAGAGGGTGGAGTTACGTGGGTGCCATGAGACAGGGTTGGGGTGACGGTGAGAGGGTGTTGTTACGTGGGTGCCATGAGACAGGGTTGGGGTGACGGTGAGAGGGTGGGGTTACGTGGGTGCCATGAGACAGGGTTGGGGTGACGGTGAGAGGGTGGTGTTACGTGGGTGCCATGAGACAGGGTTGGGGTGACGGTGAGAGGGCGGGGTTACGTGGGTGCCATGAGACAGGGTTGGGGTGACGGTGAGAGGGTGGTGTTACGTGGGTGCCATAAGACAGGGTTGGGGTGACGGTGAGAGGGTGGTGTTACGTGGGTGCCATGAGACAGAGTGGGATGACGGTGAGAGGGTGGGGTTACGTGGGTGCCATGAGACAGGGTTGGGGTGACGGTGAGAGGGTGGTGTTACGAGGGTGCCATGAGACAGAGCTGGGGTGACGGTGAGAGGGTGGGGTTACGTGGGTGCCATGAGACAGGGTTGGGGTGACGGTGAGAGGTGGTGCTACGTGGGTGCCATGAGACAGGGTTGGGGTGACGGTGAGAGGGTGGTGTTACGTGGGTGTCATGAGACAGGGTTGGGGTGACGGTGAGAGGGTGGTGTTACGTGGGTGCCATGAGACAGAGTGGGATGACGGTGAGAGGGTGGTGTTACGTGGGTGCCATGAGACAGAGTGGGATGACGGTGAGAGGGTGGGGTTACGTGGGTGCCATGAGACAGGGTTGGGGTGACGGTGAGAGGGTAGGGTTACGTGGGTGCCATGAGACAGGGTTGGGGTGACGGTGAGAGGGTGGTGTTACGTGGGTGCCATGAGACAGGGTTGGGGTGACGGTGAGAGGGTGGTGTTACGTGGGTGCCATAAGACAGGGTTGGGGTGACGGTGAGAGGGTGGGGTTACGTGGGTGCCATGAGACAGTGTTGGGGTGACGGCGAGAGGGTGGGGTTACGTGGGTGCCATGAGACAGAGTTGGAGTGACGGTGAGAGGGTGGGGTGACGTGGGTGCCATGAGACAGAGTGGGATGACGGTGAGAGGGTGGTGTTACGTGGGTGCCATGAGACAGGGTTGGGGTGACGGTGAGAGGGTAGGGTTACGTGTGTGCCATGAGACAGGGTTGGGGTGACGGTGAGAGGGTGGTGTTACGTGGGTGCCATGAGACAGGGTTGGGATGACGGTGAGAGGGTGGTGTTACGTGGGTGCCATAAGACAGGGTTGGGGTGACGGTGAGCGGGTGGGGTTACGTGGGTGCCATGAGACAGGGTTGGGTGACGGTGAGAGGGTGGTGTTACGTGGGTGCCATGAGACAGAGTGGGATGACGGTGAGAGGGTGGTGTTACGTGGGTGCCATGAGACAAGGTTGGGGTGACGGTGAGAGGGTAGGGTTACGTGGGTGCCATGAGACAGGGTTGGGGTGACGGTGAGAAGGTGGGGTTACGTGGGTGCCATGAGACAGAGTGGGACGACGGTGAGAGGGTGGGGTGACGTGGGTGCCATGAGACAGAGTGGGATGACGGTGAGAGGGTGGGGTTACGTGGGTGCGATGAGACAGGGATGGGGTGACGGTGAGAGGGTGGGGTTACGTGGGTGCCATGAGACAGAGTGGGATGACGGTGAGAGGGTGGGGTTACGTGGGTGCCATGAGACAGAGTGGGGTGACGGTGAGAGGGGGGGTTACGTGGGTGCCATGAGAAAGAGTGGGATGACGGTGAGAGGGTGGTGTTACGTGGGTGCCATGAGACAGGGTTGGGGTGACGGTGAGAGGGTGGTGTTACGAGGGTGCCATGAGACAGAGCTGGGGTGACGGTGAGAGGGTGGGGTTACGTGGGTGCCATGAGACAGGGTTGGTGTGACGGTGAGAGGGTGGGGTTACGTGGGTGCCATGAGACAGGGTTGGGGTGACGGTGAGAGGGTGGTGTTACGTGGGTGCCATGAGACAGGGTTGGGGTGACGGTGAGAGGGTGGGGTTACGTGGGTGCCATGAGACAGGGTTGGGGTGACGGTGAGAGGGTGGTGTTACGTGGGTGCCATGAGACAGGGTTGGGGTGACGGTGAGAGGGTGGGGTTACGTGGGTGCCATGAGACAGGTTTGGGGTGACGGTGAGAGGGTGGGGTTACGTGGGTGCCATGAGACAGAGTGGGATGACGGTGGGAGGGTGGGGTTACGTGGGTGCCATGAGACAGAGTGGGGTGACGGTGAGAGGGTCGGGTTACGTGGGTGCCATGAGACAGAGTGGGATGGCGGTGAGAGGGAGGGGTTACGTGGGTGCCATGAGACAGGGTTGGGGTGACGGTGAAAGGGTGGGGTTACGTGGGTGCCATGAGACAGGGTTGGGGTGACGGTGAGAGGGTGGTGTTACGTGGGTGCCATGAGACAGGGTTGGGGTGACGGTGAGAGGGTGGGGTTACGTGGGTGCCATGAGACAGGTTTGGGGTGACGGTGAGAGGGTGGGGTTACGTGGGTGCCATGAGACAGAGTGGGATGACGGTGGGAGGGTGGGGTTACGTGGGTGCCATGAGACAGAGTGGGGTGACGGTGAGAGGGTGGGGTTACGTGGGTGCCATGAGACAGAGTGGGATGGCGGTGAGAGGGAGGGGTTACGTGGGTGCCATGAGACAGGGTTGGGGTGACGGTGAAAGGGTAGTGTTACGTGGGTGCCATGAGACAGGGTTGGGGTGACGGTGAGAGGGTGGTGTTACGTGGGTGCCATGAGACAGGGTTGGGGTGACGGTGAGAGGGTAGGGTTACGTGTGTGCCATGAGACAGGGTTGGGGTGACGGTGAGAGGGTGGTGTTACGTGGGTGCCATGAGACAGGGTTGGGATGACGGTGAGAGGGTGGTGTTACGTGGGTGCCATAAGACAGGGTTGGGGTGACGGTGAGCGGGTGGGGTTACGTGGGTGCCATGAGACAGGGTTGGGTGACGGTGAGAGGGTGGGGTTACGTGGGTGCCATGAGACAGGGTTGGGGTGACGGTGAGAGGGTGGTGTTACGTGGGTGCCATAAGACAGGGTTGGGGTGACGGTGAGCGGGTGGGGTTACGTGGGTGCCATGAGACAGGGTTGGGGTGACGGTGAGCGGGTGGGGTTACGTGGGTGCCATGAGACAGGGTTGGGGTGACGGTGAGCGGGTGGGGTTACGTGGGTGCCATGAGACAGGGTTGGGTGACGGTGAGAGGGTGGGGTTACGTGGGTGCCATGAGACAGGGTTGGGGTGACGGTGAGAGGGTGGTGTTACGTGGGTGCCATAAGACAGGGTTGGGGTGACGGTGAGCGGGTGGGGTTACGTGGGTGCCATAAGACAGGGTTGGGGTGACGGTGAGCGGGTGGGGTTACGTGGGTGCCATGAGACAGGGTTGGGGTGACGGTGAGAGGGTGGTGTTACGTGGGTGCCATAAGACAGGGTTGGGGTGACGGTGAGCGGGTGGGGTTACGTGGGTGCCATGAGACAGGGTTGGGATGACGGTGAGAGGGTGGGGTTACGTGGGTGCCATGAGACAGAGTGGGGTGACGGTGAGAGGGTGGGGTTACGTGGGTGCCATGAGACAGGGTTGGGGTGACGGTGAGAGGGTGGGGTTACGTGGGTGCCATGAGACAGAGTGGGACGACGGTGAGAGGGTGGGGTGACGTGGGTGCCATGAGACAGAGTGGGATGACGGTGAGAGGGTGGGGTTACGTGGGTGCGATGAGACAGGGATGGGGTGACGGTGAGAGGGTGGGGTTACGTGGGTGCCATGAGACAGGGTTGGGGTGACGGTGAGAGGGTGGGGTTACGTGGGTGCCATGAGACAGAGTGGGACGACGGTGAGAGGGTGGGGTGACGTGGGTGCCATGAGACAGAGTGGGATGACGGTGAGAGGGTGGGGTTACGTGGGTGCGATGAGACAGGGATGGGGTGACGGTGAGAGGGTGGGGTTACGTGGGTGCCATGAGACAGAGTGGGATGACGGTGAGAGGGTGGGGTTACGTGGGTGCCATGAGACAGAGTGGGGTGACGGTGAGAGGGTGGGGTTACGTGGGTGCCATGAGAAAGAGTGGGATGACGGTGAGAGGGTGGTGTTACGTGGGTGCCATGAGACAGGGTTGGGGTGACGGTGAGAGGGTGGTGTTACGAGGGTGCCATGAGACAGGGCTGGGGTGACGGTGAGAGAGTGGGGTTACGTGGGTGCCATGAGACAGGGTTGGGGTGACGGTGAGAGGGTGGGGTTACGTGGGTGCCATGAGACAGAGTGGGATGACGGTGAGAGGGTGGGGTTACGTGGGTGCCATGAGACAGGGTTGGGGTGACGGTGAGAGGGTGGTGTTACGTGGGTGCCATGAGACAGAGTTGGGGTGACGGTGAGAGGGTGGGGTTACGTGGGTGCCATGAGACAGGGTTGGGGTGACGGTGAGAGGGTGGTGTTACGTGGGTGCCATGAGACAGGGTTGGGGTGACGGTGAGAGGGTGGTGCTACGTGGGTGCCATGAGACAGGTTTGGGGTGACGGTGAGAGGGTGGGGTTACGTGGGTGCCATGAGACAGAGTGGGATGACGGTGGGAGGGTGGGGTTACGTGGGTGCCATGAGACAGAGTGGGATGGCGGTGAGAGGGAGGGGTTACGTGGGTGCCATGAGACAGGGTTGGGGTGACGGTGAAAGGGTAGTGTTACGTGGGTGCCATGAGACAGGGTTGGGGTGACGGTGAGAGGGTGGTGTTACGAGGGTGCCATGAGACAGAGCTGGGGTGACGGTGAGAGAGTGGGGTTACGTGGGTGCCATGAGACAGGGTTGGGGTGACGGTGAGAGGGTGGGGTTACGTGGGAGCCATGAGACAGGGATGGGGGGACGGTGAGAGGGTGGGGTTACGTTGGTGCCATGAGACAGAGTGGGATGACGGTGAGAGGGTGGGGTTACGTGGGTGCCATGAGACACAGTGGGGTGACGGTGAGAGGGTGGGGTTACGTGGGTGCCATGAGACAGAGTGGGGTGACGGTGAGAGGGTGGGGTTACGTGGGTGCCATGAGACAGGTTGGGATGACGGTGAGAGGGTGGGGTTACGTGGGTGCCATGAGACAGAGTGGGATGACGGTGAGAGGGTGGTGTTACGTGGGTGCCATGAGACAGGGTTGGGGTGACGGTGAGAGGGTGGTGTTACGTGGGTGCCATGAGACAGGGTTGGGGTGACGGTGAGAGGGTGGGGTTACGTGGGTGCCATGAGACAGGGTTGGGGTGACGGTGAGAGGTTGGTGTTACGTGGGTGCCATAAGACAGGGTTGGGGTGACGGTGAGAGGGTGGTGTTACGTGGGTGCCATGAGACAGAGTCGGATGACGGTGAGAGGGTGGGGTTACGTGGGTGCCATGAGACAGGGTTGGGGTGACGGTGAGAGGGTGGTGTTACGAGGGTGCCATGAGACAGAGCTGGGGTGACGGTGAGAGGGTGGGGTTACGTGGGTGCCATGAGACAGGGTTGGGGTGACGGTGAGAGGGTGGTGCTACGTGGGTGCCATGAGACAGGGTTGGGGTGACGGTGAGAGGGTGGGGTTACGTGGGTGTCATGAGACAGGGTTGGGGTGACGGTGAGAGGGTGGTGTTACGTGGGTGCCATGAGACAGAGTGGGATGACGGTGAGAGGGTGGTGTTACGTGGGTGCCATGAGACAGAGTGGGATGACGGTGAGAGGGTGGGGTTACGTGGGTGCCATGAGACAGGGTTGGGGTGACGGTGAGAGGGTAGGGTTACGTGGGTGCCATGAGACAGGGTTGGGGTGACGGTGAGAGGGTGGTGTTACGTGGGTGCCATGAGACAGGGTTGGGGTGACGGTGAGAGGGTGGTGTTACGTGGGTGCCATAAGACAGGGTTGGGGTGACGGTGAGAGGGTGGGGTTACGGGGGTGCCATGAGACAGGGTTGGGGTGACGGTGAGAGGGTGGTGTTACGTGGGTGCCATGAGACAGAGTGGGATGACGGTGAGAGGGTGGTGTTACGTGGGTGCCATGAGACAGGGTTGGGGTGACGGTGAGAGGGTAGAGTTACGTGGGTGCCATGAGACAGTGTTGGGGTGACGGTGAGAGGGTGGGGTTACGTGGGTGCCATGAGACAGAGTTGGGGTGACGGTGAGAGGGTGGGGTGACGTGGGTGCCATGAGACACAGTGGGATGACGGTGAGAGGGTGGTGTTACGTGGGTGCCATGAGACAGGGTTGGGGTGACGGTGAGAGGGTAGGGTTACGTGGGTGCCATGAGACAGGGTTGGGGTGACGGTGAGAGGGTGGTGTTACGTGGGTGCCATGAGACAGGGTTGGGGTGACGGTGAGAGGGTGGTGTTACGTGGGTGCCATAAGACAGGGTTGGGGTTACCGGGAGCGATTGGGGTTACGTGGGTGCCATGAGACAGGGTTGGGTGACGGTGAGAGGGTGGTGTTACGTGGGTGCCATGAGACAGAGTGGGATGACGGTGAGAGGGTGGTGTTACGTGGGTGCCATGAGACAGGGTTGGGGTGACGGTGAGAGGGTAGGGTTACGTGGGTGCCATGAGACAGGGTTGGGGTGACGGTGAGAGGGTGGGGTTACGTGGGTGCCATGAGACAGAGTGGGACGACGGTGAGAGGGTGGGGTGACGTGGGTGCCATGAGACAGAGTGGGATGACGGTGAGAGGGTGGGGTTACGTGGGTGCCATGAGACAGGGATGGGGTGACGGTGAGAGGGTGGGGTTACGTGGGTGCCATGAGACAGAGTGGGATGACGGTGAGAGGGTGGGGTTACGTGGGTGCCATGAGACAGTGTTGGGGTGACGGTGAGAGGGTGGGGTTACGTGGGTGCCATGAGACAGGGTTGGGGTGACGGTGAGAGGGTGGTGTTACGAGGGTGCCATGAGACAGAGCTGGGGTGACGGTGAGAGGGTGGTGTTACGTGGGTGCCATGAGACAGGGTTGGGGTGACGGTGAGAGTGTGGTGTTACGTGGGTGCCATGAGACAGAGTGGGATGACGGTGGGAGGGTGGGGTTACGTGGGTGCCATGAGACAGAGTGGGGTGACGGTGAGAGGGTCGGGTTACGTGGGTGCCATGAGACAGAGTGGGATGGCGGTGAGAGGGAGGGGTTACGTGGGCGCCATGAGACAGGGTTGGGGTGACGGTGAAAGGGTAGTGTTACGTGGGTGCCATGAGACAGGGTTGGGGTGACGGTGAGAGGGTGGTGTTACGAGGGTGCCATGAGACAGAGCTGGGGTGACGGTGAGAGGGTGGGGTTACGTGGGTGCCATGAGACAGGGTTGGGGTGACGGTGAGAGGGTGGGGTTACGTGGGTGCCATGAGACAGGGATGGGGTGACGGTGAGAGGGTGGGGTTACGTTGGTGCCATGAGACAGAGTGGGATGACGGTGAGAGGGTGGGGTTACGTGGGTGCCATGAGACACAGTGGGGCGACGGTGAGAGGGTGGGGTTACGTGGGTGCCATGAGACAGAGCTGGGGTGACGATGATAGGGTGGGGTTACGTGGGTGCCATGGGACAGGGTTGGGGTGACGGTGAGAGGGTGGTGTTACGTGGGTGCCATGAGACAGGGTTGGGGTGACGGTGAGAGGGTGGGGTTACGTGGGTGCCATGAGACAGGGTTGGGGTGACGGTGAGAGGGTGGGGTTACGTGGGTGCCATGAGACAGGGCTGGGGTGACGGGGAGAGGGTGGGGTTACGTGGGTGCCATGAGACAGGGTTGGGGTGACGGTGAGAGGGTGGGGTTACTTGGGTGCCATGAGACAGGGTTGGGATGACGGTGAGAGGGTGGTGTTACGTGGGTGCCATGAGACAGAGTTGGGGTGACGGTGAGAGGGTGGTGTTACGTGGGTGCCATGAGACAGGGTTGGGGTGACGGTGAGAGGGTAGGGTTACGTGGGCGCCATGAGACAGGGTTGGGGTGACGGTGAGAGGGTGGTGTTACGTGGGTGCCATGAGACAGAGTGGGACGACGGTGAGAGGGTGGGGTGACGTGGGTGCCATGAGACAGAGTGGGATGACGGAGAGAGGGTGGAGTTACGTGGGTGCCATGAGACAGGGTTGGGGTGACGGTGAGAGGGTGTTGTTACGTGGGTGCCATGAGACAGGGTTGGGGTGACGGTGAGAGGGTGGTGTTACGTGGGTGCCATGAGACAGGGTTGGGGTGACGGTGAGAGGGCGGGGTTACGTGGGTGCCATGAGACAGGGTTGGGGTGACGGTGAGAGGGTGGTGTTACGTGGGTGCCATAAGACAGGGTTGGGGTGACGGTGAGAGGGTGGTGTTACGTGGGTGCCATGAGACAGAGTGGGATGACGGTGAGAAGGTGGGGTTACGTGGGTGCCATGAGACAGGGTTGGGGTGACGGTGAGAGGGTGGTGTTACGAGGGTGCCATGAGACAGAGCTGGGGTGACGGTGAGAGGGTGGGGTTACGTGGGTGCCATGAGACAGGGTTGGGGTGACGGTGAGAGGTGGTGCTACGTGGGTGCCATGAGACAGGGTTGGGGTGACGGTGAGAGGGTGGGGTTACGTGGGTGTCATGAGACAGGGTTGGGGTGACGGTGAGAGGGTGGTGTTACGTGGGTGCCATGAGACAGAGTGGGATGACGGTGAGAGGGTGGTGTTACGTGGGTGCCATGAGACAGAGTGGGATGACGGTGAGAGGGTGGGGTTACGTGGGTGCCATGAGACAGGGTTGGGGTGACGGTGAGAGGGTGGGGTTACGTGGGTGCCATGAGACAGAGTTGGGGTGACGGTGAGAGGGTGGGGTGACGTGGGTGCCATGAGACAGAGTGGGATGACGGTGAGAGGGTGGTGTTACGTGGGTGCCATGAGACAGGGTTGGGGTGACGGTGAGAGGGTAGGGTTACGTGGGTGCCATGAGACAGGGTTGGGGTGACGGTGAGAGGGTGGTGTTACGTGGGTGCCATGAGACAGGGTTGGGATGACGGTGAGAGGGTGGTGTTACGTGGGTGCCATAAGACAGGGTTGGGGTGACGGTGAGCGGGTGGGGTTACGTGGGTGCCATGAGACAGGGTTGGGTGACGGTGAGAGGGTGGTGTTACGTGGGTGCCATGAGACAGAGTGGGATGACGGTGAGAGGGTGGTGTTACGTGGGTGCCATGAGACAAGGTTGGGGTGACGGTGAGAGGGTAGGGTTACGTGGGTGCCATGAGACAGGGTTGGGGTGACGGTGAGAGGGTGGTGTTACGTGGGTGCCATGAGACAGGGATGGGGTGACGGTGAGAGGGTGGTGTTACCTGGGTGCCATGAGACAGTGTTGGGGTGACGGTGAGAGGGTGGGGTTACGTGGGTGCCATGAGACAGAATGGGATGGCGGTGAGAGGGTGGGGTTACGTGGGTGCCATGAGACAGGGTTGGGGTGAAGGTGAGACGGTGGGGTTACGTGGGTGCCATGAGACAGGGTTGGGGTGACGGTGAGAGGGTGGGGTTACGTGGGTGCCATGAGACAGAATGGGATGGCGGTGAGAGGGTGGGGTTACGTGGGTGCCATGAGACAGGGTTGGGGTGAAGGTGAGAGGGTGGGGTTACGTGGGTGCCATGAGACAGGGTTGGGGTGACGGTGAGACGGTGGTGTTACGTGGGTGCCATGAGACAGGGTTGGGGTGACGGTGAGAGGGTGGTGTTACGTGGGTGCCATGAGACAGAGTGGGATGACGGTGAGAGGGTGGGGTTACGTGGGTGCCATGAGACAGAGTTGGATGACGGTGAGAGGGTGGTGTTACGTGGGTGCCATGAGACAGGGTTGGGGTGACGGTGAGAGGGTGGGGTTACGTGGGTGCCATGAGACAGAGTTGGATGACGGTGAGAGGGTGGTGTTACGTGGGTGCCATGAGACAGGGTTGGGGTGACGGTGAGAGGGTGGGGTTACGTGGGTGCCATGAGACAGAGTTGGATGACGGTGAGAGGGTGGTGTTACGTGGGTGCCATGAGACAGAGTGGGATGACGGTGAGAGGGTGGGGTTACGTGGGTGCCATGAGACAGAGTTGGATGACGGTGAGAGGGTGGTGTTACGTGGGTGCCATGAGACAGGGTTGGGGTGACGGTGAGAGGGTGGGGTTACGTGGGTGCCATGCGACAGGGTTGGGGTGACGGTGAGAGGGTAGGGTTACGTGGGTGCCATGAGACAGAGTGGGACGACGGTGAGAGGGTGAGGTGACGTGGGTGCCATGAGACAGAGTGGGATGACGGTGAGAGGGTGGGGTTACGTGGGTGCGATGAGACAGGGATGGGGTGACGGTGAGAGGGTGGGGTTACGTGGGTGCCATGAGACAGAGTGGGGTGACGGTGAGAGGGGGGGTTACGTGGGTGCCATGAGAAAGAGTGGGATGACGGTGAGAGGGTGGTGTTACGTGGGTGCCATGAGACAGGGTTGGGGTGACGGTGAGAGGGTGGTGTTACGAGGGTGCCATGAGACAGAGCTGGGGTGACGGTGAGAGGGTGGGGTTACGTGGGTGCCATGAGACAGGGTTGGGGTGACGGTGAGAGGGTGGGGTTACGTGGGTGCCATGAGACAGGGTTGGGGTGACGGTGAGAGGGTGGTGTTACGTGGGTGCCATGAGACAGGGTTGGGGTGACGGTGAGAGGGTGGGGTTACGTGGGTGCCATGAGACAGGGTTGGGGTGACGGTGAGAGGGTGGTGTTACGTGGGTGCCATGAGACAGGGTTGGGGTGACGGTGAGAGGGTGGGGTTACGTGGGTGCCATGAGACAGGGTTGGGGTGACGGTGAGAGGGTGGGGTTACGTGGGTGCCATGAGACAGAGTGGGATGACGGTGGGAGGGTGGGGTTACGTGGGTGCCATGAGACAGAGTGGGGTGACGGTGAGAGGGTCGGGTTACGTGGGTGCCATGAGACAGAGTGGGATGGCGGTGAGAGGGAGGGGTTACGTGGGTGCCATGAGACAGGGTTGGGGTGACGGTGAAAGGGTGGGGTTACGTGGGTGCCATGAGACAGGGTTGGGATGACGGTGAGAGGGTGGTGTTACGTGGGTGCCATGAGACAGAGTGGGACGACGGTGAGAGGGTGGGGTGACGTGGGTGCCATGAGACAGAGTGGGATGACGGAGAGAGGGTGGAGTTACGTGGGTGCCATGAGACAGGGTTGGGGTGACGGTGAGAGGGTGTTGTTACGTGGGTGCCATGAGACAGGGTTGGGGTGACGGTGAGAGGGTGGTGTTACGTGGGTGCCATGAGACAGGGTTGGGGTGACGGTGAGAGGGCGGGGTTACGTGGGTGCCATGAGACAGGGTTGGGGTGACGGTGAGAGGGTGGTGTTACGTGGGTGCCATAAGACAGGGTTGGGGTGACGGTGAGAGGGTGGTGTTACGTGGGTGCAATGAGACAGAGTGGGATGACGGTGAGAAGGTGGGGTTACGTGGGTGCCATGAGACAGGGTTGGGGTGACGGTGAGAGGGTGGTGTTACGAGGGTGCCATGAGACAGAGCTGGGGTGACGGTGAGAGGGTGGGGTTACGTGGGTGCCATGAGACAGGGTTGGGGTGACGGTGAGAGGTGGTGCTACGTGGGTGCCATGAGACAGGGTTGGGGTGACGGTGAGAGGGTGGGGTTACGTGGGTGTCATGAAACAGGGTTGGGGTGACGGTGAGAGGGTGGTGTTACGTGGGTGCCATGAGACAGAGTGGGATGACGGTGAGAGGGTGGTGTTACGTGGGTGCCATGAGACAGAGTGGGATGACGGTGAGAGGGTGGGGTTACGTGGGTGCCATGAGACAGGGTTGGGGTGACGGTGAGAGGGTAGGGTTACGTGGGTGCCATGAGACAGGGTTGGGGTGACGGTGAGAGGGTGGTGTTACGTGGGTGCCATGAGACAGGGTTGGGGTGACGGTGAGAGGGTGGTGTTACGTGGGTGCCATAAGACAGGGTTGGGGTGACGGTGAGAGGGTGGGGTTACGTGGGTGCCATGAGACAGTGTTGGGGTGACGGTGAGAGGGTGGGGTTACGTGGGTGCCATGAGACAGAGTTGGGGTGACGGTGAGAGGGTGGGGTGACGTGGGTGCCATGAGACAGAGTGGGATGACGGTGAGAGGGTGGTGTTACGTGGGTGCCATGAGACAGGGTTGGGGTGACGGTGAGAGGGTAGGGTTACGTGGGTGCCATGAGACAGGGTTGGGGTGACGGTGAGAGGGTGGTGTTACGTGGGTGCCATGAGACAGGGTTGGGATGACGGTGAGAGGGTGGTGTTACGTGGGTGCCATAAGACAGGGTTGGGGTGACGGTGAGCGGGTGGGGTTACGTGGGTGCCATGAGACAGGGTTGGGTGACGGTGAGAGGGTGGTGTTACGTGGGTGCCATGAGACAGAGTGGGATGACGGTGAGAGGGTGGTGTTACGTGGGTGCCATGAGACAAGGTTGGGGTGACGGTGAGAGGGTAGGGTTACGTGGGTGCCATGAGACAGGGTTGGGGTGACGGTGAGAGGGTGGTGTTACGTGGGTGCCATGAGACAGGGATGGGGTGACGGTGAGAGGGTGGTGTTACGTGGGTGCCATGAGACAGTGTTGGGGTGACGGTGAGAGGGTGGGGTTACGTGGGTGCCATGAGACAGAATGGGATGGCGGTGAGAGGGTGGGGTTACGTGGGTGCCATGAGACAGGGTTGGGGTGAAGGTGAGAGGGTGGGGTTACGTGGGTGCCATGAGACAGGGTTGGGGTGACGGTGAGAGGGTGGGGTTACGTGGGTGCCATGAGACAGAATGGGATGGCGGTGAGAGGGTGGGGATACGTGGGTGCCATGAGACAGGGTTGGGGTGAAGGTGAGAGGGTGGGGTTACGTGGGTGCCATGAGACAGGGTTGGGGTGACGGTGAGACGGTGGTGTTACGTGGGTGCCATGAGACAGGGTTGGGGTGACGGTGAGAGGGTGGTGTTACGTGGGTGCCATGAGACAGAGTGGGATGACGGTGAGAGGGTGGGGTTACGTGGGTGCCATGAGACAGAGTTGGATGACGGTGAGAGGGTGGTGTTACGTGGGTGCCATGAGACAGGGTTGGGGTGACGGTGAGAGGGTGGGGTTACGTGGGTGCCATGAGACAGAGTTGGATGACGGTGAGAGGGTGGTGTTACGTGGGTGCCATGAGACAGGGTTGGGGTGACGGTGAGAGGGTGGGGTTACGTGGGTGCCATGAGACAGAGTTGGATGACGGTGAGAGGGTGGTGTTACGTGGGTGCCATGAGACAGAGTGGGATGAAGGTGAGAGGGTGGGGTTACGTGGGTGCCATGAGACAGAGTTGGATGACGGTGAGAGGGTGGTGTTACGTGGGTGCCCTGAGACAGGGTTGGGGTGACGGTGAGAGGGTGGGGTTACGTGGGTGCCATGCGACAGGGTTGGGGTGACGGTGAGAGGGTGGTGTTACGTGGGTGCCATGAGACAGAGTGGGACGACGGTGAGAGGGTGGGGTGACGTGGGTGCCATGAGACAGAGTGGGATGACGGTGAGAGGGTGGGGTTACGTGGGTGCGATGAGACAGGGATGGGGTGACGGTGAGAGGGTGGGGTTACGTGGGTGCCATGAGACAGAGTGGGGTGACGGTGAGAGGGGGGGTTACGTGGGTGCCATGAGAAAGAGTGGGATGACGGTGAGAGGGTGGTGTTACGTGGGTGCCATGAGACAGGGTTGGGGTGACGGTGAGAGGGTGGTGTTACGAGGGTGCCATGAGACAGAGCTGGGGTGACGGTGAGAGGGTGGGGTTACGTGGGTGCCATGAGACAGGGTTGGGGTGACGGTGAGAGGGTGGGGTTACGTGGGTGCCATGAGACAGGGTTGGGGTGACGGTGAGAGGGTGGTGTTACGTGGGTGCCATGAGACAGGGTTGGGGTGACGGTGAGAGGGTGGGGTTACGTGGGTGCCATGAGACAGGGTTGGGGTGACGGTGAGAGGGTGGTGTTACGTGGGTGCCATGAGACAGGGTTGGGGTGACGGTGAGAGGGTGGGGTTACGTGGGTGCCATGAGACAGGGTTGGGGTGACGGTGAGAGGGTGGGGTTACGTGGGTGCCATGAGACAGAGTGGGATGACGGTGGGAGGGTGGGGTTACGTGGGTGCCATGAGACAGAGTGGGGTGACGGTGAGAGGGTCGGGTTACGTGGGTGCCATGAGACAGAGTGGGATGGCGGTGAGAGGGAGGGGTTACGTGGGTGCCATGAGACAGGGTTGGGGTGACGGTGAAAGGGTGGGGTTACGTGGGTGCCATGAGACAGGGTTGGGATGACGGTGAGAGGGTGGTGTTACGTGGGTGCCATGAGACAGGGTTGGGGTGACGGTGAGAGGGTGGGGTTACGTGGGTGCCATGAGACAGGTTTGGGGTGACGGTGAGAGGGTGGGGTTACGTGGGTGCCATGAGACAGAGTGGGATGACGGAGGGAGGGTGGGGTTACGTGGGTGCCATGAGACAGAGTGGGGTGACGGTAAGAGGGTCGGGTTACGTGGGTGCCATGAGACAGAGTGGGATGGCGGTGAGAGGGAGGGGTTACGTGGGTGCCATGAGACAGGGTTGGGGTGACGGTGAAAGGGTAGTGTTACGTGGGTGCCATGAGACAGGGTTGGGGTGACGGTGAGAGGGTGGTGTTACGAGGGTGCCATGAGACAGAGCTGGGGTGACGGTGAGAGGGTGGGGTTACGTGGGTGCCATGAGACAGGGTTGGGGTGACGGTGAGAGGGTGGGGTTACGTTGGTGCCATGAGACAGAGTGGGATGACGGTGAGAGGGTGGGGTTACGTGGGTGCCATGAGACACAGTGGGGTGACGGTGAGAGGGTGGGGTTACGTGGGTGCCATGAGACAGAGTGGGGTGACGGTGAGAGGGTGGGGTTACGTGGGTGCCATGAGACAGGTTGGGATGACGGTGAGAGGGTGGGGTTACGTGGGTGCCATGAGACAGAGTGGGATGACGGTGAGAGGGTGGTGTTACGTGGGTGCCATGAGACAGGGTTGGGGTGACGGTGAGAGGGTGGGGTTACGTGGGTGCCATGAGACAGGGTTGGGGTGACGGTGAGAGGGTGGTGTTACGTGGGTGCCATAAGACAGGGTTGGGGTGACGGTGAGAGGGTGGTGTTACGTGGGTGCCATGAGACAGAGTGGGATGACGGTGAGAGGGTGGGGTTACGTGGGTGCCATGAGACAGGGTTGGGGTGACGGTGAGAGGGTGGTGTTACGAGGGTGCCATGAGACAGAGCTGGGGTGACGGTGAGAGGGTGGGGTTACGTGGGTGCCATGAGACAGGGTTGGGGTGACGGTGAGAGGGTGGTGCTACGTGGGTGCCATGAGACAGGGTTGGGGTGACGGTGAGAGGGTGGGGTTACGTGGGTGTCATGAGACAGGGTTGGGGTGACGGTGAGAGGGTGGTGTTACGTGGGTGCCATGAGACAGAGTGGGATGACGGTGAGAGGGTGGTGTTACGTGGGTGCCATGAGACAGAGTGGGATGACGGTGAAAGGGTGGGGTTACGTGGGTGCCATGAGACAGGGTTGGGGTGACGGTGAGAGGGTAGGGTTACGTGGGTGCCATGAGACAGGGTTGGGGTGACGGTGAGAGGGTGGTGTTACGTGGGTGCCATGAGACAGGGTTGGGGTGACGGTGAGAGGGTGGTGTTACGTGGGTGCCATAAGACAGGGTTGGGGTGACGGTGAGAGGGTGGGGTTACGTTGGTGCCATGAGACAGGGTTGGGGTGACGGTGAGAGGGTGGTGTTACGTGGGTGCCATGAGACAGAGTGGGATGACGGTGAGAGGGTGGTGTTACGTGGGTGCCATGAGACAGGGTTGGGGTGACGGTGAGAGGGTAGAGTTACGTGGGTGCCATGAGACAGTGTTGGGGTGACGGTGAGAGGGTGGGGTTACGTGGGTGCCATGAGACACAGTTGGGGTGACGGTGAGAGGGTGGGGTGACGTGGGTGCCATGAGACAGAGTGGGATGACGGTGAGAGGGTGGTGTTACGTGGGTGCCATGAGACAGGGTTGGGGTGACGGTGAGAGGGTAGGGTTACGTGGGTGCCATGAGACAGGGTTGGGGTGACGGTGAGAGGGTGGTGTTACGTGGGTGCCATGAGACAGGGTTGGGGTGACGGTGAGAGGGTGGGGTTACGTGGGTGCCATGAGACAGGGTTGGGGTGACGGTGAGAGGGTGGTGTTACGTGGGTGCCATGAGACAGGGTTGGGGTGACGGTGAGAGGGTGGTGTTACGTGGGTGCCATAAGACAGAGTGGGATGACGGTGAGAGGGTGGTGTTACGTGGGTGCCATGAGACAGAGTGGGATGACGGTGAGAGGGTGGGTTTACGTGGGTGCCATGAGACAGGGTTGGGGTGACGGCGAGTGGGTAGGGTTACGTGGGTGCCATGAGACAGGGTTGGGGTGAGGGTGAGAGGGTGGTGTTACGTGGGTGCCATGAGACAGGGTTGGGGTGACGGTGAGAGGGTGGTGTTACGTGGGTGCCATAAGACAGGGTTGGGGTGACGGTGAGAGGGTGGGGTTATGTGGGTGCCATGAGACAGTGTTGGGGTGACGGTGAGAGGGTGGGGTTACGTGGGTGCCATGAGACAGAGTTGGGGTGACGGTGAGAGGGTGGGGTGACGTGGGTGCCATGAGACAGAGTGGGATGACGGTGAGAGGGTGGTGTTACGTGGGTGCCATGAGACAGGGTTGGGGTGACGGTGAGAGGGTAGGGTTACGTGGGTGCCATGAGACAGGGTTGGGGTGACGGTGAGAGGGTGGTGTTACGTGGGTGCCATGAGACAGGGTTGGGATGACGGTGAGAGGGTGGTGTTACGTGGGTGCCATGAGACAGGGTTGGGGTGACGGTGAGCGGGTGGGGTTACGTGGGTGCCATGAGACAGGGTTGGGTGACGGTGAGAGGGTGGTGTTACGTGGGTGCCATGAAACAGAGTGGGATGACGGTGAGAGGGTGGTGTTACGTGGGTGCCATGAGACAGGGTTGGGGTGACGGTGAGAGGGTAGAGTTACGTGGGTGCCATGAGACAGTGTTGGGGTGACGGTGAGAGGGTGGGGTTACGTGGGTGCCATGAGACAGAGTTGGGGTGACGGTGAGAGGGTGGGGTGACGTGGGTGCCATGAGACAGAGTGGGATGACGGTGAGAGGGTGGTGTTACGTGGGTGCCATGAGACAGGGTTGGGGTGACGGTGAGAGGGTAGGGTTACGTGGGTGCCATGAGACAGGGTTGGGGTGACGGTGAGAGGGTGGTGTTACGTGGGTGCCATGAGACAGGGTTGGGGTGACGGTGAGAGGGTGGTGTTACGTGGGTGCCATAAGACAGAGTGGGATGACGGTGAGAGGGTGGTGTTACGTGGGTGCCATGAGACAGAGTGGGATGACGGTGAGAGGGTGGGGTTACGTGGGTGCCATGAGACAGGGTTGGGGTGACGGTGAGAGGGTAGGGTCACGTGGGTGCCATGAGACAGGGTTGGGGTGACGGTGAGAGGGTGGTGTTACGTGGGTGCCATGAGACAGGGTTGGGGTGAGGGTGAGAGGGTGGTGTTACGTGGGTGCCATAAGACAGGGTTGGGGTGACGGTGAGAGGGTGGGGTTACGTGGGTGCCATGAGACAGTGTTGGGGTGACGGTGAGAGGGTGGGGTTACGTGGGTGCCATGAGACAGAGTTGGGGTGACGGTGAGAGGGTGGGGTGACGTGGGTGCCATGAGACAGAGTGGGATGACGGTGAGAGGGTGGTGTTACGTGGGTGCCATGAGACAGGGTTGGGGTGACGGTGAGAGGGTAGGGTTACGTGGGTGCCATGAGACAGGGTTGGGGTGACGGTGAGAGGGTGGTGTTACGTGGGTGCCATGACACAGGGTTGGGATGACGGTGAGAGGGTGGTGTTACGTGGGTGCCATAAGACAGGGTTGGGGTGACGGTGAGCGGGTGGGGTTACGTGGGTGCCATGAGACAGGGTTGGGTGACGGTGAGAGGGTGGTGTTACGTGGGTGCTATGAGACAGAGTGGGATGACGGTGAGAGGGTGGTGTTACGTGGGTGCCATGAGACAAGGTTGGGGTGACGGTGAGAGGGTAGGGTTACGTGGGTGCCATGAGACAGGGTTGGGGTGACGGTGAGAGGGTGGGGTTACGTGGGTGCCATGAGACAGAGTGGGACGACGGTGAGAGGGTGGGGTGACGTGGGTGCCATGAGACAGAGTGGGATGACGGTGAGAGGGTGGGGTTACGTGGGTGCGATGAGACAGGGATGGGGTGACGGTGAGAGGGTGGGGTTACGTGGGTGCCATGAGACAGAGTGGGATGACGGTGAGAGGGTGGTGTTACGTGGGTGCCATGAGACAGGGTTGGGGTGACGGTGAGAGGGTGGTGTTACGAGGGTGCCATGAGACAGGGCTGGGGTGACGGTGAGAGAGTGGGGTTACGTGGGTGCCATGAGACAGGGTTGGGGTGACGGTGAGAGGGTGGGGTTACGTGGGTGCCATGAGACAGAGTGGGATGACGGTGAGAGGGTGGGGTTACGTGGGTGCCATGAGACAGGGTTGGGGTGACGGTGAGAGGGTGGTGTTACGTGGGTGCCATGAGACAGAGTTGGGGTGACGGTGAGAGGGTGGGGTTACGTGGGTGCCATGAGACAGGGTTGGGGTGACGGTGAGAGGGTGGTGTTACGTGGGTGCCATGAGACAGGGTTGGGGTGACGGTGAGAGGGTGGTGCTACGTGGGTGCCATGAGACAGGTTTGGGGTGACGGTGAGAGGGTGGGGTTACGTGGGTGCCATGAGACAGAGTGGGATGACGGTGGGAGGGTGGGGTTACGTGGGTGCCATGAGACAGAGTGGGGTGACGGTGAGAGGGTCGGGTTACGTGGGTGCCATGAGACAGAGTGGGATGGCGGTGAGAGGGAGGGGTTACGTGGGTGCCATGAGACAGGGTTGGGGTGACGGTGAAAGGGTAGTGTTACGTGGGTGCCATGAGACAGGGTTGGGGTGACGGTGAGAGGGTGGTGTTACGAGGGTGCCATGAGACAGAGCTGGGGTGACGGTGAGAGAGTGGGGTTACGTGGGTGCCATGAGACAGGGTTGGGGTGAGGGTGAGAGGGTGGTGTTACGTGGGTGCCATGAGACAGGGTTGGGGTGACGGTGAGAGGGTGGTGTTACGTGGGTGCCATAAGACAGGGTTGGGGTGACGGTGAGAGGGTGGGGTTATGTGGGTGCCATGAGACAGTGTTGGGGTGACGGTGAGAGGATGGGGTTACGTGGGTGCCATGAGACAGGGTTGGGGTGACGGTGAGAGGGTGGGGTTACGTGGGAGCCATGAGACAGGGATGGGGGGACGGTGAGAGGGTGGGGTTACGTTGGTGCCATGAGACAGAGTGGGATGACGGTGAGAGGGTGGGGTTACGTGGGTGCCATAAGACAGGGTTGGGGTGACGGTGAGAGGGTGGGGTTACGTGGGTGCCATGAGACAGAGTTGGGGTGACGGTGAGAGGGTGGGGTGACGTGGGTGCCATGAGACAGAGTGGGATGACGGTGAGAGGGTGGTGTTACGTGGGTGCCATGAGACAGGGTTGGGGTGACGGTGAGAGGGTAGGGTTACGTGGGTGCCATGAGACAGGGTTGGGGTGACGGTGAGAGGGTGGTGTTACGTGGGTGCCATGAGACAGGGTTGGGATGACGGTGAGAGGGTGGTGTTACGTGGGTGCCATAAGACAGGGTTGGGGTGACGGTGAGCGGGTGGGGTTACGTGGGTGCCATGAGACAGGGTTGGGTGACGGTGAGAGGGTGGTGTTACGTGGGTGCCATGAAACAGAGTGGGATGACGGTGAGAGGGTGGTGTTACGTGGGTGCCATGAGACAGGGTTGGGGTGACGGTGAGAGGGTAGAGTTACGTGGGTGCCATGAGACAGTGTTGGGGTGACGGTGAGAGGGTGGGGTTACGTGGGTGCCATGAGACAGAGTTGGGGTGACGGTGAGAGGGTGGGGTGACGTGGGTGCCATGAGACAGAGTGGGATGACGGTGAGAGGGTGGTGTTACGTGGGTGCCATGAGACAGGGTTGGGGTGACGGTGAGAGGGTAGGGTTACGTGGGTGCCATGAGACAGGGTTGGGGTGACGGTGAGAGGGTGGTGTTACGTGGGTGCCATGAGACAGGGTTGGGGTGACGGTGAGAGGGTGCTGTTACGTGGGTGCCATAAGACAGAGTGGGATGACGGTGAGAGGGTGGTGTTACGTGGGTGCCATGAGACAGAGTGGGATGACGGTGAGAGGGTGGGGTTACGTGGGTGCCATGAGACAGGGTTGGGGTGACGGTGAGAGGGTAGGGTCACGTGGGTGCCATGAGACAGGGTTGGGGTGACGGTGAGAGGGTGGTGTTACGTGGGTGCCATGAGACAGGGTTGGGGTGAGGGTGAGAGGGTGGTGTTACGTGGGTGCCATAAGACAGGGTTGGGGTGACGGTGAGAGGGTGGGGTTACGTGGGTGCCATGAGACAGTGTTGGGGTGACGGTGAGAGGGTGGGGTTACGTGGGTGCCATGAGACAGAGTTGGGGTGACGGTGAGAGGGTGGGGTGACGTGGGTGCCATGAGACAGAGTGGGATGACGGTGAGAGGGTGGTGTTACGTGGGTGCCATGAGACAGGGTTGGGGTGACGGTGAGAGGGTAGGGTTACGTGGGTGCCATGAGACAGGGTTGGGGTGACGGTGAGAGGGTGGTGTTACGTGGGTGCCATGAGACAGGGTTGGGATGACGGTGAGAGGGTGGTGTTACGTGGGTGCCATAAGACAGGGTTGGGGTGACGGTGAGCGGGTGGGGTTACCTGGGTGCCATGAGACAGGGTTGGGTGACGGTGAGAGGGTGGTGTTACGTGGGTGCTATGAGACAGAGTGGGATGACGGTGAGAGGGTGGTGTTACGTGGGTGCCATGAGACAAGGTTGGGGTGACGGTGAGAGGGTAGGGTTACGTGGGTGCCATGAGACAGGGTTGGGGTGACGGTGAGAGGGTGGGGTTACGTGGGTGCCATGAGACAGAGTGGGACGACGGTGAGAGGGTGGGGTGACGTGGGTGCCATGAGACAGAGTGGGATGACGGTGAGAGGGTGGGGTTACGTGGGTGCGATGAGACAGAGATGGGGTGACGGTGAGAGGGTGGGGTTACGTGGGTGCCATGAGACAGAGTGGGATGACGGTGAGAGGGTGGTGTTACGTGGGTGCCATGAGACAGGGTTGGGGTGACGGTGAGAGGGTGGTGTTACGAGGGTGCCATGAGACAGGGCTGGGGTGACGGTGAGAGAGTGGGGTTACGTGGGTGCCATGAGACAGGGTTGGGGTGACGGTGAGAGGGTGGGGTTACGTGGGTGCCATGAGACAGAGTGGGATGACGGTGAGAGGGTGGGGTTACGTGGGTGCCATGAGACAGGGTTGGGGTGACGGTGAGAGGGTGGTGTTACGTGGGTGCCATGAGACAGAGTTGGGGTGACGGTGAGAGGGTGGGGTTACGTGGGTGCCATGAGACAGGGTTGGGGTGACGGTGAGAGGGTGGTGTTACGTGGGTGCCATGAGACAGGGTTGGGGTGACGGTGAGAGGGTGGTGCTACGTGGGTGCCATGAGACAGGTTTGGGGTGACGGTGAGAGGGTGGGGTTACGTGGGTGCCATGAGACAGAGTGGGATGACGGTGGGAGGGTGGGGTTACGTGGGTGCCATGAGACAGAGTGGGGTGACGGTGAGAGGGTCGGGTTACGTGGGTGCCATGAGACAGAGTGGGATGGCGGTGAGAGGGAGGGGTTACGTGGGTGCCATGAGACAGGGTTGGGGTGACGGTGAAAGGGTAGTGTTACGTGGGTGCCATGAGACAGGGTTGGGGTGACGGTGAGAGGGTGGTGTTACGAGGGTGCCATGAGACAGAGCTGGGGTGACGGTGAGAGAGTGGGGTTACGTGGGTGCCATGAGACAGGGTTGGGGTGACGGTGAGAGGGTGGGGTTACGTGGGAGCCATGAGACAGGGATGGGGGGACGGTGAGAGGGTGGGGTTACGTTGGTGCCATGAGACAGAGTGGGATGACGGTGAGAGGGTGGGGTTACGTGGGTGCCATGAGACACAGTGGGGTGACGGTGAGAGGGTGGGGTTACGTGGGTGCCATGAGACAGGTTGGGATGACGGTGAGAGGGTGGGGTTACGTGGGTGCCATGAGACAGAGTGGGATGACGGTGAGAGGGTGGTGTTACGTGGGTGCCATGAGACAGGGTTGGGGTGACGGTGAGAGGGTGGTGTTACGTGGGTGCCATGAGACAGGGTTGGGGTGACGGTGAGAGGGTGGGGTTACGTGGGTGCCATGAGACAGGGTTGGGGTGACGGTGAGAGGTTGGTGTTACGTGGGTGCCATAAGACAGGGTTGGGGTGACGGTGAGAGGGTGGTGTTACGTGGGTGCCATGAGACAGAGTCGGATGACGGTGAGAGGGTGGGGTTACGTGGGTGCCATGAGACAGGGTTGGGGTGACGGTGAGAGGGTGGTGTTACGAGGGTGCCATGAGACAGAGCTGGGGTGACGGTGAGAGGGTGGGGTTACGTGGGTGCCATGAGACAGGGTTGGGGTGACGGTGAGAGGGTGGTGCTACGTGGGTGCCATGAGACAGGGTTGGGGTGACGGTGAGAGGGTGGGGTTACGTGGGTGTCATGAGACAGGGTTGGGGTGACGGTGAGAGGGTGGTGTTACGTGGGTGCCATGAGACAGGGTTGGGGTGACGGTGAGAGGGTGGTGTTACGTGGGTGCCATAAGACAGGGTTGGGGTGACGGTGAGAGGGTGGGGTTACGTGGGTGCCATGAGACAGGGTTGGGGTGACGGTGAGAGGGTGGTGTTACGTGGGTGCCATGAGACAGAGTGGGATGACGGTGAGAGAGTGGTGTTACGTGGGTGCCATGAGACAGGGTTGGGGTGACGGTGAGAGGGTGGGGTTACGTGGGAGCCATGAGACAGGGATGGGGGGACGGTGAGAGGGTAGGGTTACGTTGGTGCCATGAGACAGAGTGGGATGACGGTGAGAGGGTGGGGTTACGTGGGTGCCATGAGACACAGTGGGGTGACGGTGAGAGGGTGGGGTTACGTGGGTGCCATGAGACAGAGTGGGGTGACGGTGAGAGGGTGGGGTTACGTGGGTGCCATGAGACAGGGTTGGGGTGACGGTGAGAGGGTGGTGTTACGAGGGTGCCATGAGACAGGGCTGGGGTGACGGTGAGAGAGTGGGGTTACGTGGGTGCCATGAGACAGGGTTGGGGTGACGGTGAGAGGGTGGGGTTACGTGGGTGCCATGAGACAGAGTGGGATGACGGTGAGAGGGTGGTGTTACGTGGGTGCCATGAGACAGAGTGGGATGACGGTGAGAGGGTGGTGTTACGTGGGTGCCATGAGACAGGGTTGGGGTGACGGTGAGAGGGTAGGGTTACGTGGGTGCCATGAGACAGGGTTGGGGTGACGGTGAGAGGGTGGTGTTACGTGTGTGCCATGAGACAGGTTTGGGGTGACGGTGGGAGGGTGGGGTTACGTGGGTGCCATGAGACAGAGTGGGGTGACGGTGAGAGGGTTGGGGTGACGTGGGTGCCATGAGACAGGGTTGGGGTGACGGTGAGAGGGTGGGGTTACGTGGGTGCCATGAGACAGGGTTGGGGTGACGGTGAGAGGGTGGGGTTACGTGGGTGCCATGAGACAGGGTTGGGGTGACGGTGAGAGGGTGGGGTTACGTGGGTGCCATGAGACAGAGTGGGATGACGGTGAGAGGGTGGGGTTACGTGGGTGCCATGAGACAGGTTTGGGGTGACGGTGAGAGGGTGGTGTTACGTGGGTGCCATGAGACAGAGTGGGATGACGGTGAGAGGGTGGTGTTACGTGGGTGCCATGAGACAGGGTTGGGGTGACGGTGAGAGGGTAGGGTTACGTGGGTGCCATGAGACAGGGTTGGGGTGACGGTGAGAGGGTGGGGTTACGTGGGTGCCATGAGACAGAGTGGGGTGACGGTGAGAGGGTCGGGTTACGTGGGTGCCATGAGACAGAGTGGGATGGCGGTGAGAGGGAGGGGTTACGTGGGTGCCATGAGACAGGGTTGGGGTGACGGTGAAAGGGTAGTGTTACGTGGGTGCCATGAGACAGGGTTGGGGTGACGGTGAGAGGGTGGTGTTACGAGGGTGCCATGAGACAGAGCTGGGGTGACGGTGAGAGAGTGGGGTTACGTGGGTGCCATGAGACAGGGTTGGGGTGACGGTGAGAGGGTGGGGTTACGTGGGAGCCATGAGACAGGGATGGGGGGACGGTGAGAGGGTGGGGTTACGTTGGTGCCATGAGACAGAGTGGGATGACGGTGAGAGGGTGGGGTTACGTGGGTGCCATGAGACACAGTGGGGTGACGGTGAGAGGGTGGGGTTACGTGGGTGCCATGAGACAGGTTGGGATGACGGTGAGAGGGTGGGGTTACGTGGGTGCCATGAGACAGAGTGGGATGACGGTGAGAGGGTGGTGTTACGTGGGTGCCATGAGACAGGGTTGGGGTGACGGTGAGAGGGTGGTGTTACGTGGGTGCCATGAGACAGGGTTGGGGTGACGGTGAGAGGGTGGGGTTACGTGGGTGCCATGAGACAGGGTTGGGGTGACGGTGAGAGGTTGGTGTTACGTGGGTGCCATAAGACAGGGTTGGGGTGACGGTGAGAGGGTGGTGTTACGTGGGTGCCATGAGACAGAGTCGGATGACGGTGAGAGGGTGGGGTTACGTGGGTGCCATGAGACAGGGTTGGGGTGACGGTGAGAGGGTGGTGTTACGAGGGTGCCATGAGACAGAGCTGGGGTGACGGTGAGAGGGTGGGGTTACGTGGGTGCCATGAGACAGGGTTGGGGTGACGGTGAGAGGGTGGTGCTACGTGGGTGCCATGAGACAGGGTTGGGGTGACGGTGAGAGGGTGGGGTTACGTGGGTGTCATGAGACAGGGTTGGGGTGACGGTGAGAGGGTGGTGTTACGTGGGTGCCATGAGACAGGGTTGGGGTGACGGTGAGAGGGTGGTGTTACGTGGGTGCCATAAGACAGGGTTGGGGTGACGGTGAGAGGGTGGGGTTACGTGGGTGCCATGAGACAGGGTTGGGGTGACGGTGAGAGGGTGGTGTTACGTGGGTGCCATGAGACAGAGTGGGATGACGGTGAGAGAGTGGTGTTACGTGGGTGCCATGAGACAGGGTTGGGGTGACGGTGAGAGGGTGGGGTTACGTGGGAGCCATGAGACAGGGATGGGGGGACGGTGAGAGGGTGGGGTTACGTTGGTGCCATGAGACAGAGTGGGATGACGGTGAGAGGGTGGGGTTACGTGGGTGCCATGAGACACAGTGGGGTGACGGTGAGAGGGTGGGGTTACGTGGGTGCCATGAGACAGAGTGGGGTGACGGTGAGAGGGTGGGGTTACGTGGGTGCCATGAGACAGGGTTGGGGTGACGGTGAGAGGGTGGTGTTACGAGGGTGCCATGAGACAGGGCTGGGGTGACGGTGAGAGAGTGGGGTTACGTGGGTGCCATGAGACAGGGTTGGGGTGACGGTGAGAGGGTGGGGTTACGTGGGTGCCATGAGACAGAGTGGGATGACGGTGAGAGGGTGGTGTTACGTGGGTGCCATGAGACAGAGTGGGATGACGGTGAGAGGGTGGTGTTACGTGGGTGCCATGAGACAGGGTTGGGGTGACGGTGAGAGGGTAGGGTTACGTGGGTGCCATGAGACAGGGTTGGGGTGACGGTGAGAGGGTGGTGTTACGTGTGTGCCATGAGACAGGTTTGGGGTGACGGTGGGAGGGTGGGGTTACGTGGGTGCCATGAGACAGAGTGGGGTGACGGTGAGAGGGTTGGGGTGACGTGGGTGCCATGAGACAGGGTTGGGGTGACGGTGAGAGGGTGGGGTTACGTGGGTGCCATGAGACAGGGTTGGGGTGACGGTGAGAGGGTGGGGTTACGTGGGTGCCATGAGACAGGGTTGGGGTGACGGTGAGAGGGTGGGGTTACGTGGGTGCCATGAGACAGAGTGGGATGACGGTGAGAGGGTGGGGTTACGTGGGTGCCATGAGACAGGTTTGGGGTGACGGTGAGAGGGTGGTGTTACGTGGGTGCCATGAGACAGAGTGGGATGACGGTGAGAGGGTGGTGTTACGTGGGTGCCATGAGACAGGGTTGGGGTGACGGTGAGAGGGTAGGGTTACGTGGGTGCCATGAGACAGGGTTGGGGTGACGGTGAGAGGGTGGGGTTACGTGGGTGCCATGAGACAGGTTTGGGGTGACGGTGAGAGGGTGGGGTTACGTGGGTGCCATAAGACAGGGTTGGGGTGACGGTGAGAGGGTGGGGTTACGTGGGTGCCATGAGACAGGGTTGGGGTGACGGTGAGAGGGTGGGGTTACGTGGGTGCCATGAGACAGGGTTGGGGTGACGGTGAGAGGGTGGGGTTACGTGTGTGCCATGAGACAGGTTTGGGGTGACGGTGAGAGGGTGGGGTTACGTGGGTGCCATGAGACAAAGTGGGATGACGGTGAGAGGGTGGGGTTACGTGGGTGCCATGAGACAGGGTTGGGGTGACGGTGAGAGGGTGGGGTTACGTGGGTGCCATGAGACAGTGTTGGGGTGACGGTGAGAGGGTGGGGTTACGTGGGTGCCATGAGGCAGGTTTGGGGTGACGGTGAGACGGTGGGGTTACGTGGGTTCCATGCGACAGGGTTGGGGTGACGGTGAGAGGGTGGGGTTACGTGGGTGCCATAAGACAGGGTTGGGGTGACAGTGAGACGGTGGGGTTACGTGGGTGCCATGAGACAGGGTTGGGGTGACGGTGAGAGGGTGGGGTTACGTGGGTGCCATGAGACAGAATGGGATGGCGGTGAGAGGGTGGGGTTACGTGGGTGCCATAAGACAGGTTTGGGGTGACGGTGAGAGGGTGGGGTTACGTCGGTGCCATGAGACAGGTTTGGGGTGACGGTGGGAGGGTGGGGTTACGTCGGTGCCATGAGACAGAGTGGGGTGACGGTGAGAGGGTGGGGTGACGTGGGTGCCATGAGACAGAGTGGGATGACGGTGAGAGGGTGGGGTTACGTGGGTGCCATGAGAGAGTGGGATGACGGTGAGAGGGTGGGGTTACGTGGGTGCCATGAGACAGGGATGGGGTGACGGTGAGAGGGTGGGGTTATGTGGGTGCCATGAGACAGAGTGGGACGACGGTGAGAGGGTGGGGTGACGTGGGTGCCATGAGACAGAGTGGGATGACGGTGAGAGGGTGGGGTTACGTGGGTGCCATGAGACAGTGTTGGGGTGACGGTGAGAGGGTGGGGTTACGTGGGTGCCATGAGACAGGGTTGGGGTGACGGTGAGAGGGTGGTGTTACGAGGGTGCCATGAGACAGAGCTGGGGTGACGGTGAGAGGGTGGGGTTACGTGGGTGCCATGAGACAGGGTTGGGGTGACGGTGAGAGGCTGGGGTTACGTGGGTGCCATGAGACAGAGTGGGATGACGGTGAGAGGGTGGGGTTACGTGGGTGCCATGAGACAGGGTTGGGGTGACGGTGAGAGGGCGGTGTTACGTGGGTGCCATGAGACAGGGTTGGGGTGACGGTGAGAGGGTGGTGTTACGTGGGTGCCATGAGACAGAGTGGGATGACGGTGGGAGGGTGGGGTTACGTGGGTGCCATGAGACAGAGTGGGGTGACGGTGAGAGGGTCGGGTTACGTGGGTGCCATGAGACAGAGTGGGATGGCGGTGAGAGGGAGGGGTTACGTGGGCGCCATGAGACAGGGTTGGGGTGACGGTGAAAGGGTAGTGTTACGTGGGTGCCATGAGACAGGGTTGGGGTGACGGTGAGAGGGTGGTGTTACGAGGGTGCCATGAGACAGAGCTGGGGTGACGGTGAGAGGGTGGGGTTACGTGGGTGCCATGAGACAGGGTTGGGGTGACGGTGAGAGGGTGGGGTTACGTGGGTGCCATGAGACAGGGTTGGGGTGACGGTGAGAGGGTGGGGTTACGTTGGTGCCATGAGACAGAGTGGGATGACGGTGAGAGGGTGGGGTTACGTGGGTGCCATGAGACACAGTGGGGCGACGGTGAGAGGGTTGGGTTACGTGGGTGCCATGAGACAGGGTTGGGGTGACGGTGAGAGGGTGGGGTTACGTGGGGGCCATGAGACAGGGTTGGGGTGACGGAGAGAAGGTGGGGTTACGTGGGTGCCATGAGACAGAATGGGATGACGGTGAGAGGGTGGGGTTACGTGGGTGCCATGAGACAGGGTTGGGGTGACGGTGAGAGGGTGGGGTTACGTGGGTGCCATGAGACAGGGTTGGGGTGACGGTGAGAGGGTGGGGTTACGTGGGTACCATGAGACAGAGTGGGATGACGGTGAGAGGGTGGGGTTACGTGGGTGCCATGAGACAAGGTTGTGACGGTGAGAGGGTGGGGTTACGTGGGTGTCATGAGACAGGGTTGGGGTGACGGTGAGAGGGTGGGCTCACGTGGGTGCCATGAGACAGTGTTGGGGTGACGATGAGAGGGTGGGGTTACGTGGGTGCCATGAGGCAGGGTTGGGGTGACGGTGAGAGGGTGGGGTAACGTGGGTGCCATGAGACAGGGTTGGGGTGACGGTGAGAGGGTGGGGTTACGTGGGTGCCATAAGACAGGGTTGGGGTGACGGTGAGAGGGTGGTGTTACGTGTGTGCCATGAGACAGGTTTGGGGTGACGGTGAGAGGGTGGGGTTACGTGGGTGCCATGAGACAGAGTGGGATGGCGGTGAGAGGGTGGGGTTACGTGGGTGCCATTAGACAGGGTTGGGGTGACGGTGAGAGGGTGGGGTTACGTGGGTGCCATGAGACAGAGTGGGATGACGGTGAGAGGGTGGGGTTACGTGGGTGCCATGAGACAGGGTTGGGGTGACGGTGAGAGGGTGGGGTTACGTGGGTGCCATGAGGCAGGTTTGGGGTGAAGGTGAGACGGTGGGGTTACGTGGGTTCCATGCGACAGGGTTGGGGTGACGGTGAGAGGGTGGGGTTACGTGGGTGCCATGAGACAAGGTTGGGGTGACGGTGAGAGGGTGGGGTTACGTGGGTGCCATGAGACAGAGTGGGATGACGGTGAGAGGGTGGGGTTACGTGGGTGCCATGAGACAGAGTGGGGTGACGGTGAGAGGGTGGGGTTACGTGGGTGCCATGAGACAGGGTTGGGGTGACGGTGAGAGGGTGGGGTTACGTGTGTGCCATGAGACAGGTTTGGGGTGACGGTGGGAGGGTGGGGTTACGTCGGTGCCATGAGACAGAGTGGGGTGACGGTGAGAGGGTGGGGTTACGTGGGTGCCATTAGACAGGGTTGGGGTGACGGTGAGAGGGTGGGGTTACGTGTGTGCCATGAGACAGGTTTGGGGTGACGGTGGGAGGGTGGGGTTACGTCGGTGCCATGAGACAGAGTGGGGTGACGGTGAGAGAGTGGGGTGACGTGGGTGCCATGAGACAGAGTGGGATGACGGTGAGAGGGTGGGGTTACGTGGGTGCCATGAGACAGAGTGGGATGACGGTGAGAGGGTGGGGTTACGTGGGTGCCATGAGACAGGGATGGGGTGACGGTGAGAGGGTGGGGTTACGTGGGTGCCATGAGACAGAGTGGGATGACGGTGAGAGGGTGGGGTTACGTGGGTGCCATGAGACAGAGTGGGGTGACGGTGAGAGGGTGGGGTTACGTGGGTGCCATGAGACAGAGTGGGGTGACGGTGAGAGGGTGGGGTTGCGTGGGTGCCATGAGACAGGTTGGGATGACGGTGAGAGGGTGGGGTTACGTGGGTGCCATGAGACAGTGTGGGATGACGGTGAGAGGGTGGTGTTACGTGGGTGCCATGAGACAGAGTTGGGGTGACGGTGAGAGGGTGGGGTTACGTGGGTGCCATGAGACAGAGTTGATGTGACGGTGAGAGGGTGGGGTTACGTGGGTGCCATGAGACAGGGTTGGGGTGACGGTGAGAGGGTGGGGTTACGTGGGGGCCATGAGACAGGGTTGGGGTGACGGTGAGAGGGTGGTGTTACGAGGGTGCCATGAGACAGAGCTGGGGTGACGGTGAGAGGGTGGTGTTACGAGGGTGCCATGAGACAGGGTTGGGGTGACGGTGAGAGGGTGGGGTTACGTGGGTGCCATGAGACAGGGTTGGGATGACGGTGAGAGGGTGGTGTTACGTGGGTGCCATGAGACAGGGTTGGGGTGACGGTGAGAGGCTGGGGTTACGTGGGTGCCATGAGACAGAGTGGGATGACGGTGAGAGGGTGGGGTTACGTGGGTGCCATGAGACAGGGTTGGGGTGACGGTGAGAGGGTGGTGTTACGTGGGTGCCATGAGACAGGGTTGGGGTGACGGTGAGAGGGTGGTGTTACGTGGGTGCCATGAGACAGGGTTGGGGTGACGGTGAGAGGGTGGGGTTACGTGGGTGCCATGAGACAGGTTTGGGGTGACGGTGAGAGGGTGGGGTTACGTGGGTGCCATGAGACAGAGTGGGATGACGGTGGGAGGGTGGGGTTACGTGGGTGCCATGAGACAGAGTGGGGTGACGGTGAGAGGGTCGGGTTACGTGGGTGCCATGAGACAGAGTGGGATGGCGGTGAGAGGGAGGGGTTACGTGGGCGCCATGAGACAGGGTTGGGGTGACGGTGAAAGGGTAGTGTTACGTGGGTGCCATGAGACAGGGTTGGGGTGACGGTGAGAGGGTGGTGTTACGAGGGTGCCATGAGACAGAGCTGGGGTGACGGTGAGAGGGTGGGGTTACGTGGGTGCCATGAGACAGGGTTGGGGTGACGGTGAGAGGGTGGGGTTACGTGGGTGCCATGAGACAGGGATGGGGTGACGGTGAGATGGTGGGGTTACGTTGGTGCCATGAGACAGAGTGGGATGACGGTGAGAGGGTGGGGTTACGTGGGTGCCATGAGACACAGTGGGGTGACGGTGAGAGGGTGGGGTTACGTGGGTGCCATGAGACAGAGTGGGGTGACGGTGTGAGGGTGGGGTTACGTGGGTGCCATGAGACAGGTTGGGATGACGGTGAGAGGGTGGGGTTACGTGGGTGCCATGAGACAGAGTGGGATGACGGTGAGAGGGTGGTGTTACGTGGGTGCCATGAGACAGAGTTGGGGTGACGGTGAGAGGGTGAGGTTACGTGGGTGCCATGAGACAGAGTTGATGTGACGGTGAGAGGGTGGGGTTACGTGGGTGCCATGAGAAAGGGTTGGGGTGACGGTGAGAGGGTGGGGTTACGTGGGGGCCATGAGACAGGGTTGGGGTGACGGTGAGAGGGTGGGGTTACGTGGGTGCCATGAGACAGAATGGGATGACGGTGAGAGGGTGGGGTTACGTGGGTGCCATGAGACAGGGTTGGGGTGACGGTGAGAGGGTGGGGTTACGTGGGTGCCATGAGACAGGGTTGGGGTGACGGTGAGAGGGTGGGGTTACGTGGGTACCATGAGACAGAGTGGGATGACGGTGAGAGGGTGGGGTTACGTGGGTGCCATGAGACAGGGTTGGGGTGACGGTGAGAGGGTGGGGTTACGTGGGTGTCATGAGACAGGGTTGGGGTGACGGTGAGAGGGTGGGGTCACGTGGGTGCCATGAGACAGTGTTGGGGTGACGGTGAGAGGGTGGGGTTACGTGGGTGCCATGAGACAGGGTTGGGGTGACGGTGAGAGGGTGGGGTTACGTGGGTGCCATGAGACAGGGTTGGGGTGACGGTGAGAGGGTGGGGTTACGTGGGTGTCATGAGACAGGGTTGGGGTGACGGTGAGAGGGTGGGGTCACGTGGGTGCCATGAGACAGTGTTGGGGTGACGGTGAGAGGGTGGGGTTACGTGGGTGCCATGAGGCAGGGTTGGGGTGACGGTGAGAGGGTGGGGTAACGTGGGTGCCATGAGACAGGGTTGGGGTGACGGTGAGAGGGTGGGGTTACGTGTGTGCCATGAGACAGGTTTGGGGTGACGGTGAGAGGGTGGGGTTACGTGGGTGCCATGAGACAGAGTGGGATGACGGTGAGAGGGTGGGGTTACGTGGGTGCCATGAGACAGGGTTGGGGTGACGGTGAGAGGGTGGGGTTACGTGGGTGCCATGAGACAGGGTTGGGGTGACGGTGAGAGGGTGGGGTTACGTGGGTGCCATGAGACAGGGTTGGGGTGACGGTGAGAGGGTGGGGTTACGTGGGTGCCATGAGACAGAGTTGGATGACGGTGAGAGGGTGGTGTTACGTGGGTGCCATGAGACAGGGTTCGGGTGACGGTGAGAGGGTGGGGTTACGTGGGTGCCATGAGACAGGGTTGGGGTGACGGTGAGAGGGTGGTGTTACGTGGGTGCCATGAGACAGGGTTGGGGTGACGGTGAGAGGGTGGGGTTACGTGGGTGCCATGAGACAGTGTTGGGGTGACGGTGAGAGGGTGGGGTTACGTGGGTGTCATGAGACAGGGTTGGGGTGACGGTGAGAGGGTGGGGTTACGTGGGTGCCATGAGACAGTGTTGGGGTGACGGTGAGAGGGTGGGGTTACGTGGGTGCCATGAGGCAGGTTTGGGGTGACGGTGAGACGGTGGGGTTACGTGGGTTCCATGCGACAGGGTTGGGGTGACGGTGAGAGGGTGGGGTTACGTGGGTGCCATGAGACAGGGTTGGGGTGACGGTGAGAGGGTGGGGTTACGTGGGTGCCATGAGGCAGGTTTGGGGTGACGGTGAGAGGGTGGGGTTACGTGAGTGCCATGAGACAGGTTTGGGGTGACGGTGAGAGGGTGGGGTTACGTGGGTGCCATGAGACAGGGTTGGGGTGACGGTGAGAGGGTGGGGTTACGTGGGTGCCATGAGACAGAGTGGGATTACGGTGAGAGGGTGGGGTTACGTGGGTGCCATGAGACAGGGTTGGGGTGACGGTGAGAGGGTGGGGTTACGTGGGTGCCATGAGACAGGGTTGGGGTGACGGTGAGAGGGTGGGGTTACGTGGCTGCCATGAGGCAGGTTTGGGGTGACGGTGAGAGGGTGGGGTTACGTGTGTGCCATGAGACAGGTTTGGGGTGACGGTGAGAGGGTGGGGTTACGTGGGTGCCATGAGGCAGGTTTGGGGTGACGGTGAGAGGGTGGGGTTACGTGTGTGCCATGAGACAGGTTTGGGGTGACGGTGAGAGGGTGGTGTTACGTGGCTGCCATGAGACAGGGTTGGGGTGACGGTGAGAGGGTGGGGTTACGTGGGTGCCATGAGACAGGGTTGGGGTGACGGTGAGAGGGTGGGGTTACGTGGGTGCCATGAGACAGGGTTGGGGTGACGGTGAGAGGGTGGGGTTACGTGGGTGCCATGAGACAGGGTTGGGGTGACGGTGAGAGGGTGGGGTTACGTGGGTGCCATGAGACAGGGTTGGGGTGACGGTGAGAGGGTGGGGTGACGTGGGTGCCATGAGACAGGGTTGGGGTGACGGTGAGAGGGTGGGGTTACGTGGGTGCCATGAGACAGGGTTGGGGTGACGGTGAGAGGGTGGGGTTACGTGTGTGCCATGAGACAGGTTTGGGGTGACGGTGAGAGGGTGGGGTTACGTGGGTGCCATGAGACAGGGTTGGGGTGACGGTGAGAGGGTGGGGTTACGAGGGTGCCATGAGACAGGGTTGGGGTGACGGTGAGAGGGTGGGGTTACGTGGGTGCCATGAGACAGGGTTGGGGTGACGGTGAGAGGGTGGGGTTACGTGGGTGCCATGAGACAGGGTTGGGGTGACGGTGAGAGGGTGGGGTTACGTGGGTGCCATGAGACAGGGTTGGGGTGACGGTGAGAGGGTGGGGTTACGTGTGTGCCATGAGACAGGTTTGGGGTGACGGTGAGAGGGTGGGGTTACGTGGGTGCCATGAGACAGGGTTGGGGTGACGGTGAGAGGGTGGGGTTACGTGGGTGTCATGAGACAGGGTTGGGGTGATGGTGAGAGGGTGGGGTTACGTGGGTGCCATGAGACAGTGTTGGGGTGACGGTGAGAGGGTGGGGTTACGTGGGTGCTATGAGGCAGGGTTGGGGTGACGGTGAGAGGGTGGGGTTACGTGGGTGCCATGAGACAGGGTTGGGGTGACGGTGAGAGGGTGGGGTTACGTGGGTGCCATGAGACAGGGTTGGGGTGACGGTGAGAGGGTGGGGTTACGTGGGTGCCATAAGACAGGGTTGGGGTGACGGTGAGAGGGTGGGATTACGTGGGTGCCATGAGACAGAATGGGATGACGGTGAGAAGGTGGGGTTACGTGGGTGCCATGAGACAGGGTTGGGGTGACGGTGAGAGGGTGGTGTTACGTGGGTGCCATGAGACAGGGTTGGGGTGACGGTGAGAGGGTGTTGTTACGTGGGTGCCATGAGACAGGGTTGGGGTGACGGTGAGAGGGTGGTGTTACGTGGGTGCCATGAGACAGGGTTGGGGTGACGGTGAGAGGGTGGGGTTACGTGGGTGCCATGAGACAGAGTTGGGGTGACGGTGAGAGGGTGGGGTTACGTGGGTGCCATGAGACAGAGTTGGGGTGACGGTGAGAGGGTGGGGTTACGTGGGTGCCATGAGACAGAGTTGGGGTGACGGTGAGAGGGTGGGGTTACGTGGGTGCCATGTGACAGGGTTGGGGTGACGGTGAGAGGGTGGGGTTACGTGTGTGCAATGAGACAGGTTTGGGGTGACGGTGAGAGGGTGGGGTTACGTGAGTGCCATGAGACAGAGTGGGATGACGGTGAGAGGGTGGGGTTACGTGGGTGCCATGAGACAGAGTTGGGGTGACGGTGAGAGGGTGGGGTTACGTGGGTGCCATGAGACAGAGTTGGGGTGACGGTGAGAGGGTGGGGTTACGTGGGTGCCATGAGACAGAGTTGGGGTGACGGTGAGAGGGTGGGGTTACGTGGGTGCCATGAGACAGGGTTGGGGTGACGGTGAGAGGGTGGGGTTACGTGTGTGCCATGAGACAGGTTTGGGGTGACGGTGAGAGGGTGGGGTTACGTGGGTGCCATGAGACAGGGTTGGGGTGACGGTGAGAGGGTGGGGTTACGTGAGTGCCATGAGACAGAGTGGGATGACGGTGAGAGGGTGGGGTTACGTGGGTGCCATGAGACAGGGTTGGGGTGACGGTGAGAGGGTGGGGTTACGTGGGTGCCATGAGACAGAGTGGGATGACGGTGAGAGGGTGGGGTTACGTGAGTGCCATGAGACAGGGTTGGGGTGACGGTGAGAGGGTGGGGTTACGTGGGTGCCATGAGACAGAGTGGGATGACGGTGAGAGGGTGGGGTTACGTGGGTGCCATGAGACAGGGTTGGGGTGACGGTGAGAGGGTGGGGTTACGTGGGTGCCATGAGACAGAGTGGGATGACGGTGAGAGGGTGGGGTTACGTGTGTGCCATGAGACAGGTTTGGGGTGACGGTGAGAGGGTGGGGTTACGTGAGTGCCATGAGACAGAGTGGGATGACGGTGAGAGGGTGGGGTTACGTGAGTGCCATGAGACAGAGTGGGATGACGGTGAGAGGGTGGGGTTACGTGGGTGCCATGAGACAGAGTTGGGGTGACGGTGAGAGGGTGGGGTTACGTGGGTGCCATGAGACAGAGTTGGGGTGACGGTGAGAGGGTGGGGTTACGTGGGTGCCATGAGACAGAGTTGGGGTGACGGTGAGAGGGTGGGGTTACGTGAGTGCCATGAGACAGAGTGGGATGACGGTGAGAGGGTGGGGTTACGTGGGTGCCATGAGACAGAGTTGGGGTGACGGTGAGAGGGTGGGGTTACGTGGGGGCCATGAGACAGGTTTGGGGTGACGGTGAGAGGGTGGGGTTACGTGGGTGCCATGAGACAGGGTTGGGGTGACGGTGAGAGGGTGGGGTTACGTGAGTGCCATGAGACAGAGTGGGATGACGGTGAGAGGGTGGGGTTACGTGTGTGCCATGAGACAGGGTTGGGGTGACGGTGAGAGGGTGGGGTTACGTGGGTGCCATGAGACAGAGTGGGATGACGGTGAGAGGGTGGGGTTACGTGAGTGCCATGAGACAGGGTTGGGGTGACGGTGAGAGGGTGGGGTTACGTGGGTGCCATGAGACAGAGTGGGATGACGGTGAGAGGGTGGGGTTACGTGGGTGCCATGAGACAGGGTTGGGGTGACGGTGAGAGGGTGGGGTTACGTGGGTGCCATGAGACAGAGTGGGATGACGGTGAGAGGGTGGGATTACGTGGGTGCCAGGAGACAGGGTTGGGGTGACGGTGAGAGGGTGGGGTTACGTCGGTGCCATGAGACAGGGTTGGGGTGACGGTGAGAGGGTAGGGTTACGTGGGTGTCATGAGACAGGGTTGGGGTGACGGTGAGAGGGTGGGGTTACGTGGGTGCCATAAGACAGGTTTGGGGTGACGGTGAGAGGGTGGGGTTACGTGGGTGCCATAAGACAGGTTTGGGGTGACGGTGAGAGGGTGGGGTTACGTGAGTGCCATGAGACAGAGTGGGATGACGGTGAGAGGGTGGGGTTACGTGAGTGCCATGAGACAGAGTGGGATGACGGTGAGAGGGTGGGGTTACGTGGGTGCCATGAGACAGGGTTGGGGTGACGGTGAGAGGGTGGGGTTACGTGGGTGCCATGAGACAGGTTTGGGGTGACGGTGAGAGGGTGGGGTTACGTGAGTGCCATGAGACAGAGTGGGATGATGGTGAGAGGGTGGGGTTACGTGGGTGCCATGAGACAGGGTTGGGGTGACGGTGAGAGGGTGGGGTTACGTGGGTGCCATGAGACAGTGTTGGGGTGACGGTGAGAGGGTGGGGTTACGTGGGTGCTATGAGGCAGGGTTGGGGTGACGGTGAGAGGGTGGGGTTACGTGGGTGCCATGAGACAGGGTTGGGGTGACGGTGAGAGGGTGGGGTTACGTGGGTGCCATGAGACAGAGTGGGATTACGGTGAGAGGGTGGGGTTACGTGGGTGCCATGAGACAGGGTTGGGGTGACGGTGAGAGGGTGGGGTTACGTGGGTGCCATGAGACAGGGTTGGGGTGACGGTGAGAGGGTGGGGTTACGTGGGTGCCATGAGACAGGGTTGGGGTGACGGTGAGAGGGTGGGGTTACGTGGGTGCCATGAGACAGAGTGGGATGACGGTGAGAGGGTGGTGTTACGTGGGTGCCATGAGACAGGGTTGGGGTGACGGTGAGAGGGTGAGGTTACGTGGGTGCCATGAGACAGGGTTGGGGTGACGGTGAGAGGGTGGGGTTACGTGGGTGCCATTTGGCAGGGGTGGGGGGCGGTGAGAGGGTGGGGTTACGTGGGTGCCATGAGACAGGGTTGAGGTGACGGTGAGAGGGTGGGGTTACGTGGGTGCCATGAGACAGGGTTGGGGTGACGGTGAGAGGGTGGGGTTACGTGGGTGTCATGAGACAGGGTTGGGGTGATGGTGAGAGGGTGGGGTTACGTGGGTGCCATGAGACAGTGTTGGGGTGACGGTGAGAGGGTGGGGTTACGTGGGTGCTATGAGGCAGGGTTGGGGTGACGGTGAGAGGGTGGGGTTACGTGGGTGCCATGAGACAGGGTTGGGGTGACGGTGAGAGGGTGGGGTTACGTGGGTGCCATAAGACAGGGTTGGGGTGACGGTGAGAGGGTGGGGTTACGTGGGTGCCATAAGACAGGGTTGGGGTGACGGTGAGAGGGTGGGGTTACGTGGGTGCCATGAGACAGAGTGGGATGACGGTGAGAGGGTGGGGTTACGTGGGTGCCATGAGACAGGGTTGGGGTGACGGTGAGAGGGTGGGGTTACGTGGGTGCCATGAGACAGGGTTGGGGTGACGGTGAGAGGGTGGGGTTACGTGGGTGCCATGAGACAGGGTTGGGGTGACGGTGAGAGGGTGGGGTTACGTGGGTGCCATGAGACAGAGTGGGATGACGGTGAGAGGGTGGTGTTACGTGGGTGCCATGAGACAGGGTTGGGGTGACGGTGAGAGGGTGAGGTTACGTGGGTGCCATGAGACAGGGTTGGGGTGACGGTGAGAGGTAGGGGTTACGTGGGTGCCATTTGGCAGGGGTGGGGGGCGGTGAGAGGGTGGGGTTACGTGGGTGCCATGAGACAGGGTTGAGGTGACGGTGAGAGGGTGGGGTTACGTGGGTGCCATGAGACAGGGTTGGGGTGACGGTGAGAGGGTGGGGTTTCGTGGGTGTCATGAGACAGGGTTGGGGTGATGGTGAGAGGGTGGGGTTACGTGGGTGCCATGAGACAGTGTTGGGGTGACGGTGAGAGGGTGGGGTTACGTGGGTGCTATGAGGCAGGGTTGGGGTGACGGTGAGAGGGTGGGGTTACGTGGGTGCCATGAGACAGGGTTGGGGTGACGGTGAGAGGGTGGGGTTACGTGGGTGCCATAAGACAGGGTTGGGGTGACGGTGAGAGGGTGGGGTTACGTGGGTGCCATAAGACAGGGTTGGGGTGACGGTGAGAGGGTGGGGTTACGTGGGTGCCATGAGACAGAGTGGGATGACGGTGAGAGGGTGGGGTTACGTGGGTGCCATGAGACAGGGTTGGGGTGACGGTGAGAGGGTGGGGTTACGTGGGTGCCATGAGACAGGGTTGGGGTGACGGTGAGAGGGTGGGGTTACGTGGGTGCCATGAGACAGGGTTGGGGTGACGGTGAGAGGGTGGGGTTACGTGGGTGCCATGAGACAGAGTGGGATGACGGTGAGAGGGTGGTGTTACGTGGGTGCCATGAGACAGGGTTGGGGTGACGGTGAGAGGGTGAGGTTACGTGGGTGCCATGAGACAGGGTTGGGGTGACGGTGAGAGGGTGGGGTTACGTGGGTGCCATTTGGCAGGGGTGGGGGGCGGTGAGAGGGTGGGGTTACGTGGGTGCCATGAGACAGGGTTGAGGTGACGGTGAGAGGGTGGGGTTACGTGGGTGCCATGAGACAGGGTTGGGGTGACGGTGAGAGGGTGGGGTTACGTGGGTGCCATAAGACAGGGTTGGGGTGACGGTAAGAGGGTGGGGTTACGGTGAGAGGGTGGGGTGACGGTGAGAGGGTGGGGTTACGGTGAGAGGGTTCGGTGACGGTGAGGGTGGGGTTGCGTGGGGGCCATGGGGCAGGGGTGGGGGGCGGTGAGAGGGTGGGGTTACGTGGGTGCCATG
Source organism: Arenicola marina (assembly GCA_964019135.1). NCBI lineage: Eukaryota > Metazoa > Annelida > Polychaeta > Arenicolidae > Arenicola > Arenicola marina. Next base: position 2,784,915 of record OZ025257.1, on the reverse strand, counting down.
GGGCAGGGGTGGGGGGCGGTGAGAGGGTGGGGTTACGTGGGTGCCATGAGACAGGGTTGGGGTGACGGTGAGAGGGTGGTGTTACGTGGGTGCCATGAGACAGGGTTGGGGTGACGGTGAGAGGGTGGGGTTACGGTGAGAGGGTGGGGTGACGGTGAGAGGGTGGGGTTACGGTGAGAGGGTTCGGTGACGGTGAGGGTGGGGTTGCGTGGGGGCCATGGGGCAGGGGTGGGGGGCGGTGAGAGGGTGGGGTTACGTGGGTGCCATGAGACAGGGTTAGGGTGACGGTGAGAGGGTGGTGTTACGTGGGTGCCATGAGACAGGGTTGGGGTGACGGTGAGAGGGTGGGGTTACGTGGGTGCCATGAGACAGGGTTGGGGTGACGGTGAGAGGGTGGGGTGACGGTGAGAGGGTCGGGTTACGGTGAGAGGGTTCGGTGACGGTGAGGGTGGGGTTGCGTGGGGGCCATGGGGCCGGGGTGGGGGGCGGTGAGAGGGTGGGGTTACGTGGGTGCCATGGGGCAGGCGTAGGCGTTGAGAGAGGTGGGGTGAGGTGGGCGTTGGGAGAGGTGGGGTGGGGTGGGGTTTTAAAGAGAGGTGGGATGGAGTAGAGTGGGGTGGGCGGGGATAGGGTGGGGTTACGTGGGTGCCATGGGGCAGGGGTGTGATGGGGTGGGTGGGGTGGGGTCAGGTGGGCGTTGAGAGAGGTGGGGTGGGATGGGGTGGGGTGTTAAAGAGAGGTGCGATGGAGTGGGGTGGGGTGGGGCGGGGTGGAGTGGGCGATGCCCAGTGGTTCTGTTGTGGCTTGCATCCTTCGTGAATCTTGGTCTGGACACCAAGGTCATTAGTTTTGACGGGGGCGACCCCCGGGAAGGCTTTTCCACCATCCGTTGTCACTCCCCCGTGTGGTCTCGATGTCTGACAATACGCCGCTGTCAAACAGTCACGTGATACCGTCTGTATTACACATCAAGGACATCCGGGTGTTTGTCGTCAAGTCACGTGACGCAGCGGGGCGGGGATCGACATGACTGTGAGGAGCTTGCTCCAACCTTCCCCTTGGCCCCCCGATTCCGTGACTATAGGGAGTACCCAGTAGGCTAAAGGAGGGCTTACGGTGCGGCGCAATATCAAAGTGCGGGACTCTTGTTCTGGGTTACCTGACCCCTTTCTGTTCATTTAGGGGACAATCCTGGCTTTGGTTTAAGGAGAGATGGGCGGGGCAAGGCACTTCAACCACTGTTGTTAGGGGCGGGTGGGGTAGGTGGAATGGTTCAACCACTGTTGTTCGGGGCGGGTGGGGTAGGTGGAATGGTGCAACCACTGTTGTTAGGGGCGGGTGGGGTAGGGGGAATGGTTCAACCACTGTTGTTAGGGGCGGGTGGGGTAGGTGGAATGGTTTTACCACTGTTGTTAGGGGCGGGTGGGGTAGGTGGAATGGTTTTACCACTGTTGTTAGGGGCGGGTGGGGTAGGTGGAATGGTTTTACCACTGTTGTTAGGGGCGGGTGGGGTAGGTGGAATGGTTTTACCACTTGTTATGGGCGGGTGGGGTAGGTGGAATGGTTTTACCACTGTTGTTAGGGGCGGGTGGGGTAGGTGGAATGGTTTTACCACTGTTGTTATGGGCGGGTGGGGTAGGTGGAATGGTTTTACCACTGTTGTTAGGGGCGGGTGGGGTAGGTGGACTGGTTTAAGGGGAGATGGGCGGGGCAAGGCACTTCAACCACTGTTGTTCGGGGCGGGTGGGGTAGGTGGAATGGTTTTACCACTGTTGTTAGGGGCGGGTGGGGTAGGTGGAATGGTTTTACCACTGTTGTTAGGGGCGGGTGGGGTAGGTGGAATGGTTTTACCACTGTTGTTCGGGGCGGGTGGGGTAGGTGGAATGGTTTTACCACTGTTGTTAGGGGCGGGTGGGGTAGGTGGAATGGTTCAACCACTGTTGTTTGGGGCGGGTGGGGTAGGTGGAATGGTTTTACCACTGTTGTTAGGGGCGGGTGGGGTAGGTAGAATGGTTTACCACTGTTGTTAGGGGCGGGTGGGGTAGGTGGAATGGTTTTACCACTGTTGTTCGGGGCGGGTGGGGTAGGTGGAATGGTTTTACCACTGTTGTTCGGGGCGGGTGGGGTAAGTGGAATGGTTTTACCACTGTTGTTAGGGGCGGGTGGGGTAGGTGGAATGGTTTTACCACTGTTGTTAGGGGCGGGTGGGGTAGGTGGAATGGTTTTACCACTGTTGTTAGGGGCGGGTAGGGTAGGTGGAATGGTTTTCATTTTGCTCTGAGGCTGACTAGGATGAAGATCTGACTGATCGATGGACTGCAGTTTGACACTCCCGTCATGTGGCAGGCGTACAGGGAGGGGCTAACCACACCGGTCATGTGGCAGGCGTACAGGGAGGGGCTAACCACTCCCGTCATGTGGCAGGCGTACAGGAAGGGGCTAACTACTCCCGTCATGTGGCAGGCGTACAGGGAGAGGCTAACCACTCCCGTCATGTGGCAGGCGTACAGGGAGAGGCTAACCACTCCCGTCATGTGGCAGGCGTACAGGGAGAGGCTAACCACTCCCGTCATGTGGCAGGCGTACAGGGAGGGGCTAACCACTCCCGTCATGTGGCAGGCGTACAGGGAGAGGCTAACCACTCCCGTCATGTGGCAGGCGTACAGGGAGAGGCTAACCACTCCCGTCATGTGGCAGGCGTACAGGGAGAGGCTAACCACTCCCGTCATGTGGCAGGCGTACAGGGAGAGGCTAACCACTCCCGTCATGTGGCAGGCGTACAGGGAGAGGCTAACCACTCCCGTCATGTGGCAGGCGTACAGGGAGAGGCTAACCACTGCGACCTGCATTAACCACCACCACCACCACCACCACCTCCACCATCTCCACCAGCACCACCACCACCGCCACCAGCAGCACCACCTCCACCACCACCTCCACAACCACCACACTCCCGTCATGTGGCAGGCGTACAGGGAGAGGCTAACCACTCCCGTCATGTGGCAGGCGTACAGGGAGAGGCTAACCACTCCTGTCATGTGGCAGGCGTACAGGGAGGGGCTAACCACTCCCGTCATGTGGCAGGCGTACAGGGAGAGGCTAACCACTCCCGTCATGTGGCAGGCGTACAGGGAGGGGCTAACCACTCCCGTCATGTGGCAGGTGTACAGGGAGAGGCTAACCACTCCCGTCATGTGGCAGGCGTACAGGGAGGGGCTAACCACTCCCGTCATGTGGCAGGCGTACAGGGAGAGGCTAACCACTCCCGTCATGTGGCAGGCGTACAGGGAGAGGCTAACCACTCCCGTCATGTGGCAGGCGTACAGGGAGAGGCTAACCACTCCCGTCATGTGGCAGGCGTACAGGGAGAGGCTAACCACTCCCGTCATGTGGCAGGCGTACAGGGAGAGGCTAACCACTCCCGTCATGTGGCAGGCGTACAGGGAGAGGCTAACCACTCCCGTCATGTGGCAGGCGTACAGGGAGAGGCTAACCACTCCCGTCATGTGGCAGGCGTACAGGGAGAGGCTAACCACTGCGACCTGCATTAACCACTACCACCACCACCACCACCTCCACCATCTCCACCAGCACCACCACCACCGCCACCAGCAGCACCACCTCCACCACCACCTCCACAACCACCACACTCCCGTCATGTGGCAGGCGTACAGGGAGAGGCTAACCACTCCCGTCATGTGGCAGGCGTACAGGGAGAGGCTAACCACTCCTGTCATGTGGCAGGCGTACAGGGAGGGGCTAACCACTCCCGTCATGTGGCAGGCGTACAGGGAGAGGCTAACCACTCCCGTCATGTGGCAGGCGTACAGGGAGGGGCTAACCACTCCCGTCATGTGGCAGGCGTACAGGGAGAGGCTAACCACTCCCGTCATGTGGCAGGCGTACAGGGAGAGGCTAACCACTCCCGTCATCTGGCAGGCGTACAGGGAGAGGCTAACCACTCCTGTCATGTGGCAGGCGTACAGGGAGGGGCTAACCACTCCCGTCATGTGGCAGGCGTACAGGGAGAGGCTAACCACTCCCGTCATGTGGCAGGCGTACAGGGAGAGGCTAACCACTCCCGTCATGTGGCAGGCGTACAGGGAGAGGCTAACCACTCCCGTCATGTGGCAGGCGTACAGGGAGAGGCTAACCACTGCGACCTGCATTAACCACCACCACCACCACCACCACCTCCACCATCTCCACCAGCACCATCTCCACCACCACCTCCACCACCACCACACTCCCGTCATGTGGCAGGCGTACAGGGAGAGGCTAACCACTGCGACCTGCATTAACCACCACCACCACCACCACCACCTCCACCATCTCCACCAGCACCACCACCACCACCACCACCAGCACCATCTCCACCACCACCTCCACCACCACCACACTCCCGTCATGTGGCAGGCGTACAGGGAGAGGCTAACCACTGCG
>OZ025257.1:2447972-2762972 GCA_964019135.1 Arenicola marina | reverse complement strand
AGGCGTACAGGGAGAGGCTAACCACGGCGACATGCATTAACCATCACCACCACCACCACCAGCACCACCACCACCACCAGCACCGCCACCACCACCAGCACCACCACCACCTCCACCAGCACCACCAGCACCACCACCATCTCCATCACCACCACCTCCACCACCACCACCAGCACCACCACCATCTCCATCACCACCACCACCACCACCACCACACTCCCGTCATGTGGCAGGCGTACAGGGAGAGGCTAACCACTGCGACTTGTAGTAACCACCACCACCACCTCCACCATCTCCACCAGCGCCACCACCACCACCACCACCAGCACCATCTCCGGCACCACCACCACCACCTCCACCACCAGCACCACCACTACCACCTTCACCACCTCCGGACGTCTCCGGACTGTCCAATGTCTACCACCTCCTGAGGTAGATTGGTTTGGAGAGATCGCTTAACAAGATTTCCCTGGGTGGCGAAGGCAGCTATCGGCGTGAACTTAATTTGTAATCTAAATGTCAGTCAGGAAGCATCAAATAATTGACGTATTTGTGTGTTTTTCCGCCCCAACACCACAAACAAAATTAAGCTTCCTATTCCCCAAATTTCCTTTCGTACGTTTTCGAGTTTAGGCTGAAAGATAGACAGGCCTAACAATTGAGCCTAAGTATTAATTTATGAACTTCTCCTCATGTCTTTCCCGTTTGTGTGACTGGTCACAGGATACATCTTTCCATTCTGTCCACCTTGGCGGCGCTGTATATAGTGGAAAGGAATGCTGCTACAATGGCGAGCGCCATTTCTATTCTCCGAACTTTGCGTAATCGCTTCTTTCGGCACGTTCGCCGTTGGAGACCAGGACAGTGCAGCCTCGGTGGTCAGACGGTCACGTGGTCACTGCCCTATGGCGGGCCATCCTATCTTTTATTCTCTAATTCTTGATATCAAGAAATCAATTCTTGATATCAACAATTCAATTCTTGATATCAACAATTCAAATCTTGATATCAACAATTCAATTCTTGATATCAAGAAATCAATTCTTGATATCAGCAATTCAATTCTTGATATGAACAATTCAATTCTTGATATCAACAATTCAATTCTTGATATCAAGAAATGACACAATTCTTGATATCAAGAAATCAATTCTTGATATCAAGAATTCAATTCTTGATATCAAGAATTCAATTCTTGATATCAACAATTCAATTCTTGATATCAAGAATTCGAACACCCTGGACCGAATTCTTGATATCCATAATTCGCTTGACTGGGCATGCTCGAATAAGAAACGATCCCTTCGTATGAGGCGCCGTAGCGGTCAAAAGGTATGTGAAACAGAAAAAGCAGCTTGAAACTGCGCTCATGCAGGTTGAAACTGCGCGGGTGTAGGTGGAAACCGCGCGCGTGTGTGTTGAAACTGCGCGAATGTAGGGTGAAACGGCGCGCAAGTATGTTGAAACTGCGCGAGTGTGTTGGAACTGCGCGAGTGTGTTAAAACTGCGCGAGTGTGTTGAAACTGCGCGGGTGTGTTGAAACTGTGCGAGTGTGTTGGAACTGCGCGAGTGGAGGTTGAAAGTACTAGGGGATCGGCACGTGATGTAGATCTATATATAAAACTGGTCCCAGGTCAAACGGCTCACGTGTAACTCTCCCCGTCCGGATAGTGCTGGATGGACAGACATGTGGCCACAGCGGGGTGCCACGACTTCAAAGCCATATAGTGCCTTTCATCCATTAAGCTACTAATTGTCACATACAGAACCCCCGTTGTCTGCCAGCTCTGTTCCCAGGCTGGAAAAGGGTGGCATAGTCCGCAGCAGACTAATCAGGATCCACGGTTTATGCCAAGGTATATATTGTCATTACTTATCCCGAAAAGTTCAAGCTCGATACAACTGTAGAGGAAAGCAGTGTTTTATAATGAACATTAATATGTGCGCGTAAACTTCGTTTCGTGATGGCATATGGGTCTGGTATGGCGTATCTGTATGTATGTATGTGTCAAAGGAAGGTCAGATTTGCTTCTCTAAGCCACTCGTTTGTGCACACCGGGGCTAAACTGTACAACAGAACCTCAAGTTCGTAATATGAATCGATAAAACATGCCCCAGATTAAGTGCCCAAGCCGGCATACTAGTTGCACAGGGATGGGGACACTACATACAGTTAGGCTGTATGTGCTGCCCTGCTTTCCTCGCATTTTCTTTTCTTCCCCAGGCCCGCTGAATTAGGACGCCTTGTTTAGAACGACTAGCAGCGACTACTGTACAAAGGTGGTTGTAGTACGGTAATGCCCCCCCCCCACCCCCCACCCGGCACTAATTGCGACAGAAGTTAAACAGATGTCGCTGTCATCTACTTTAACACATTCCAAACTGCTCTCCAGACGTCGCTCTGATCCATTTCAGCACACTCGCGCAATTTCAACACACCGCGCAGTTTCTATACACTCGCGCAGTTTCAACACACTCGCGCCGTTTCAACACACTCGATCGCGCATTTTCAACACACTCGCGCAGTTTCAATACACTCGCGCAATTTCAACACACACGCGCAGTTTCAACACAATAGCGCCGTTTCAACACACTCGATCGCGCATTTTCAACACACTCGCGCAGTTTCAATACACTCGCGCAATTTCAACAGACCGCGCAGTTTCAATACACTCGCGCAGTTTTAACACACTCGCGCCGTTTCAACACACTCGATCGCGCATTTTCAACACACTCGCGCAGTTTCAATACACTCGCGCAATTTCAACACACACGCGCAGTTTCAACACACTAGCGCCGTTTCAACCTACACGCGCGCAGTTTCAACCTACACCCGCGCCGTCTCAACCTACACGCGCGCAGTTCCAACCTACACCTGCGCAGTTTCAACCTACACCCGCGCAGTTTCAACCCACACCCGCGCAGTTTCAACCCACACCCGCGCAGTTTCAATCTACACCAGCGCAGTTCCAAGCAGTTTTTTCTGTTCCACATACCTTTTGACCGCTACGGCGCCTCATAGTATGGCCCGCCATACAAGGGAGTCTTCGTTTTTTCATCAAGGCCGTATGCACTCATGCGAATTCTTGATATCAAGAATTGAGTTGTTGATATCAAGAATTGAATTGTTGATATCAAGAATTGAATTGTTGATATCAAGAATTGAATTGTTGATATCAAGAATTGAATTGTTGATATCAAGAATTGAGTTGTTGATATCAAGAATTGAATTGTTGATATCAAGAATTGAATTGTTGATATCAAGAATTGAATTGTTGATATCAAGAATTGATTTCTTGACATCAAGAATTGATTTCTTGATATCAAGAATTGATTTCTTGATATCAAGAATTGATTTCTTGATATCAAGAATTGATTTCTTGATATCAAGAATTAGAGAATAAAAGATAGGATGGCCCGCCATACTGCCCAGCGTCTGTCGTCCTGTATGACAGCACAAGAGGCTCAACTCTAATAATTACAACCTAGGTCTTAAATAATTACAACCTAGGTCTTAAATAATTACAACCTAGGTCTTAAATAATTACAACCTAGGTCTTAAATAATTACAACCTAGGTCTTAAATAATTAAAACCTAGGTTTTAATTTTCTACATAGGCTTTAATTAATTACAACCTAGGTTGTAATTATTTAAAACCTAGGTCTTAAATAATTAAAGCCTATGTAAGAGAATTAAAACCTAGGCTGTAATTATTTAAAACCTAGGTTGTAATTATTTAACACCTAGGTTGTAAATAATTACAACCTAGGTTTTAATTCTTACCTAGGCTTTAATTATTTAAGACCTAGGTTTTAAATAATTAGAACCTAGGTTTTAAATAATTACTACCTAGGTCTTAAATAATTACAACCTAGGTTCTAATTAATTAAAGCCTAGGTAAAAATTACTACCTAGGTTGTAATTAATTAAAGCCTATGTAGAAAATTAAAACCTAGGTTTTAATTATTTAAGACCTAGGTTGTAATTATTTAAGACCTAGGTTGTAATTATTAGAGTTGAGCCTCTTGTGCTGTCATAGTCCTGCGCCAACCCACCGCTACAGGCCGAACATATAAAGACTGACGCACACCACACGATCCAGCGTTAGTAGCAGTTACTATGTGCGACTGGCAGTCTGGTTATGTCCCATCTCTCATGGTGGTCAGAGGTCTCACTCTGCGCTAACCGGGTCACCTGCCCCGTCTCCACCCCCCGCCCTCTCTACCCCCCACACCCTGAAATTGTAACCTTGATACACATGGCTCACCTCATCTTCCTCGCACTCCCTGACCCCTGCCAGTATCTGCCGCGCGGTGTCCGCAACACACACCACCCACGCTGCCCACCCCCACCACTCCCACGCCCCAATTATCGGCCAGGACTCTTTATCTTAGAGTGCCATCTTCGTCCCCTGTATTTTTACATACAAGGTCACGGTCTATCCCAAATGTCATGGTAACATCAGTGGTCATTCTCACGACAGGGGGCTCTGTCCATCCGTCCTGTCCATCAATCACCTCCCCTCCCCTCCCCCCCCCCTCAATTCCCCTCTCTTGTGCAGTGTGGTTCCCTGTTTTCATTTCGTCAGCCATCTTTGACAGCTCTTCTACATCCTCCCCGCTTTCTCTTTGAAGGATACGGGATAAGGGTGGGATGGGATTGGGGAGGGGGGGGGGGGGCAGGGTCATTGGATCCAGGCTTCTTGGACATCTAGATGTACAGATGCCTTTAAGCAACGATAACAGTACCCACTTACCGCTCCACGCCAATCACTCACAATCATTGAAACAGAAACTATTTTTAATAGCGCGACGTCACACCCCACACCCTATGTACACCCCACACCCCACATACACCCCCGCCCCATATACACCTCACACTCCATATACACCCCTCACCTAATATACACCCTTCACCCCATATACACCCCTCACCCAATATACACCCACCCCATATACACCCACCCCCTTTACACCCCCACCCATATACACCCTTCACACCATATACACCCCCCACCCCATATACACCCACCCGCTTTACACCCCCAGCCATATACACCCCTCACCTAATATACACCCCTCACCCCATGTACACCCCTCACCCCATATACACCCCTCACCCCATATACACCCCTCACCCAATATACACCCCTCACCCCATATGCACCCCTCACCCCATATACTCCCCTTACCCATATACACCCCTCACCCCATATACACCCACCCCATAAACACCCACCCCCTTTACACCCCCACCCATATACACCCTTTACCCCATATAAACCCACCCCCTTTACACCCCCACCCATATACACCCTTCACCCCATATACACCCCCCACCCCATATACACCCACCCCCTTTACACCCCCACCCATATACACCCTTCACCCCATATACACCCCACACCCCATATACACCCACCCCCTTTACACCCACACCCATATACACCCTTCACCCCATATACACACCCAACCCCAAATACACCCACCCCCTTTACATCCCCAGCCATATGCACCCCTCACCCCATATACACCCCTCACCCCATATACACCCCTCACCCCATATACACCCCTCACCCCATATACACCACTCACCCCATATACATCCACCCCATATACAGCCCCCACCCCATATACAACCACCCCCTTCACACCCCCACCCATATTCACCCCTGACCCCATATACACCCCTGACCCCATATTCACCCCCACCCCATATACACCCTCCACCCCATATACACCCCTCACCGCATACACACCGCTCACCCCATATACACCCCTCACCCATAAACACCCCTCACCCATATACACCCCTCACCCCATATACTCCCCTCACCCATATACACACCACACCTCATATACACCCACCCCATATACACCCCCCACCCCATATACACCCACCCCCTTTACACCCCCACCCATATACACCCCTCACCCCATATACACCCCTCACCCCATATACACCCCTCACCCATATACACCCCTCACCCCATATACACCCTCACCCCATATACACCCACCACATATACAACCCCCACCCAATATACCCACACCCCATATACACCCCCACCCATATACACCCCTCACCCCATATACACCCCTCACCCCATATACACCTTACACCCCATATACACCCCTCACCCAATATACACCCCTCACCCCATAGACACCCCTCACCCCATATACACCCCTCACCTCATATGCACCCCTCACCCCATATACACCACTCACCCCATATACACTCCTCACCTCATATACACCTCTCACCTCATATACACCTCTCACCCCATATACACCCCTCACCCCATATACACCACTCACCCCATATACACTCCTCACCTCATATACACCTCTCACCCCATATACACCCCTCACCCCATATACACCTTCCACCCCATATACACCCCTCACCCAATATACACCCCTCACTCCATAAACACCCCTCACCCCATATACACCCCTCACCCCATATACAGCCCTCACCCTATATACACCACTCACCCCATATACACTCCTCACCTCATATACACCTCTCACCCCATATACACCCCTCACCCCAAATACACCCCTCACCCCATATACACTCCTCACCCTAAATACACCCCTTACCCCATATACACCCTCACCCAAATAACCCCCCCACCCCATATACACCTACCCCATATACACCGCTCACTCCAGATACACCCCTCACCCATAAACACCCCTCACCCATATACACCCCTCACCCATATACACCCCTCACCCCATATACTCCCCTCACCCATATACACACCACACCTCATATACACCCACCCCATATACACCCCCCACCCCATATACACCCACCCCCTTTACACCCCCACCCATATACACCCCTCACCCCATATACACCCCTCACCCCATATACACCCCTCACCCATATACACCCCTCACCCCATATACACCCTCACCCCATATACACCCACCACATATACAACCCCCACCCAATATACCCACACCCCATATACACCCCCACCCATATACACCCCTCACCCCATATACACCCCTCACCCCATATACACCTTACACCCCATATACACCCCTCACCCAATATACACCCCTCACCCCATAGACACCCCTCACCCCATATACACCCCTCACCTCATATGCACCCCTCACCCCATATACACCACTCACCCCATATACACTCCTCACCTCATATACACCTCTCACCTCATATACACCTCTCACCCAATATACACCCCTCACCCCATATACACCACTCACCCCATATACACTCCTCACCTCATATACACCTCTCACCCCATATACACCCCTCACCCCATATACACCTTCCACCCCATATACACCCCTCACCCAATATACACCCCTCACTCCATAAACACCCCTCACCCCATATACACCCCTCACCCCATATACAGCCCTCACCCTATATACACCACTCACCCCATATACACTCCTCACCTCATATACACCTCTCACCCCATATACACCCCTCACCCCAAATACACCCCTCACCCCATATACATTCCTCACCCTAAATACACCCCTTACCCCATATACACCCTCACCCAAATAACCCCCCCACCCCATATACACCCACCCCATATACACCGCTCACTCCAGATACACCCCTCACCCATATACACCCCTCACCCCATGTACATCCCTCACCCATAAACACCCCTTACCCAGATACACCCCTCACCCCATATACATCACTTACCCCATATACACCCCTCACCCCATATACACTCCTCACCCCATATACACCCCTCACCCCATATACACTCCTCACCCCATATCCCCCTCACCCAATATACTCCCCCCACCCCATATACACCGCTCACCCCTTAGACACCCCTCACCCATAAACACCCCTCACCCATATACACCCCTCACCCCATATACACCCCTCACCCCATATACACCCCACACCCCATATACCCCCTTTCCCAATATAACCCCCCCACCTCATATACACCCACCCCATATACACCGCTCACCCCTTATACGCCAACCACCCATAAACACCCCTCACCCATATACACCCCTCACCCCATATACACCGCTCACCCCTTATACACCCCTCACCCCAAAACACCCCTCACCCATATACACCCCTCACCCCATATAAGCCCCTCACCCCATATACCCCCCTCACCCCATATACACTCCTCACCCCATATACACCGCACACCCCATATACCCCCTTTCCCAATATAACCCCCCCACCTCATATACACCCACCCCATATACACCGCTCACCCTATATACACCCCTCACCCATTAACACCCCTCACCCATATACACCCCTCACCCCATATACACTCCTCACCCCATATACACCCCTCACCCCAAATACTCCCCTCACCCCATATATTCCCCTCACCCATATACATACCACACCCCATATACACCCCTCACCCCATATACACCCCTCACCCCATATACACCCTTCACCCCATATACACCTCTCACCCCATATACATCCACCCCATATGCAACCCCCACCCCATATACAACCACCCCCTTCACACCCCCACCCATATTCACCCCTCACCCCATATACACCCCTCACCCCATATACACCCCTCACCCCCTATACACCCCCACCCCATATACACCCTCCACCCCATATAAACCCCTCACCTCATATACACCTCGCACCCCATATACACCCCTCACCCCATATACACCCCTCACCCCATATACACCCCTCACCTATAAACGCCCCTCACCCATATACACCCTTCACCCATATACACCCCTCACCCCATATACACCCCTCACCCCATATACACCCCTCACCCCATATACACCCCTTACCCCATATACGCCCTTCACTCCATATACACCCCTGACCCCATATACACCCCTCACCCCATATACCCCCTCACCCATTATAAACCCACCACCTCATATACACCCACCCCATATACACCGCTCACCCCATATACACCCCTCACCCATAAACACCCCTCACCCATATACACCCCTAACTCTATATACACCCCTCACCCCATATACACCCCACACCCCAAATACTCCCCTCACCCATATACACACCACACCCCATTAACACCCACCCCATATACACCCCTCACCCCATATACACCCACCCCCTTTACACCCCCACCCATACACACCCCTCACCCCATATACACCCCTCACCCCATATACACCCCTCACCCATATACACCCCTCGCCCATATACACCCTCACCCCATATACACCCTCCACATATACAACCCCCACCCCATATACAGACACCGCATATACACCCCCACCCATATACACCCCACACCCCATATACACCCTCCACTCCACATACACCCCTCACCCCATATACACCCTTCACCCCATAAACACCCCTCACCCCATATACATCCCTCACCTCATATACACCCCTCACCGTATATACACCCCTCACCCCACATACACCCTCCACCCCATATACACCCCTCACCCCATATGCACCCCTCACCCATATGCACACCAGACCCCATATACACCCCTCACCTCATATACACCCCTCACCCCTTATACACCTCTCACCCCATATACACCCCTCACCTCATATACACCCCTCACCCCATATACACCCGTCACCCCATATACACCCCTCACCCCATATACACCCCTCACCCATAAACACCCCTCACCCATATACACCCCTCACCCCATACACACCCCTCACCCCATATACCCCCTCACACAATATAAACCCCCCACCTCATATACACCCCTCACCCCATATACACCCGTCACCCCATATACACCCCTCACCCCATATACACCCTTCATCCATATACACCCCTCACCCCATATACACCCCTCACCCCATATACACCCCTCACCCCATATACACCCCTCACCCCACATACACCACTCACCCCATATACACCCCTCACCCATATGCACCCCTTACCCCATATACACCCTTCACTCCATATACACCCCTCACCCCATATACACCCCTCACCCCATGTACCCCCTCACCCATTATAAATCCCACGCCTCATATACACCCACCCAATATACACTGCTCACCCCATGTACACCCCTCACCCATAAACACCCCTCACCCATATACACCCCTCACCCCATATGCACCCCTCACCCCATATACACCCCTCACCCCAAATACTGCCCTCACCCCATATACTCCCCTCACCCATACACACACCACACCCCATATACACCCACCCCATATACACCCCACACCCCATATACACCAACCCCCTTTACACCCCCACCCATATACACCCCTCACCCCATATACACCCCTCACCCCATATACACCCCTCACCCATATACACCACTCACCCCATATACACCCTCACCCCAAATAGACCCACCACATACACAACCCCCACCCCATATACACACACCCCATATACACCCCCCCCCATATACACCCCTCACCCCATGTACACCCCTCACCCCATATACACCCCTCACCCCATATACACCCTCCACCCCATATACACCCCTCACCCCATAAACACCCCTCACCCCATATACACCCCTTACCCCATATACACCCCTCACCCCATATACACCCCTCACCCCATAAACACCCCTCACCCCATATACACCCTCCACCCCATATACGCCTCTCACCCCATATACACCCCTCACCCCATATACACTCCTCACCCTATATACACCCCTCACCCCATATACACCCCTCACCCCATATACCCCCTCACCTAATATTAACCCCCCACCTCATATACACCCACCCCATATACACCGCTCACCCCATATCAAGGCCCCACCTCATATACACCCACCCCATATACACCGCTCACCCCATATACACCCCTCACCCATAAACACCCCTCACCCATATACACCCCTCACCCTATATACACCCCTCACCCCATATACACCCCTCACCCCATATACACCCTCCACCCCATATACGCCTCTCACCCCATATACACCCCTCACCCCATATACACTCCTCACCCTATATACACCCCTCACCCCATATACACCCCTCACCCCATATACCCCCTCACCTAATATAAACCCCCCACCTCATATACACCCACCCCATATGCACCGCTCACCCCATATACACCCCTCACCCATAAACACCCCTCAACCATATACACCGCTCACCCCATATACACCCCTCACCCATAAACACCCCTCAACCATATACACCGCTCACCCCATATACACCCCTCACCCATAAACACCCCTCAACCATATACACCGCTCACCCCATATACACCCCTCACCCATAAACACCCCTCACCCATATACACCCCTCACCCCATATGCACCCCTCACCCCATATACACCCCTCACCCCATATACAGCCTACACCCCATATACCCCCTCACCCAATATAAAGGCCCCACCTCATATACACCCACCCCAT
Source organism: Arenicola marina (assembly GCA_964019135.1). Classification (NCBI taxonomy): domain Eukaryota; kingdom Metazoa; phylum Annelida; class Polychaeta; family Arenicolidae; genus Arenicola; species Arenicola marina. The sequence continues at coordinate 2,751,592 of OZ025257.1, read as the reverse complement.
ATACACCGCTCACCCCATATACACCCCTCACCCATAAACACCCCTCACCCATATACACCCCTCACCCTATATACACCCCTCACCCCATATACACCCCTCACCCCAAATACTGCCCTCACCCCATATACTCCCCTCACCCATACACACACCACACCCCATATACACCCACCCCATATACACCCCACACCCCATATACACCAACCCCCTTTACACCCCCACCCATATACACCCCTCACCCCGTATACACCCCTCACCCCATATACACCCCTCACCACATATACACCACTCACCCCATATACACCCCTCACGCCATATGCACCCCTCACCCCATATACACCCCTCGCCCCATATACACCCCTCACCCCATATACCCTCTCACCCAATATAAATCCCCCACCTCATATACACCCACCCCATATACACCGCTCACCCCTTATACATCCCTCACCCATAAACACCCGTCACCCATATACACCACTCACCCCATATACACCCCTCACCCCATATACACCCCCCACCCCATATACATCCCTCACCCCATATACACCCCACACCCCATATACCCCATTTCCCAATATAACCCCCCCACCTCATATACACCCACCCCATATACACCGCTCACCCTATATACACCCCTCACCCATAAACACCCCTCACCCATATACATCCCTCACCCCATATACACTCCTCACCCCATATACACCCCACACCCCAAATACTCCCCTCACCCCATATACACCCCTCACCCCATATACACCTCTCACCCCATATACATGCAACCCATATACAACCCCCACCCCATATACCACCACCCCCTTCACACCCCCTCCCATATACACCCCTCACTCCATATACACCCCTCGCCCAATATACACCCCCCACCCCATATACACCCTCCACCCCATATACACCCCTGACCTCATATACACCCCTCACCCCATATACACCCCTCACCCCATATACACCCCTCATCCCATATACACCCCTCACCCATAAACACCCCTCACCCATATACACCCCTCACCCCATACACACCCCTCACCCCATATACCCCCTCACACAATATAAACCCCCCACCTCATATACACCCACCCCATATACACCGCTCACCCCATATACACCCCTCACAGATAAATACCCCTCACCCATATACACCCTTCACCCATATACACCCCCCACCCCATATACACCCTCCACCCCATATACACCCCTGACCTCATATACACCCCGCACCCCATATACACCCCTCACCCCATATACACCCCTCACCCCATATACACCCCTCACCCATAAACACCCCTCACCCATATACACCCCTCACCCCATACACACCCCTCACCCCATATACCCCCTCACACAATATAAACCCCCCACCTCATATACACCCACCCCACATACACCACTCACCCCATATACACCGCTCACCCCATATACACCCCTTACCCCATATACGCCCTTCGCTCCATATACACCCCTCACCCCATATACAACCCTCACCCCATATACACCCACCCCACATACACCGCTCACCCCATATACACCCCTCACCCATAAACACCCCTCACCCATATACACCCCTCACCCCATATACACCCCTCACCCCATAAACACCCCTCACCCCATATACATCCCTCACCCCATATACACCCCACACCCCATATACCCCCTTTCCCAATATAACCCCCCCACCTCATATACACCCACCCCATATACACCGCTCACCCTATATACACCCCTCACCCATAAACACCCCTCACCCATATACATCCCTCACCCCATATACACTCATCACCCCATATACACCCCACACCCCAAATACTCCCCTCACCCCATATATTCCCCTCACCCATATACATACCACACACCATATACACCCCTCACCCCATATACTCCCCTCACCCATATGCACACCAAACCCCATATACACCCATCACCCCATATACACCCCTCACCCCATATATACCTCTCACCCCATATAAATCCACTACATATACAACCCCCACCCCATATACAACCACCCCCTTCACACCCCCACCCATATTCACCCCTCACCCCATATACACCGCTCACCCCATATACACCCCTCACCCTATACACATCCCCCACCCCATATACACCCTCCACCCCATATACACCCCTCACCTCATTTGCACCCCTCACCCCATATACACCCCTCACCCCATATACACCCCTCACCCCATATACACCCCTCACCCATAAACATCCGTACCCCATATACACCCCTCACCCCATATACACCCCTCACCCCATATACACCCCCATCCCATATACACCCTCCACCCTATATACACCCCTCACCTCATATGCACCCCTCACACAATATAAACCCCCCACCTCATATACACCCCTCACCCCATATACACCCTCCACCCCATATACGCCTCTCACCCCATATACACCCCTCACCCATATACACCCCTCACCCCATACACACCCCTCACCCCATATACCCCCTCGCCTAATATAAACCACCCACCTCATATACACCCACCCCATATACACCGCTCACCCCATATACACCCCTCATCCATAAACACCCCTCACCCAAAATAACCCCCCCACCTCATATACACCCACCCCATATACCCCGCTCACCCCATATACACCCCTCACCCATAAACACCCCTCACCCATATACACCCCTCACCCATATACACCACTCACCCCATATGCGCCCCTCACCCATATACACCCCTCACCCGTATACACCCCTCACCCCATATACACCACTAAACCCATATACACCCCTCACGCCATATGCAGCCCTCACCCCATATACACCCCTCACCCCATATGCACCCCTCACCCCATATACCCTCTCACCCAATATAAACCCCCCACCTCATATACACCCACCCCATATACACCGCTCACCCCTTATACACCCCTCACCCATAAACACCCTTCACCCATATACACCCCTCACCCCATATACACCCCTCACCCCATATACACCCCTCACCCCATATACACCCCAAACCCCATATACCCCCTTTCCCAATATAACCCCCCACCTCATATACACCCACCCCATATACACCGCTCACCCTATATACACCCCTCACCCATAAACACCCCTCACCCATATACATCCCTCACCCCATATACACTCCTCCCCCCATATACACCCCTCACCCATAAACACCCCTCACCCATATACACCCCTCACCCCATACACACCCCTCACCCCATATACCCCCTCACACAATATAAACCCCCCACCTCATATACACCCACCCCATATACACCACTCACCCCATATACACCCCTCACAGATAAATACCCCTCACCCATATACACCCTTCACTCATATACACCCCCCACCCCATATACACCCTCCACCCCATATACACCCCTGACCTCATATACACCCCTCACCCCATATACACCCCTCACCCCATATACACCCCTCACCCCATATACACCCCTCACCCATAAACACCCCTCACCCATATACACCCCTCACCCCATACACACCCCTCACCCCATATACCCCCTCACACAATATAAACCCCCCACCTCATATACACCCACCCCACATACACCACTCACCCCATATACACCGCTCACCCCATATACACCCCTTACCCCATATACACCCTTCGCTCCATATACACCCCTCACCCCATATACAACCCTCACCCCATATACACCCACCCCACATACACCGCTCACCCCATATACACCCCTCACCCATAAACACCCCTCACCCATATACACCCCTCACCCCATATACACCCCTCACCCCATAAACACCCCTCACCCCATATACATCCCTCACCCCATATACACCCCACACCCCATATACCCCCTTTCCCAATATAACCCCCCCACCTCATATACACCCACCCCATATACACCGCTCACCCTATATACACCCCTCACCCATAAACACCCCTCACCCATATACATCCCTCACCCCATATACACTCATCACCCCATATACACCCCACACCCCAAATACTCCCCTCACCCCATATATTCCCCTCACCCATATACATACCACACACCATATACACCCCTCACCCCATATACTCCCCTCACCCATATGCACACCAAACCCCATATACACCCATCACCCCATATACACCCCTCACCCCATATATACCTCTCACCCCATATAAATCCACTACATATACAACCCCCACCCCATATACAACCACCCCCTTCACACCCCCACCCATATTCACCCCTCACCCCATATACACCGCTCACCCCATATACACCCCTCACCCTATACACATCCCCCACCCCATATACACCCTCCACCCCATATACACCCCTCACCTCATTTGCACCCCTCACCCCATATACACCCCTCACCCCATATACACCCCTCACCCCATATACACCCCTCACCCATAAACATCCGTACCCCATATACACCCCTCACCCCATATACACCCCTCACCCCATATACACCCCCATCCCATATACACCCTCCACCCTATATACACCCCTCACCTCATATGCACCCCTCACACAATATAAACCCCCCACCTCATATGCACCCCTCACCCCATATACACCCTCCACCCCATATACGCCTCTCACCCCATATACACCCCTCACCCATATACACCCCTCACCCCATACACACCCCTCACCCCATATACCCCCTCGCCTAATATAAACCACCCACCTCATATACACCCACCCCATATACACCGCTCACCCCATATACACCCCTCATCCATAAACACCCCTCACCCAAAATAACCCCCCCACCTCATATACACCCACCCCATATACCCCGCTCACCCCATATACACCCCTCACCCATAAACACCCCTCACCCATATACACCCCTCACCCATATACACCACTCACCCCATATGCGCCCCTCACCCATATACACCCCTCACCCGTATACACCCCTCACCCCATATACACCACTAAACCCATATACACCCCTCACGCCATATGCAGCCCTCACCCCATATACACCCCTCACCCCATATGCACCCCTCACCCCATATACCCTCTCACCCAATATAAACCCCCCACCTCATATACACCCACCCCATATACACCGCTCACCCCTTATACACCCCTCACCCATAAACACCCTTCACCCATATACACCCCTCACCCCATATACACCCCTCACCCCATATACACCCCTCACCCCATATACACCCCAAACCCCATATACCCCCCTTTCCCAATATAACCCCCCACCTCATATACACCCACCCCACATACACCGCTCACCCTATATACACCCCTCACCCATAAACACCCCTCACCCATATACATCCCTCACCCCATATACACTCCTCCCCCCATATACACCCCACACCCCAAATACTCCCCTCACCCGATATACATACCACACACCATATACAGCCCTCACCCCATATACACCCCTCACCCCATATACACCTCTCACCCCATATACATCCAACCCATATACAACCCCCACCCCATATACAACCACCCCCTTCACACCCCCACCCATATTCACCCCTCACCCCATATACACCCCTCACCCCATATACACCCCTCACCCCATATACACCCCCCACCCCATATACACCCTCCACCCTATATACACCCCTCACCTCATATACACCCCTCACCCCATGCACACCCCTCACCCCATATACCCCCTCACACAATATAAACCCCCCACCTCATATACACCCACCCCATATACACCGATCACCCCATATACATCACTCACCAAATAAACACCCCTCACCCATATACACCCTTCACCAATATACACCCCTCACCCCATGTACACCCCTCACCCCATATGCACCCCTCACCCCATATACACCCCCCACCCCATATACACCCTCCACCCCATATAGACCCCTCACCTCATATACACCTCTCACCCCATATACACCCCTCACCCCATATACACCCCTCACCCCATATACACCCTTCACCCATATACACCCCTCACCCCATATACACCCCTCACCCCATATACACCCCTCACCCCATATACACCCCTTACCCCATATACACCCTTCACTCCATATACACCCCTCACCCCATATACCCCCTCACCCATTATAAACCCACCGCCTCATATACACCCACCCCATATACACCGCTCACCCCATATACACCCCTCACCCCATATACACCCCTCAACCCATATACACCCCTCACCCCATATACACCCCTCAACCCATATACACCCCTCACCCCATATACACCCCACACCTTATACACACCCCTCACCCCATATACACCCCTCACCCCATATACCACCTCACCTAATATAAACCCCCCACCTCATATACACCCACCCCATGAACACCGCTCACCCCATATACACCCCTCCCCCATAAACAGCCCTCACACAAAATAACCCCCCCACCTCATATACACCCACCCCATATACACCGGTCACTCCATATACACCCCTCACCCATAAACGCCCCTCACCCCTATGCACCCCTCACCCATATACACCGCTCACCCCATATACACCCCTCAATCATATACACCCCTCACCCATATACACCCCTCACCCCATATACACCACTCACTCCATATACACCCCTCACCCATAAATACCCCTCACCCCATATACACCCACCCCATATACAACCCCCACCCCATATGCACACACCCGCTTTACACCCCCACCCATATACAACCCTCACCCCATATACACTCCTCACCCCATATACACCCCTCACCCCATATACACCCCTCACCCTATATACACCCCTCACCCCATATACACCCCTCACCCCATATACCCCCTCACCTAATATAAACCCCCCACCTCATATACACCCACCCCATATACACCGTTCACCCCATATACACCCCTCACCGATAAACACCCCTCACCCAAAATAATCCCCCCACCTCACATACACCCACCCCATATACACCGCTCACCCCACATACACCCCTCACCCATAAACACCCCTCACCCATATACACCCCTCACCCATATACACCGCTCACCCCATATACACCCCTCACCCATATAAACCCCTCACCCATATACAACCCTCACCCCATATACACCACTCACCCCATATACACCCCTCACCCCATGTACACCCCTCACCCCATGTACACCCCACACCCCAAATACTCCCCTCACCCATATACACACCAAACCCCATATACACCCACCCCATATACACCCACCCCCTTTACACCCCCACCCATATACACCCCTCACCCCATATAGACCCCTTACCCCATATACACCCCTCACCCCATATACACCCCTCACCCCATATACACCCACCCCATATACAACCCCCACCGCATAGGCACACACCCCCTTTACACCCCCACCCATATACACCCCTCACCCCATATACACCCCTTACCTCATATACAGCGCTCACCCCATATACACCCTCCACCCCATATACATCCCTCACCCCATATACACCCCTCGCCCCATATACACCCCTCACCCCATATACACCACCCACCCCATATACACCGCTCACCCTATATCCACCCCTCACCCATATACACCCCCACCCCATATACACCACCCACCCCTTATACACCTCTCACCCTATATACACCCCTCACCCCATATACACCCCTCACCCCATATACCCCCTCACACAATATAAAACCCCCACCTCATATACACCCACCTCATATACACCCACCCTATGTGCACCACTCACCCCATATACACCCCTCACCCATGAACACCCCTCACCCATATACACCCCTCACCCCATATACACCCCTCACCCCATATACAGCCCTCACCCCATATAAACCCTCCACCCCATATACACCCCTCACCCCATATACACCACTCACCCCATATATATCCCTCACCCTCTATACACCCCTCACCCCATACACACGCCTCAACCCATATAACCCCTTACCCAATATGAACATCACACCTCATATACACCCACCCCATATACACCACTCACCCCATATACACCCCTCATCCTTTATACACCCCTCACCTCATATACACCCTTCACCCCTTATACTCCCCTCACCCATATACACACCAAACCCCATATACGCCCACCCCATAGACACCCACCCCCTTTTCACCCCCACCCATTTACACCCCTCACCCCATATACACCCCTCACCCCAGATACAGCGCTCACCCCATCTACACCCTCCACCCGATATACCCCTCACCCCATATACACCCCTCACCCCATATACACCCCTCACCCCATATACACCACCCACCCCATATACACCCCTCACCCTATATACACCCCTCACCCCATATACACCCCTCACCCCATATACACCACCCAGCCCATATACATCCCTCTCCCTATATACACCCCTCACCCCATATACACCCCTCACCCCATATACCCCCTCACCCAATATAAACCCCCCACCTCATATACACCCACCTCATATACACCCACCCAATGTACACCACCCACCCCATATACACCGCTCACCCCCATATACACCCCTCACCCATAAACACCCCTCACCCATATACACCCCTCACCACATATACAACCCTCACCCCATATACACTCCTCACCCCATATACAGCCCTCACCCCATATACACCCTCCACCCCATATACACCAGTCACCCCATATACACCCACCCCCTTTACACCCCCACCCATATACACCCCTCACCCCATATAGACCCCTTACCCCATATACACCCCTCACCCCATATACACCCCTCACCCCATATACACCCACCCCATATACAACCCCCACCGCATAGGCACACACCCCCTTTACACCCCCACCCATATACACCCCTCACCCCATATACACCCCTTACCTCATATACAGCGCTCACCCCATATACACCCTCCACCCCATATACATCCCTCACCCCATATACACCCCTCGCCCCATATACACCCCTCACCCCATATACACCACCCACCCCATATACACCGCTCACCCTATATCCACCCCTCACCCATATACACCCCCACCCCATATACACCACCCACCCCTTATACACCTCTCACCCTATATACACCCCTCACCCCATATACACCCCTCACCCCATATACCCCCTCACACAATATAAAACCCCCACCTCATATACACCCACCTCATATACACCCACCCTATGTGCACCACTCACCCCATATACACCCCTCACCCATGAACACCCCTCACCCATATACACCCCTCACCCCATATACACCCCTCACCCCATATACAGCCCTCACCCCATATACACCCTCCACCCCATATACACCCCTCACCCCATATACACCACTCACCCCATATATATCCCTCACCCTCTATACACCCCTCACCCCATACACACGCCTCAACCCATATAACCCCTTACCCAATATGAACATCACACCTCATATACACCCACCCCATATACACCACTCACCCCATATACACCCCTCATCCTTTATACACCCCTCACCTCATATACACCCTTCACCCCTTATACTCCCCTCACCCATATACACACCAAACCCCATATACGCCCACCCCATAGACACCCACCCCCTTTTCACCCCCACCCATTTACACCCCTCACCCCATATACACCCCTCACCCCAGATACAGCGCTCACCCCATCTACACCCTCCACCCGATATACCCCTCACCCCATATACACCCCTCACCCCATATACACCCCTCACCCCATATACACCACCCACCCCATATACACCCCTCACCCTATATACACCCCTCACCCCATATACACCCCTCACCCCATATACACCACCCAGCCCATATACATCCCTCTCCCTATATACACCCCTCACCCCATATACACCCCTCACCCCATATACCCCCTCACCCAATATAAACCCCCCACCTCATATACACCCACCTCATATACACCCACCCAATGTACACCACCCACCCCATATACACCGCTCACCCCCATATACACCCCTCACCCATAAACACCCCTCACCCATATACACCCCTCACCACATATACAACCCTCACCCCATATACACTCCTCACCCCATATACAGCCCTCACCCCATATACACCCTCCACCCCATATACACCAGTCACCCCATATACACCACTCACACCATATACACCCCTCACCCTCTATACACCCCTCACCCCATATACACCCCTCACCCCATATACCCCCTCATCCAATATGAACCCCCCACCTCATATACACCCACCCCATATACACCACTCACCCCATATACACCCCTCATCCTATATACACCCCTCACCCCATATACACCCCTCACCCCATATACCCCCTCACCCAATATAAACCCCCCACCTCATATACACCCACCTCATATACACCGCTCACCCCATATACACCCCTCACCCATAAACACCCCTCACCCATATACACCCCTCACCCCATATACACACCACACCCCATATACCCCCTCACCCAAAATATACCCCCCACCTCATATACACCCACCCCGTATACACCGCTCACCCTATATACACTGCTCACCCATATACACCCCTCACCTCATATACCCCCTCACCTAATATAAACCCCCCACCTCATATACACCCACCCCATATACACCGCTCACCCCATATACACCCCTCACCCATAAACACCCCTCACCCTTATACACCCCTCACCCCATATACACCCCTCACCTCATATACACCGCTCGCCCCATATACACCCCTCACCCATAAACACCCCTCCCCCATATACACCCCTCACTCCATATACACACCACACCCCATATACACCCCTCACCCCATATAACCCCTCACCCAATATGAACCCCCCACCTCATATACACCCACCCCATATACACCACTCACCCCATATACACCCCTCATCCTATATACACCCCTCACCCCATATACACCCTTCACCCCAAATACTCCCCTCACCCATATACACACCAAACCCCATATACACCCACCCCATATACACCCACCCCCTTTACACCCCCACCCATATACACCCCTCACCCCATATACACCCCTCACCCATAAACACCCTCACCCATATACACCCCTCACCACATATACACCCCTCACCCCATATACACCCCTCACCCCATATACAGCCCTCACCCCATATACACCCTCCACCCCATATACACCAGTCACCCCATATACACCACTCACACCATATACACCCCTCACCCTCTATACACCCCTCACCCCATATACACCCCTCACCCCATATACCCCCTCATCCAATATGAACCCCCCACCTCATATACACCCACCCCATATACACCACTCACCCCATATACACCCCTCATCCTATATACACCCCTCACCCCATATACACCCCTCACCCCATATACCCCCTCACCCAATATAAACCCCCCACCTCATATACACCCACCACATATACACCGCTCACCCCATATACACCCCTCACCCATAAACACCCCTCACCCATATACACCCCTCACCCCATATACACACCACACCCCATATACCCCCTCACCCAAAATATACCCCCCACCTCATATACACCCACCCCGTATACACCGCTCACCCTATATACACTGCTCACCCATATACACCCCTCACCTCATATACCCCCTCACCTAATATAAACCCCCCACCTCATATACACCCACCCCATATACACCGCTCACCCCATCTACACCCCTCACCCATAAACACCCCTCACCCTTATACACCCCTCACCCCATATACACCCCTCACCTCATATACACCGCTCGCCCCATATACACCCCTCACCCATAAACACCCCTCCCCCATATACACCCCTCACTCCATATACACACCACACCCCATATACACCCCTCACCCCATATAACCCCTCACCCAATATGAACCCCCCACCTCATATACACCCACCCCATATACACCACTCACCCCATATACACCCCTCATCCTATATACACCCCTCACCCCATATACACCCTTCACCCCAAATACTCCCCTCACCCATATACACACCAAACCCCATATACACCCACCCCATATACACCGACCCCCTTTACACCCCCACCCATATACACCCCTCACCCCATATACACCCCTCACCCCATATGCAGCGCTCACCCCATATACACCCCTCACCCCATATGCAGCGCTCACCCCATATACACTCTCCACCCCATATACACCCCTCACCCTATATACACCCCTCACCCCATATACACCCCTCACCCGATATACACCACCCACCCCATATACACTCCTCACCCTATATACACCCCTCACCCCATATACACCCCTCACCCCATATGCACCACCCAGCCCATATACACCCCTCACCCTATATACACCCCTCACCCCATATACACCCCTCACCCCATATACACCCCTCACCCAATATAAACCCCCCACCTCATATACACCCACCTCATATACACCCACCACATGTACACCACTCACCCCATATACACCCCTCACCCATGAACACCCCTCACCCATATACACCGATCACCCCATATACACCCCTCACCCCATATGCAGGCTCACCCCATATACACTCTCCACCCCATATACACCCCTCACCCTATATACACCCCTCACCCCATATACACCCATCACCCCATATACACCACCCACCCCATATACACTCCTCACCCTATATACACCCCTCACCCCATATACACCCCTCACCCCATATGCACCACCCAGCCCATATACACCCCTCACCCTATATACACCCCTCACCCCATATACACCCCTCACCCCATATACCCCCTCACCCAATATAAACCCCCCACCTCATATACACCCACCTCATATACACCCACCACATGTACACCACTCACCCCATATACACCCCTCACCCATGAACACCCCTCAACCATATACACGTATCACCCCATATACACCCGTCACCCCATATACCCCCTCACCTAATATAAACCCCCCACCTCATATACACCCACCCCATATACACCGCTCACCCCATATACACCCCTCACCCATAAACACCCCTCACCCATATACACCCCTGACCCCATATACACCCCTCACCCCATATACACCCCTCACCCCATATACAGCCCTCACCCCATATACACCCTCCACCCCATATACACCCCTCCCCCTATATACACCACTCACCCCATATACACCCCTCACCCTCTATACACCCCTCACCCCATATACACCCCTCACCCCATATACCCCCTCATCCAATATGAACCCCCCACCTCATATACACCCACCCCATATACACCACTCACCCCATATACACCCCTCATCCTATATACACCCCTCACCCCATATACACCCCTCACCCCATATACCCCCTCACCCAATATAAACCCCCCACCTCATATACACCCACCCCATATACACCGCTCACCCCATAAACACCCCTCACCCATAAACACCCCTCACCCATATACACCCCTCACCCCATGTAACACCACACCCCATATAACCCCTCACCCAATTTATACCCCCCACCTCATATACACCCACCCCGTATACACCGCTCACCCCATATACACCCCTCACCCATATACACCCCTCACCCCATATACACCCCTCACCCCATATACACCCCTCACCCCATATACACCCCTCACCCCATATACACCCCTCACCCTATGTACACCCCTCACCCCATATACCCCCTCACACAATATAAACCCCCCTTCTCATATACACCCACCCTATATACACCGCTCACCCCATATACACCCCTCACCCATATACACCCCTCACCCATATACAACTCTCACCCATATACACCTCTCACCCCAAATATGCCCCTCACCCCATATACACCCCTCACCCCATATACACCCCTCACCCAATATACACCCCTCACCCCATATGCAGCCCACGCCCCATATACCCCATCACCCAATGTAAACCCCCCACCTCATATACACCCACCTCATATACACCCACCCTATGTACACCACTCACCCCATATACACCCATCACCCCATATACACCCCTCACTTCATATACACCCCTTTTCCCAAATGATCCCATCACCTCATATATACCCCACTCCCCATATACACCAACCCCATATACACCCCTCACCCATATACACCCCTCACCCCATATACACCCCTCACCCCATATACACCACCCACCCCATATACACCCCTCACCCTATATACACCCCTCACCCCATATACACCCCTCACCCCATATACACCACCCAGCCCATATACATCCCTCTCCCTATATACACCCCTCACCCCATATACACCCCTCACCCCATATACCCCCTCACCCAATATAAACCCCCCACCTCATATACACCCACCTCATATACACCCACCCAATGTACACCACCCACCCCATATACACCGCTCACCCCCATATACACCCCTCACCCATAAACACCCCTCACCCATATACACCCCTCACCACATATACACCCCTCACCCCATATACACTCCTCACCCCATATACAGCCCTCACCCCATATACACCCTCCACCCCATATACACCAGTCACCCCATATACACCACTCACACCATATACACCCCTCACCCTCTATACACCCCTCACCCCATATACACCCCTCACCCCATATACCCCCTCATCCAATATGAACCCCCCACCTCATATACACCCACCCCATATACACCACTCACCCCATATACACCCCTCATCCTATATACACCCCTCACCCCATATACACCCCTCACCCCATATACCCCCTCACCCAATATAAACCCCCCACCTCATATACACCCACCTCATATACACCGCTCACCCCATATACACCCCTCACCCATAAACACCCCTCACCCATATACACCCCTCACCCCATATACACACCACACCCCATATACCCCCTCACCCAAAATATACCCCCCACCTCATATACACCCACCCCGTATACACCGCTCACCCTATATACACTGCTCACCCATATACACCCCTCACCTCATATACCCCCTCACCTAATATAAACCCCCCACCTCATATACACCCACCCCATATACACCGCTCACCCCATATACACCCCTCACCCATAAACACCCCTCACCCTTATACACCCCTCACCCCATATACACCCCTCACCTCATATACACCGCTCGCCCCATATACACCCCTCACCCATAAACACCCCTCCCCCATATACACCCCTCACTCCATATACACACCACACCCCATATACACCCCTCACCCCATATAACCCCTCACCCAATATGAACCCCCCACCTCATATACACCCACCCCATATACACCACTCACCCCATATACACCCCTCATCCTATATACACCCCTCACCCCATATACACCCTTCACCCCAAATACTCCCCTCACCCATATACACACCAAACCCCATATACACCCACCCCATATACACCCACCCCCTTTACACCCCCACCCATATACACCCCTCACCCCATATACACCCCTCACCCATAAACACCCTCACCCATATACACCCCTCACCACATATACACCCCTCACCCCATATACACCCCTCACCCCATATACAGCCCTCACCCCATATACACCCTCCACCCCATATACACCAGTCACCCCATATACACCACTCACACCATATACACCCCTCACCCTCTATACACCCCTCACCCCATATACACCCCTCACCCCATATACCCCCTCATCCAATATGAACCCCCCACCTCATATACACCCACCCCATATACACCACTCACCCCATATACACCCCTCATCCTATATACACCCCTCACCCCATATACACCCCTCACCCCATATACCCCCTCACCCAATATAAACCCCCCACCTCATATACACCCACCACATATACACCGCTCACCCCATATACACCCCTCACCCATAAACACCCCTCACCCATATACACCCCTCACCCCATATACACACCACACCCCATATACCCCCTCACCCAAAATATACCCCCCACCTCATATACACCCACCCCGTATACACCGCTCACCCTATATACACTGCTCACCCATATACACCCCTCACCTCATATACCCCCTCACCTAATATAAACCCCCCACCTCATATACACCCACCCCATATACACCGCTCACCCCATCTACACCCCTCACCCATAAACACCCCTCACCCTTATACACCCCTCACCCCATATACACCCCTCACCTCATATACACCGCTCGCCCCATATACACCCCTCACCCATAAACACCCCTCCCCCATATACACCCCTCACTCCATATACACACCACACCCCATATACACCCCTCACCCCATATAACCCCTCACCCAATATGAACCCCCCACCTCATATACACCCACCCCATATACACCACTCACCCCATATACACCCCTCATCCTATATACACCCCTCACCCCATATACACCCTTCACCCCAAATACTCCCCTCACCCATATACACACCAAACCCCATATACACCCACCCCATATACACCGACCCCCTTTACACCCCCACCCATATACACCCCTCACCCCATATACACCCCTCACCCCATATGCAGCGCTCACCCCATATACACCCCTCACCCCATATGCAGCGCTCACCCCATATACACTCTCCACCCCATATACACCCCTCACCCTATATACACCCCTCACCCCATATACACCCCTCACCCGATATACACCACCCACCCCATATACACTCCTCACCCTATATACACCCCTCACCCCATATACACCCCTCACCCCATATGCACCACCCAGCCCATATACACCCCTCACCCTATATACACCCCTCACCCCATATACACCCCTCACCCCATATACACCCCTCACCCAATATAAACCCCCCACCTCATATACACCCACCTCATATACACCCACCACATGTACACCACTCACCCCATATACACCCCTCACCCATGAACACCCCTCACCCATATACACCGATCACCCCATATACACCCCTCACCCCATATGCAGGCTCACCCCATATACACTCTCCACCCCATATACACCCCTCACCCTATATACACCCCTCACCCCATATACACCCATCACCCCATATACACCACCCACCCCATATACACTCCTCACCCTATATACACCCCTCACCCCATATACACCCCTCACCCCATATGCACCACCCAGCCCATATACACCCCTCACCCTATATACACCCCTCACCCCATATACACCCCTCACCCCATATACCCCCTCACCCAATATAAACCCCCCACCTCATATACACCCACCTCATATACACCCACCACATGTACACCACTCACCCCATATACACCCCTCACCCATGAACACCCCTCAACCATATACACGGATCACCCCATATACACCCGTCACCCCATATACCCCCTCACCTAATATAAACCCCCCACCTCATATACACCCACCCCATATACACCGCTCACCCCATATACACCCCTCACCCATAAACACCCCTCACCCATATACACCCCTGACCCCATATACACCCTTCACCCCATATACACCCCTCACCCCATATACAGCCTTCACCCCATATACACCCTCCACCCCATATACACCCCTCCCCCTATATACACCACTCACCCCATATACACCCCTCACCCTCTATACACCCCTCACCCCATATACACCCCTCACCCCATATACCCCCTCATCCAATATGAACCCCCCACCTCATATACACCCACCCCATATACACCACTCACCCCATATACACCCCTCATCCTATATACACCCCTCACCCCATATACACCCCTCACCCCATATACCCCCTCACCCAATATAAACCCCCCACCTCATATACACCCACCCCATATACACCGCTCACCCCATAAACACCCCTCACCCATAAACACCCCTCACCCATATACACCCCTCACCCCATGTAACACCACACCCCATATCACCCCTCACCCAATTTATACCCCCCACCTCATATACACCCACCCCGTATACACCGCTCACCCCATATACACCCCTCACCCATATACACCCCTCACCCCATATACACCCCTCACCCCATATACACCCCTCACCCCATATACACCCCTCACCCCATATACACCCCTCACCCTATGTACACCCCTCACCCCATATACCCCCTCACACAATATAAACCCCCCTTCTCATATACACCCACCCTATATACACCGCTCACCCCATATACACCCCTCACCCATATACACCCCTCACCCATATACAACTCTCACCCATATACACCTCTCACCCCAAATATGCCCCTCACCCCATATACACCCCTCACCCCATATACACCCCTCACCCAATATACACCCCTCACCCCATATGCAGCCCACGCCCCATATACCCCATCACCCAATGTAAACCCCCCACCTCATATACACCCACCTCATATACACCCACCCTATGTACACCACTCACCCCATATACACCCATCACCCCATATACACCCCTCACTTCATATACACCCCTTTTCCCAAATGATCCCATCACCTCATATATACCCCACTCCCCATATACACCAACCCCATATACACCCCTCACCCATATACACCCCTCACCCCATATACACCCCTCACCCCATAAACATCCCGCACTCATATACACCCCTCACCCCATATAAACCCCTCACTCCAAATACTCCCCTCACCCATATACAACTCTCACCCATGTACACCCCTCCCCCCATAGACACCCCTCACCCCATATACACTCCACACCCCATATACCCCCTCATCCAATATAACCCCCCCCCCTCATATACACCCCTCTCCCCATATACACCAACCCCATATACACCCCTCACCCATATACACCCCTCACCCCAAACACACCCCTCACCCCAAATACTCCCCTCACCCATATACAACCCTCACCCATATACACCCCTCACCCCATATACACCCCTCACCCCATATACACCCCTCACCCCAAATACTCCCCCACCCATATACAACCCTCACCCATATATACCCCTCACCCCATATATGCCCCTCACCCCTTATACACCGCTCACCCCATATACACCCCTCATCCAATATAAATCCCCCACTTCATATACACCCCTCTCCCCATATACATCAACCCCATATACACCCCTCACCTCATATACACCCCTCACCTCATATACACCCCTCACCCCAAATATTCCCCTCACCCCATATACACCCCTCACCCCAAATACTCCCCTCACCCATATACAACCCTCACCCATATACACCCCTCACCCCATATATGCCCCTCACCCCATATACACCGCTCACACTATAAACACCCCTCACCCTATATACACCCCTCACTCATATACACCCGTCACCCCATATACACCCCTCACCCCATGTACACCCCTCACCCCTAGACACCCCTCACCTATATACCCCCTCACCCAATATACACCCCTCACCCCATATACACCCCTAATCCCATATGCACCCCTCACCCCATATACACCCCTCACTCAAATACACCCCTCACCCCATATACACCCCTCAGCCATAAACACCCCAAACCCCATATGCACCCCTAACCCCATATGCACCCCTCACCCTATGTACACCCCACACCCCATATACACCCCTCACCCCATATATGCCCCTCACCCCATATACACCCCTCACCCATATACACCCCTCACTCAAATACACCCCTCACCCCATATACACCGCTCAGCCATAAACACCCCATACCCCATATACACCCCTAACCCCATATGCACCCCTCACCCTATGTACACCCCACACCCCATATACCCCCTCACCCCATATACACACCCACACCCCATATACACCCCGCACCCCGTATACACCCCATATACACCCCTCACCCACATACACCCCTGACCCATATACACCCCACACCTCATATACACCGCTCACCCATATACACCCCTCACCCCAAATACACCTCTCACCTATATACACCCCTCACCCCATATACACCCCTCACCCCATATACACCGCTCACCCCATATACAGGGGCCCTCCCTGGTGTAGTGGTTAGCGCACTAGACCGCAGATCAATAGGTCCTGGGTTCGAATCCGGGCTCGGGCACCTAATCTGGGGCATGTTTCATTCCTTCATCCTTCATCGTCTCAGAAGGTTCCTTGGCCCAATTTAGCCTATATGTGCACAAAAGTGGCCTAAAACACCAACATTCCATTCCACCCCATATACACCTCTCACCCATATACACCCCTCACCCCATATACACGGCTCACCCCATATACACCTCTCACCCATATACACCTCTCACCCATAAACACCCCTCACCCCATATACACCCCTCACTCATATACACCCCTCACCCCATATACACCCCTCACCCCATATACACCCCTCACTCATATACACCCCTCACCCCATATACACCCCTCACCCCATATACACCCCTCACCCATATACACCCCTCACCCCAAATACTCCCCTCACCCATATACAACCCTCACCCATATACACCCCTCACCCCATTTACACCCCTCAGCTCATATACAACCCTCACCCAATATATACCCCTCATCCCATATATGCCCCTCACCCCATATACACCGCTCACCCCATATACACCCCTCATCCAATATAAACCCCCCACCTCATATTCACCCCTCTCCCCATATACACCAACCTCATATACACCCCTCGCCCATATACACCCCTCACCCCATATACACCCCTCACCCCATATACACCCCTCACCCCAAATACTCCCCTCACCCATATACAACCCTCACCCATATACACCCCTAACCCCATATACACCCCTCACCTCATATACACCTTTCACCCCAAATATTCCCCTCACCCCATATACACCTCTCACCCCATATATGCCCCTCACCCCATATACACCGCTCACCCCATATACACCCCTCACCCCATATACACCCCTCACTCATATACACCCGTCACCATATATACACCCCTCACCCCATGTACACCCCTCACCCCATATACACCCCTCACCTATATACCCCCTCACCCAATATACACCCCTCACCCCATATACACCCCTAACCCCATATGCACCCGTCACCCCATATACACCCCTCACTCATATACACCCCTCACCCCATATACACCCCTCAGCCATAAGCACCCCAAACCCCATATGCACCCCTAACCCCATATTCACCCCTAACCCCATATACACCCCTCACCCACATACACCCCTCACCCATATACACCCCACACCCCATATACACCCCTCAACCCATATATACCCCTCACCCCATATACACCCCTCACCCACATACACCCCTCACCCATATACACCCCTCACCCCATATACACGGCTCACCCCATATACACCTCTCACCCATATACACCCCTCACCCATATACACCCCTCAGCCCATATGCACCCCTCACCCCATATACACCCCTCACTCATATAAACCCCTCACCCCATATACACCCCTCACCCCATATACACCCCTCACTCATATACACCCCTCACCCCATATACACCCCTCACCCCATATACACCCCTCACCCCATATACACCCCTCACCCCATATACACCCTTCACCCCATATACACACCATATACACCCCTCATCCGGTGTACTTCCAACACCGAGTGCCACCCCTCATCCCCCATCCCGCCCAAGACCCCACTCCTCAAAGGGGACCTCCCCCGCCTCATCCCCCACCCCACCTCGGACCCCCCGCCCCCCTGCTACTGCTCCATGTTTTGGCAGCCTTAATGCTCAGTGGAACGTAATGACCGTGTTTCGATCTTCCGTTAATTTATATGTTCCCTTTAGTAAATTCCGCCGTCCCCCTCCCAGCCCCCCTCCCCCTCTTCTTCCCCTTACCTTCTCCTCCATGACCCGTTAACTTCGACCTTACTTCTTCCCCCTCTCCCGCCTCTCGCCTCTCTCTCCCCTCTTGCCCCTCTCCCCCCTCTTGCCCCCCTCTCCTCTCCCTCCTCCCCCCGCCCGGCTCGTGTGGGCCCTGACAGCCCCGGGGCCCGAGGTCCCCCCGACAGCCACATCAAGCCAACTGCGGAAGCGCGTACGCGACACCCGGAAGTGGACATGACAGGCCGGTAGTGACGTCATTTATCACGGTCCCCCAATCTGTGGGTCTGCATCGATCCGTGGGCATGTGCGTCGTCCGGAGGCGGGCGTCCGGAGGCCGGCGACAAGACAGCGCCTTCCCCCAGAGAGATCCGCCGGCCGCCAGGTCTTATGGTAAGACTCGAGACCGCGGCTCTGTAGTTGTTCATCCAGGGGATCTAAATGCCCAGCCGCCATAGACCGATGAACGTCATTTGTTTCTTGCTAGTAATCATCATCTGTAATCATCATCTGTAATCATCATCTGGTGGCGGCATCACGGACCCCCCCCCCCCCACCCTCAGCCCCCCACCCTCAGCCCCCCACCCTACCCACGTCCTGCCCGGCGCGCGTCCCGTACTCCAGGACAGGAAGTCACCCCAGAGGCGGATCCGGTCAGGTGGTGCGTCAGGTGACTGACCAGGCAGGCTGACAGTCGGCCCCGCCTCCGCGCAAGGCAAACTTCGCTACTGCGTCGTTACTGTTACTACTTACACTGTCCGCCACTGCGTCGCTACTGTTACTACTTACACTGTCCGCCACTGCGTCGTTACTGTTACTACTTACACTGTCCACCACTGCGTCGTTACTGTTACTACTTACACTGTCGGCCACTGCGTCGTTACTGTTACTACTTACACTGTCGGCCACTGCGTCGTTACTGTTACTACTTACACTGTCGGCCACTGCGTCGCTACTGTTACTACTTACACTGTCGGCCACTGCGTCGTTACTGTTACTACTTACACTGTCGGCCACTGCGTCGTTACTGTTACTACTTACACTGTCGGCCATTGCGTCGTTACCGTTACTACTTACACTGTCGGCCACTGCGTCGTTACTGTTACTACTTACACTGTCGGCCACTGCGTCGTTACTGTTACTACTTACACTGTCGGCCACTGCGTCGCTACTGTTACTACTTACACTGTCGGCCACTGCGTCGTTACTGTTACTACTTACACTGTCGGCCACTGCGTCGTTACTGTTACTACTTACACTGTCGGCCACTGCGTCGTTACTGTTACTACTTACACTGTCCACCACTGCGTCGTTACTGTTACTACTTACACTGTCCACCACTGCGTCGTTACTGTTACCACTGACACTGCCTGCCACTGCGTCGCTACTGTTACTACTTACACTGTCCGCCACTGCGTCGTTAATGTTACTACTTACACTGTCCGCCACTGCGTCGTTACTGTTACTATTTACACTGTCGGCCACTGCGTCGTTACTGTTACTACTTACACTGTCGGCCACTGCGTCGTTACTGTTACTACTTACACTGTCGGCCACTGCGTCGTTACAGTTACTACTTACACTGTCGGCCACTGCGTCGTTACTGTTACTACTTACACTGTCGGCCACTGCGTCGTTACTGTTACAAATTACACTGCCTGCCACTGCGTCGCTACTGTTACTACTTACACTGTCCGCCACTGCGTCGTTAATGTTACTCCTTACACTGTCCACCACTGCGTCGTTACTGTTACTACTTACACTGCCGGCCACTGCGTCGTTACTGTTACTACTTACACTTTCCACCACTGCGTGGTCACTGTTACTACTTACACTGTCCACCACTGCGTCGTTACTGTTACAACTTAC
The DNA here is from genome assembly GCA_964019135.1 of Arenicola marina. Classification (NCBI taxonomy): domain Eukaryota; kingdom Metazoa; phylum Annelida; class Polychaeta; family Arenicolidae; genus Arenicola; species Arenicola marina. Next base: position 2,728,181 of record OZ025257.1, on the reverse strand, counting down.
ACTGCCTGCCACTGCGTCGCTACTGTTACTACTTACACTGTCCGCCACTGCGTCGTTAATGTTACTACTTACACTGTCCGCCACTGCGTCGTTACTGTTACTCTTTACACTGTCGGCCACTGCGTCGTTACTGTTACTACTTACACTGTCGGCCACTGCGTCGTTACTCTTACTACTTACACTGTCGGCCACTGCGTCGTTACTGTTACTACTTACACTGTCGGCCACTGCGTCGTTACTGTTACTACTTACACTGTCCACCACTGCGTCGTTACTGTTACTACTTACACTGTCGGCCACTGCGTCGTTACTGTTACTACATACACTGTCCACCACTGCGTCGTTACTGTTACTACTAACACTGTCGGCCACTGCGTCGTTACTGTTACTACATACACTGTCAGCCACTGCGTCGTTACTGTTACTACTTACACTGTCGGGCACCGCGTCGTTACTGTTACTCCTTACACTGTCCACCACTGCGTCGTTACTGTTACTACATACACTGTCCGCCACTGCGTCGTTACTGTTACTACTTACACTGTCCACCACTGCGTCGTTACTGTTACTACTTACACTGTCCGCCCCTGCGTCGTTACTGTTACTACTTACACTGTCGGCCACTGCGTCGTTACTGTTACTACATACACTGTCCGCCACTGCGTCGTTACTGTTACTACTTACACTGTCCACCACTGCGTCGTTACTGTTACTACTTACACTGTCCGCCCCTGCGTCGTTACTGTTACTACTTACACTGTCGGCCACTGCGTCGTTACTGTTACTACTCACACTGTCCGCCACTGCGTGGTTACTGTTACTACTTACACTGTCGGGCACCGCGTCGTTACTGTTACTACTCACACTGTCCGCCACTGCGTCGTTACTGTTACTATTTCCACTGCCGGCCACTGCGTCGTTACTGTTACTACTTACACTGTCCACCACTGCGTCGTTACTATTACTACTTACACTGTCGGCCACTGCGTCGTTACTGTTACTACATACACTGTCCGCCACTGCGTCGTTACTGTTACTACTTACACTGTCCACCACTGCGTCGTTACTGTTACTCCTTACACTGTCCACCACTGCGTCGTTACTGTTACTACATACACTGTCCGCCACTGCGTCGTTACTGTTACTACTTACACTGTCCACCACTGCGTCGTTACTGTTACTACGTACACTGTCCGCCACTGCGTCGTTACTGTTACTACTTACATTGTCTACCACTGCGTCGTTACTGTTACTAATTACACTGTCGGCCACTGCGTCGTTACTGTTACTACTTACACTGTCGGCCACTGCGTCGTTACTGTTACTACTTACACTGTCGGCCACTGCGTCATTACTGTTACTATTTACACTGTCGGCCACTGCGTCGTTACTGTTACTACTTACACTGTCGGCCACTGCGTCGTTACTGTTACTACTTACACTGTCGGCCACTGCGTCATTACTGTTACTACATACACTGTCGGCCACTGCGTCGTTACTGTTACTACATACACTGTCCACCACTGCGACGTTACTGTTACTACTTGCACTGTTGGCCACTGCGTCGTTACTGTTACTACTTACACTGTCCACCACTGCGTCGTTACAGTTACTACTTACACTGTCGGCCACTGCGTCGTTACTGTTACTACATACATTGTCCACCACTGCGTCGTTACTGTTACTACATACATTGTCCACCACTGCGTCGTTACTGTTACTACCTACACTGTCCCCCACTGCGTCGTTACTGTTACTACTTATACTGTCCACCACTGCCTCGTTACTGTTACTACTTACACTGTCCGCCACTGCGTCGTTAGTGTTGCTACTTACACTGTCGGCCACTGCGTCGTTACTGTTGCTACTTACACTGTCCACCACTGCGTCGTTACTGTTACTACTTACACTGTCCGCCATTGCGTCGTTACTGTTACTACTTACAATGCCTGCCACTGCGTCGTTACTGTTACTACTTACACTGTCCACCACTGCGTCGTTACTGTTACTACTTACACTGTCGGCCACTGCGTCGTTACTGTTACTACTTACACTGTCCACCACTGCGACGTTACTGTTACTACTTACACTGTTGGCCACTGCGTCGTTACTGTTACTACTTACACTGTCCACCACTGCGTCGTTACTGTTACTACTTACACTGTCGGCCACTGCGTCGTTACTGTTACTACTTACACTGTCGGCCACTGCGTCGTTACTGTTACTACATACATTGTCCACCACTGCGTCGTTACTGTTACTACCTACACTGTCCCCCACTGCGTCGTTACTGTTACTACTTATACTGTCCACCACTGCCTCGTTACTGTTACTACTTACACTGTCCGCCACTGCGTCGTTAGTGTTGCTACTTACACTGTCGGCCACTGCGTCGTTACTGTTGCTACTTACACTGTCCACCACTGCGTCGTTACTGTTACTACTTACACTGTCCGCCATTGCGTCGTTACTGTTACTACTTACAATGCCTGCCACTGCGTCGTTACTGCTACTACTTACACTGTCCACCACTGCGTCGTTACTGTTACTACTTACACTTTCCGCCACTGCGTCGTTACTGTTACTACTTACACTGTCGGCCACTGCGTCGTTACTGTTGCTACTTATACTGTCCACCACTGCGTCGTTACTGTTACTACTTACACTGTCCGCCACTGCGTCGTTAGTGTTGCTACTTACACTGTCGGCCACTGCGTCGTTACTGTTACTACTTACACTGTCCACCACTGCGTCGTTACTGTTACTACTTACACTGTCCGCCACTGAGTCGTTACTGTTACTACTTACAATGCCTGCCACTGCGTCGTTGCTGTTACTACTTACACTATCCACCACTGCGTAGTTACTGTTACTACTTACACTGTCGGCCACTGCGTCGTTACTGTTACTACTTACACTGTCCACCACTGCGTCGTTACTGTTACTACCTACACTGTCCCCCACTGCGTCGTTACTGTTACTACTTACACTGTCCACCACTGCGTCGTTGCTGTTACTACTTACACTTTCCGCCACTGCGTCGTTACTGTTACTACTTACACTGTGCACCACTGGGTCGTTACTGTTACTACTTACAATGCCTGCCGCTGCGTCGTTACTGTTACTACTTACACTGTCCACCACTGCGTCGTTACTGTTACTACATACACTGTCCGCCACTGCGTCGTTAGTGTTACTACTTACACTGTCGGCCACTGCGTCGTTACTGCTACTACTTACACTGTCCACCACTGCGTCATTACTGTTACTACTTACACTGTCCGCCACTGCGTCGTTAGTGTTACTACTTACACTGTCCACCACTACGTCGTTACTGTTACTACTTACACTGCCCACCACTACGTCGTTACTGTTACTACTTACACTGTCGGCCACTGCGTCGTTACTGTTACTACTTACACTGTTGGCCACTGCGTCGTTACTGTTACTACTTACACTGTCCGCCACTGCGTCGTTAGTGTTACTACTTACACTGTCCACCACTACGTCGTTACTGTTACTACTTACACTGCCCACCACTGCGTCGTTACTGTTACTACTTACACTGTTCACCACTGCATCGTTACTTTTACTACTTACACTGTCCACCACTGCGTCGTTACTGTTACTACTTACACTGTCCACCACTGCGTCGTTACTGTTACTACTTACACTGTCGGCCACTGCGTCGTTACTGTTACTACTTACACTGTCCACCACTGCGTCGTTACTGTTACTACGTACACTGTCGGCCACTGCGTCGTTACTGTTACTACTTACACTTTCCGCCACTGCGTCGTTACTGTTACTACTTACACTGTCCACCACTGCGTAGTTACTGTTACTACTTACACTGTCGGCCAATGCGTCGTTACTGTTACTACTTACACTGTCCGCCCCTGCGTCGTTACTGTTACTACTTACACTCTCCACCACTGCGTCGTTACTGTTACTACTTACACTGTCCACCACTGCGTCGTTACTTTTACTACTTACACTGTCCGCCACTGCGTCGTTACTGTTACTACTTACACTGTCCACCACTGCGTCGTTACTGTTACTACTTACACTGTCCACAACTGCGTAGTTACTGTTACTACTTACACTGTCGGCCAATGCGTCGTTACTGTTACTACTTACACTGTCCGCCCCTGAGTCGTTACTGTTACTACTTACACTCTCCACCACTGCGTCGTTACTGTTACTACTTACACTGTCCACCACTGCGTCGTTACTGTTACTACTTACACTGTCCACCACTGCGTCGTTACTGTTACTATACTTACACTGTCCGCCCTTGTTCAAACGTACTGGACTATGATCTCGTTCCTGTTAACAGTGCTTGTCGAGGTACGTTATGTAATTAATCCGACTGGTACTGTGTGAGGTTTCCGTGAAGCACAGCACTGACATTCTCTGACGCTCAAATATCGACCTGATATGTGGAGGCGTTTGACAGACTTGATTGCGAGATTCTTGTAATATCCTGTGTACTGGCGCACGGCGTGATTGGGGTGGGTTGACCTGTACCCAGCCAGTCACACTGAGGTAAAGCTTGGGGTGGGTTGACCCGTCCACCTGTACCCAGCCAGTCACACTGAGGTAAAGCTTGGGGTGGGTTGACCCGTCCACCTGTACCCAGCCAGTCACACTGAGGTAAAGCTTGGGGTGGGTTGACCTGTTTCCAGCCAGTCACACTGAGGTAAAGCTTGGGGTAGGTTGACCCGTCCACCTGTACCCAGCCAGTCACACTGAGGTAAAGCTTGGGGTGGTTTGACCCGTCCACCTGTACCCAGCCAGTCACATTGAGGTAAAGCTTGGGGTAGGTTGACCCGTCCACCTGTACCCAGCCAGTCACACTGAGGTAAAGCTTGGGGTGGGTTGACCCGTCCACCTGTACCCAGCCAGTCACACTGAGGTAAAGCTTGGGGTGGGTTGACCCGTCCACCTGTACCCAGCCAGTCACACTGAGGTAAAGCTTGGGGTGGTTTGACCCGTCCACCTGTACCCAGCCAGTCACATTGAGGTAAAGCTTGGGGTGGGTTGACCCGTCCACCTGTACCCAGCCAGTCACACTGAGGTAAAGCTTGGGGTGGTTTGACCCGTCCACCTGTACCCAGCCAGTCACATTGAGGTAAAGCTTGGGGTGGGTTGACCCGTCCACCTGTACCCAGCCAGTCACACTGAGGTAAAGCTTGGGGTGGTTTGACCCGTCCACCTGTACCCAGCCAGTCACATTGAGGTAAAGCTTGGGGTGGGTTGACCCGTCCACCTGTACCCAGCCAGTCACACTGAGGTAAAGCTTGGGGTGGGTTGACCTGTTTCCAGCCAGTCACACCGAGGTAAAGCTTGGGGTGGGTTGACCCGCCCACCTGTACCCAGCCAGTCACACTGAGGTAAAGCTTGGGGTGGGTTGACCCGTCCACCTGTACCCAACCAGTCACACTGAGGTAAAGCTTGGGGTGGGTTGACCCGCCCACATGTACCCTGCCAATCACACTGAGGTAAAGCTTGGGGTGGGTTGATCCGTCCACCTGTACCCAGCCAGTCACACTGAGGTAAAGCTTGGGGTGGGTTGACCCGCCCACATGTACCCTGCCAGTCACACTGAGGTAAAGCTTGGGGTGGGTTGACCCGTCCACCTGTACCCAGCCAGTCACACTGAGGTAAAGCTTGGGGTGGGTTGACTCGTCCACCTGTACCCAGGCAGTCACACTGAGGTAAAGCTTGGGGTGGGCTGACCCGTCCACCTGTACCCAGCCAGTCACACTGAGGTAAAGCTTGGGGTGGGTTGACCCGTCCACCTGTACCCAGCCAGTCACACTGAGGTAAAGCTTGGGGTGGGTTGACCCGTCCACCTGTACCCAGCCAGTCACACTGAGGTAAAACTTGGGGTGGGTTGACCCGTCCACCTGTACCCAGCCAGTCACACTGAGGTAAAGCTTGGGGTGGGTTGACCCGTCCACCTGTACCCAGCAAGTCACACTGAGGTAAAGCTTGGGGTGGGTTGACCCGTCCACCTGTACCCAGCCAGTCACACTGAGGTAAAGCTTGGGGCGGGTTGACCCGTCCACCTGTACCCAGCCAGTCACACTGAGGTAAAACTTGGGGTGGGTTGACCCGTCCACCTGTACCCAGCCAGTCACACTGAGGTAAAGCTTGGGGTGGGTTGACCTGTACCCAGCCAGTCACACTGAGGTAAAGCTTGGGGTGGGTTGACCTGTACCCAGCCAGTCACACCGAGGTAAAGCTTGGGGTGGGTTGACCCGCCCACCTGTACCCAGCCAGTCACACTGAGGTAAAGTTTGGGGTGGGTTGACCTGTACCCAGCAAGTCACGCTGAGGTAAAGCTTGGGGTGGGTTGACCCGTCCACTTGTACCCAGCCAGTCACACTGAGGTAAAGCTTGGGGTGGGTTGAGCCGTCCACCTGTACCCAGCCAGTCACACTGAGGTAAAGCTTAGGGTGGGTTGACCCGTCCACCTGTACCCTGCCAGTCACACTGACGTAAAGCTTGGGGTGGGTTGACCCGTCCACCTGTACCCAGCCAGTCACACTGAGGCAAAGATTGGGGTGGGTTGACCCGTCCACCTTTACCCTGCCAGTCACACTGACGTAAAGCTTGGGGTGGGTTGACCTGTACCCAGCCAGTCACACTTAGGTAAAGCCTGGGGTGGATTGACCCGTCCACCTGTACCCAACCAGTCACACTGAGGTAAAGCTTGGGGTGGGTTGACCCGCCCACATGTACCCAGCCAGTCACACTGAGGTAAACTTGGGGTGGGTTGACCCGTCCACCTGTACCCAGCCAGTCACACTGAGGTAAAGCTTGGGGTGGGTTGACCCGTCCACCTGTACCCTGCCAGTCACACTGAGGTAAAGCTTGGGGTGGGTTGACCCGTCCACCTGTACCCTGCCAGTCACACTGAGGTAAAGCTTGGGGTGGGTTGACCCGTCCACCTGTACCCAGCCAGTCACACTGAGGTAAAGCTTGGGGTGGGTTGACCCGTCCACCTGTACCCTGCCAGTCACACTGAGGTAAAGCTTGGGGTGGGTTGACCCGTCCACCTGTACCCTGCCAGTCACACTGAGGTAAAACTTGGGGTCGGTTGACCCGTCCACCTGTACCCAGCCAGTCACACTGAGGTAAAGCTTGGGGTGGGTTGACCCGTCCACCTGTACCCTGCCAGTCACACTGAGGTAAAGCTTGGGGTGGGTTGACCCGTCCACCTGTACCCAGCCAGTTACACTGAGGTAAAGCTTGGGGTGGGTTGACCCGTCCACCTGTACCCTGCCAGTCACACTGAGGTAAAGCTTGGGGTGGGTTGACCCGTCCACCTGTACCCTGCCAGTCACACTGAGGTAAAACTTGGGGTCGGTTGACCCGTCCACCTGTACCCTGCCAGTCACACTGAGGTAAAGCTTGGGGTGGGTTGACCCGTCCACCTGTACCCAGCCAGTCACACTGAGGTAAAGCTTGGGGTGGGTTGACCCGTCCACCTGTACCCTGCCAGTCACACTGAGGTAAAGCTTGGGGTGGGTTGACCCGTCCACCTGTACCCTGCCAGTCACACTGAGGTAAAACTTGGGGTCGGTTGACCCGTCCACCTGTACCCAGCCAGTCACACTGAGGTAAAGCTTGGGGCGGGTTGACCCGTCCACCTGTACCCAGCCAGTCACACTGAGGTTAAGCTTGGGGTGTGTTGACCCGCCCACCTGTACCCAGCCAGTCACACTGAGGTTAAGCTTGGGGTGGGTTGACCCGTCCACCTGTACCCTGCCAGTCACAATGAGGTAAAGCTTGGGGTGGGTTGACCCTGCCACCTCTACCCTGCCAGTCACACTGAGGTAAAACTTGGGGTCGGTTGACCCGTCCACCTGTACCCTGCCAGTCACACTGAGGTAAAGCTTGGGGTGGGTTGACCCGTCCACCTGTACCCAGCCAGTCACACTGAGGTTAAGCTTGGGGTGGGTTGACCCGCCCACCTGTACCCAGCCAGTCACACTGAGGTTAAGCTTGGGGTGGGTTGACCCGCCCACCTGTATCCAGCCAGTCACACTGAGGTTAAGCTTGGGGTGTGTTGACCCGCCCACCTGTACCCAGCCAGTCACGCTGAGGTAAAGCTTGGGGTGGGTTGACCTGTCCACCTGTACCCAGCCAGTCACACTGAGGTAAAGCTTGGGGTGGGTTGACCCGCCCACCTGTACCCAGCCAGTCACACTGAGGTGAAGCTTGGGGTGGGTTGACCCGTCCACCTTTACCCAGCCAGTCACACTAAGGTGAAGCTTGGGGTGGGTTGACCCGTCCACCTGTACCCTGCCAGTCACACTGCGATAAAGCCTGGGGTGGATTGACCCGTCCACGTGTACCCAGCCAGTCACACCAAGGTGAAGCTTGGGGTGGGTTGACCCGTCCACCTGTACCCTGCCAGTCACACTGAGGTAAAGCTTGGGGTGGGTTGACCCGCCCACCTGTACCCAGCCAATCACACTGAGGTAAAGCTTGGGGTGAGTTGACCCGTCCACCTGTACCCAGCCAGTCACACTGAGGTTAAGCTTGGGGTGGGTTGACCCGCCCAACTGTACCCAGCCAGTCACACTGAGGTAAAGCTTGGGGTGGGTTCACCTGTACTCAGCCAGTCACGCTGAGGTAAAGCTTGGGGTGGGTTGACCTGTCCACCTGTACCCAGCCAGTCACACTGAGGTAAAGCTTGGGGTGGGTTGACCCGCCCACCTGTACCCAGCCAGTCACACTGAGGTGAAGGTTGGGGTGGGTTGACCCGTCCACCTGTACCCAGCCAGTCACACTAAGGTGAAGCTTGGGGTGGGTTGACCCGTCCACCTGTACCCTGCCAGTCACACTGCGATAAAGCCTGGGGTGGATTGACCCGTCCACCTGTACCCAGCCAGTCACACTGAGGTAAAGCTTGGGGTAGGTTGACCCGTCCACCTGTACCCAGCCAGTCACACTGAGGTAAAGCTTGGGGTGGTTTGACCCGTCCACCTGTACCCAGCCAGTCACATTGAGGTAAAGCTTGAGGTAGGTTGACCCGTCCACCTGTACCCAGCCAGTCACACTGAGGTAAAGCTTGGGGTGGGTTGACCCGTCCACCTGTACCCAGCCAGTCACACTGAGGTAAAGCTTGGGGTGGGTTGACCCGTCCACCTGTACCCAGCCAGTCACACTGAGGTAAAGCTTGGGGTGGGTTGACCCGTCCACCTGTACCCAGCCAGTCACACTGAGGTAAAGCTTGGGGTGGGTTGACCTGTTTCCAGCCAGTCACACCGAGGTAAACCTTGGGGTGGGTTGACCCGCCCACCTGTACCGAGCCAGTCACACTGAGGTGAAGCTTGGGGCGGGTTGACCCGTCCACCTGTACCCAACCAGTCACACTGAGGTAAAGCTTGGGGTGGGTTGACCCGCCCACATGTACCCAGCCAGTCACACTGAGGCAAAGCTTGGGGTGGGTTGATCCGTCCACCTGTACCCAACCAGTCACACTGAGGTAAAGCTTGGGGTGGGTTGACCCGCCCACATGTACCCTGCCAGTCACACTGAGGTAAAGCGTGGGGTGGGTTGACCCGTCCACCTGTACCCAGCCAGTCACACTGAGGTAAAGCTTGGGGTGGGTTGACCCGTCCACCTGTACCCAGCCAGTCACACTGAGGTAAAGCTTGGGGTGGGTTGACCCGTCCACCTGTACCCAGCCAGTCACACTGAGGTAAAGCTTGGGGCGGGTTGACCCGTCCACCTGTACCCAGCCAGTCACACTGAGGTAAAACTTGGGGTGGGTTGACCCGTCCACCTGTACCCAGCCAGTCACACTGAGGTAAAGCTTGGGGTGGGTTGACCCGTCCACCTGTACCCAGCCAGTCACACTGAGGTAAAGCTCGCTGTGGGTTGACCCGTCCACCTGTACCCAGCCAGTCACACTGAGGTAAAGCTTGGGACGGGTTGACCCGTCCACCTGTACCCAGCCAGTCACACTGAGGTAAAACTTGGGGTGGGTTGACCCGTCCACCTGTACCCAGCCAGTCACACTGAGGTTAAGCTTGGGGTGGGTTGACCCGCCCACCTGTATCCAGCCAGTCACACTGAGGTTAAGCTTGGGGTGTGTTGACCCGCCCACCTGTACCCAGCCAGTCACACTGAGGTTAAGCTTGGGGTGGGTTGACCCGTCCACCTGTACCCTGCCAGTCACACTGAGGTTAAGCTTGGGGGGGTTGACCAGTCCACCTGTACCCAGCCAGTCACACTGAGGTAAAGCTTGGGGTGGGTTGACCCGCCCACCTGTACCCAGCCAATCACACTGAGGTAAAGCTTGGGGTGGACTGACCCGTCCACCTGTACCCTGCCAGTCACACTGAGGTTAAGCTTGAGGTGGGTTGACCCGTCCACCTGTACCCAGCCAGTCACACTGAGGTTAAGCTTGGGGTGGGTTGACCCGCCCACCTGTACCCAGCCAATCACACTGAGGTAAAGCTTGGGGCGGGTTGACCCGCCCACCTGTACCCAGCCAGTCACACTGAGGTAAAGCTTGGGGTGGGTTCACCTGTACCCAGCCAGTCACGCTGAGGTAAAGCTTGGGGTGGGTTGACCTGTCCACCTGTACCCAGCCAGTCACACTGAGGTAAAGCTTGGGGTGGGTTGACCCGCCCACCTGTACCCAGCCAGTCACACTGAGGTGAAGCTTGGGGTGGGTTGACCCGTCCACCTTTACCCAGCCAGTCACACTAAGGTGAAGCTTGGGGTGGGTTGACCCGTCCACCTGTACCCTGCCAGTCACACTGCGATAAAGCCTGGGGTGGATTGACCCGTCCACGTGTACCCAGCCAGTCACACCAAGGTGAAGCTTGGGGTGGGTTGACCCGTCCACCTGTACCCTGCCAGTCACACTGAGGTAAAGCTTGGGGTGGGTTGACCCGCCCACCTGTACCCAGCCAATCACACTGAGGTAAAGCTTGGGGTGAGTTGACCCGTCCACCTGTACCCAGCCAGTCACACTGAGGTTAAGCTTGGGGTGGGTTGACCCGCCCAACTGTACCCAGCCAGTCACACTGAGGCAAAGATTGGGGTGGGTTGACCCGTCCACCTTTACCCTGCCAGTCACACTGACGTAAAGCTTGGGGTGGGTTGACCTGTACCCAGCCAGTCACACTGAGGTAAAGCCTGGGATGGATTGACCCGTCCACCTGTACCCAACCAGTCACACTGAGGTAAAGCTTGGGGTGGGTTGACCCGTCCACCTGTACCCAGCCAGTCACACTGAGGTAAACTTGGGGTGGGTTGACCCGTCCACCTGTACCCAGCCAGTCACACTGAGGTAAAGCTTGGGGTGGGTTGACCCGTCCACCTGTACCCTGCCAGTCACACTGAAGTAAAGTTCCGGGTGGGTTGACCTGTACCCAGCCAGTCACACTGAGGTAAAGCTTGGGGTCGGTTGACCCGTCCACCTGTACCCTGCCAGTCACACTGAGGTAAAGCTTGGGATGGGTTGACCCGTCCACCTGTACCCAGCCAGTCACACTGGGGTTAAGCTTGGGGTGGGTTGACCCGCCCACTTGTACCCAGCCAGTCACACTGAGGTTAAGCCTGGGGTGGGTTGACCCGCCCACCTGTACCCAGCCAGTCACACTGAGGTTAAGCTTGGGTTGGGTTGACCCGTCCACCTGTACCCAGCCAGTCACACTGACGTAAAGCTTGGGGTGGGTTGACCCGCCCACCTGTACCCAGCCAGTCACACTGAGGTTAAGCTTGGGGTGGGTTGACCCGTCCACCTGTACCCTGCCAGTCACACTGAGGTTACGCCTGGGGGGGGGGGGGTTGACCTGTCCACCTGTACCCAGCCAGTCACACTGAGGTAAAGCTTGGGGTGGGTTGACCCGCCCACCTGTACCCAGCCAGTCACACTGAGGTAAAGCTTGGGGTGGGTCACTCTGAGGCAGCCAGTCACACTGAGGTAAAGCTTGGGGTGGGTTGACCCGTCCACCTGTACCCAGCCAGTCACACTGAGGTAAAGCTTGGGGTGGGTTGACCCGTCCACCTGTACCCAGCCAGTCACACTGAGGTAAAGCTTGGAGTGGGTTGACCCGTCCACCTGTACCCAGCCAGTCACACTGAGGTAAAGCTTGGAGTGGGTTGACCCGTCCACCTGTACCCAGCCAGTCACACTGAGGCAAAGCTTGGAGTGGGTTGACCCGTCCACCTGTACCCAGCCAGTCACACTGAGGTAAAGCTTGGGGTGGGTTGACCCGTCCACCTGTACCCAGCCAGTCACACTGAGGTAAAGCTTGGAGTGGGTTGACCCGTCCACCTGTACCCAGCCAGTCACACTGAGGTAAAGCTTGGAGTGGGTTGACCCGTCCACCTGTACCCAGCCAGTCACACTGAGGTAAAGCTTGGAGTGGGTTGACCCGTCCACCTGTACCCAGCCAGTCACACTGAGGCAAAGCTTGGGGTGGGTTGACCCGTCCACCTGTACCCAGCCAGTCACACTGAGGTAAAGATTGGGGTGGGTTGAGCCGTCCACCTGTACCCAGCCAGTCACACTGAGGCAAAGCTTGGGGTGGGTTGAGCCGTCCACCTGTACCCAGCCAGTCACACTGAGGCAAAGCTTGGGGTGGGTTGAGCCGTCCACCTGTACCCAGCCAGTCACACTGAGGCAAAGCTTGGGGTGGGTTGAGCCGTCCACCTGTACCCAGCCAGTCACACTGAGGCAAAGCTTGGGGTGGGTTGAGCCGTCCACCTGTACCCAGCCAGTCACACTGAGGCAAAGCTTGGGGTGGGTTGAGCCGTCCACCTGTACCCAGCCAGTCACACTGAGGCAAAGCTTGGGGTGGGTTGAGCCGTCCACCTGTACCCAGCCAGTCACACTGAGGCAAAGCTTGGGGTGGGTTGAGCCGTCCACCTGTACCCAGCCAGTCACACTGAGGCAAAGCTTGGGGTGGGTTGACCCGTCCACCTGTACCCAGCCAGTCACACTGAGGTAAAGCTTGGGGTGGGTTGACCCGTCCACCTGTACCCAGCCAGTCACACTTCTAGGTTACACGCCCCAGGGTCCAGCCAAGCGTGTGATTACTTGTCATGTCCTGTTGCGTGTTCCATCCGTTGAAAAAAGGAGGGGTATGACATTGGGAGGGGTGAGGGATGGGGGTATTACAAGGAGTGGCGGGGGGGGGGGGGCATGCATAGTGGTAACTACGCTAGCAGGATGGATGAGGGTAGAACAAGAGGAGTGAGTACAGATGGGGGCAGGACAGGGGAAGGGAGCAGGGAGGGAGCAGGAATTAATCTTTTACGGGGAAGAGCAGGGATGGGGTAGGACAAGGGGAGGGAGCAGGGATGGGGGTAGGACAGCGGGAGGGAGCAGGGATGGGGTAGGAGAGGGGGAGGGAGCAGGGATGGGGGTAGGACAGGGGGAGGGAGCAGGGATGGGGGTAGGACAGGGGGAGGGAGCAGGGATGGGGGTAGGACAGGGGGAGGGAGCAGGGATGGGGTAGGACAGGGGGAGGGAGCAGGGATGGGGGTAGGACAGTGGGAGAGAGCAGGGATGGGGTAGGACTGAGGGAGGGAGCAGGGATGGGGGTAGGACAGGGGGACGGGGGACGCATGGATGGGGGTAGGACGGCGGGAGGGAGCAGGGATGGGGGTAGGATGGCGGGACGGAGCAGGGTTGGGGTAGGACAGGGGGAGGGAGCAGGGATGGGGTAGGACTGAGGGAGGGAGCAGGGATGGGGGTAGGACGGCGGGAGGGAGCAGGGATGGGGGTAGGATGGCGGGACGGAGCAGGGTTGGGGTAGGACAGGGGGAGGGAGCATGGATGGGGGTAGGACAGGGGGAGGGAGCAGGGATGGGGGTAGGATGGCGGGAGGGAGCAGGGTTGGGGTAGGACAGGGCGAGGGAGCAGGGATGGGGTAGGACTGAGGGAGGGAGCAGGGATGGGGGTAGGACAGGGGGACGGGGGACGCATGGATGGGGGTAGGACGGCGGGAGGGAGCTGGGATAGGGTAGGACAGGGGGAGGGAGCAGGGATGGGGGTAGGACAGGGGAGGAGGCGCATGGATGGGGGTAGGACAGGGGGAGGGAGCAGGGATGGGGATAGGACGGGGGGGGGCGCATGGATGGGGGTAGGAAACGGGGAGGGAGCAGGGATGGGGTAGAACAAGGGGAGGGAGCCGGGATGGGGGTAAGACAAGAGGAGGGAGCCGGGATGGGGGTGGGACACGGGGAGGGAGCAGGGATGGTGTAGGACAGGGGGAGGGATCAGGGATGGGGTAGAACAAGGGGAGGGAGCAAGGATGGGGGTAAGACAAGGGGAGGGAGCAGGGATGGGGGTAGGACAGGGGGAGAGAGGAGGGATGGGGGTAGGACAGGGGGAGGGATCAGAGATGGGGTAGGACGGCGGGAGGGAGCAGGGATGGGGTAGGACAAGAGGAGGGAGCAGGGAAGGGGGTAGGACAGGGGGAGGGAGTAGGGATGGGGTAGGACAGTGGGAGGGAGTAGGGAAGGGGGTAGGACAGGGGGAGGGAGCAGGGAAGGGGGTAGGACAGTGGGAGGGAGTAGGGAAGGGGGTAGGACAGTGGGAGGGAGTAGGGAAGGGGGTAGGACAGTGGGAGGGAGTAGGGATGGGGGTAGGACAGGGGAGGGAGCAGGGATGGGGGTAGGACAGTGGGAGGGAGTAGGGAAGGGGGTAGGACAGTGGGAGGGAGTAGGGATTGCGGTAGGACAGTGGGAGGGAGTAGGGAAGGGGTAGGACAGTGGGAGGGAGTAGGGAAGGGGGTAGGACAGGGGAGGGAGTAGGGATGGGGTAGGACAGTGGGAGGGAGTAGGGAAGGGGGTAGGACAGGGGGAGGGAGCAGGGAAGGGGGTAGGACAGTGGGAGGGAGTAGGGAAGGGGGTAGGACAGTGGGAGGGAGAAGGGAAGGGGGTAGGACAGGGGGAGGGAGTATTGAAGGGGGTAGGACAGTGGGAGGGAGTAGGGAAGGGGGTAGGACAGGGGGAGGGAGTAGGGATGGGGTAGGACAGTGGGAGGGAGTAGGGAAGGGGGTAGGACAGGGGGAGGGAGCAGGGAAGGGGGTAAGACAGTGGGAGGGAGTAGGGAAGGGGGTAGGACAGTGGGAGGGAGTAGGGAAGGGGGTAGGACAGTGGGAGGGAGTAGGGAAGGGGGTAGGACAGGGGGAGGGAGTAGGGATGGGGTAGGACAGTGGGAGGGAGTAGGGAAGGGGGTAGGACAGGGGGAGGGAGCAGGGAAGGGGGTAGGACAGTGGGAGGGAGTAGCGAAGGGGTAGGACAGTGGGAGGGAATAGGGAAGGGGGTAGGACAGTGGGAGGGAGTAGAGATGGGGGTAGGACAGGGGAGGGAGCAGGGAAGGGGTAGGAAAGTGGGAGGGTGTAGGGAAGGAGGTAGGACAGTCGGAGGGAGTAGAGAAGGGGGTAGGACAGTGGGAGGGAGTAGGGATGGGGGTAGGACAGGGGAGGGAGCAGGGAAGGGGGTAGGACAGTGGGAGGGAGTAGGGAAGGGGGTAGGACAGTGGGAGGGAGTAGGGATTGGGGTCGGACAGTGGGAGGGAGTAGGGATGGGGGTAGGACAGTGGGAGGGAGTAGGGAAGGGGGTAGGACAGGGGGAGGGAGTAGGGATGGGGGTAGGACAGTGGGAGGAAGTAGGGATTGGGGTAGGACAGTGGGAGGGAGTAGGGAAGGGGGTAGGACAGGGGGAGGGAGTAGGGATGGGGGTAGGACAGTGGGAGGGAGTAGGGAAGGGGGTAAGACACTGGGAGGGAGTAGGGATTGGGGTAGGACAGTGGGAGGGAGTAGGGATGGGGGTAGGACAGTGGGAGGGAGTAGGGAAGGGGGTAGGACAGGGGGAGGGAGTAGGGATTGGGGTAGGACAGTGGGAGGGAGTAGGGATTGTGGTAGGACAGTGGGAGGGAGTAGGGAAGGGGGTAGGACAGGGGGAGGGAGCAGGGAAGGGGTAGGACAGTGGGAGGGAGTAGGGAAGGGGGTAGGACAGGGGGAGGGAGTAGGGATTGGGGTAGGACAGTGGGAGGGAGTAGGGAAGGGGGTAGGACAGTGGGAGGGAGTAGGGATTGGGGTAGGACAGGGGGAGGGAGCAGGGATGAGGGTAGGACAGGGGGAGGGAGCAGGGATGGGGGTAGGAAAGGGAGAGGGAGTAGGGATTGGGGTAGGACAGTGGGAGGGAGTAGGGATTGTGGTAGGACAGTGGGAGGGAGTAGGGAAGGGGGTAGGACAGGGGGAGGGAGTAGGGAAGCGGGTAGGACAGGGGGAGGGAGTAGGGATTGGGGTAGGACATGGGGAGGGAGTAGGGAAGGGGGTAGGACAGGGAGAGGGAGTAGGGATAAGGGTAGGACAGGGGGAGGGAGCAGGGAAGGGGGTAGGACAGTGGGAGGGAGTAGGGATTGGGGTAGGACAGTGGGAGGGAGTAGGGAAGGGGTAGGACAGTGGGAGGGAGTAGGGATTGTGGTAAGACAGTGGGAGGGAGTATGGAAGGGGGTAGGACAGGGGGAGGGAGCAGGGAAGGGTGTAGGACAGTGAGAGGGAGCAGGGATGGGGGTAAGACAGGGGGAGGGAGTAGGGAAGGGGTAGGACAGGGGGCGGGAGTAGGGATTTGGGTAGGACAGTGGGAGGGAGTAGGGAAGGGGGTAGGACAGTGGGAGGGAGTAGGGAAGGGGGTAGGACAGGGGGAGGGAGTAGGGAAGGGGTAGGACAGTGGGAGGGAGTAGGGATTGGGGTAGGACAGTGGGAGGGAGTAGGGAAGGGGGTAGGACAGGGGGAGGGAGCAGGGATTGGGGTAGGACAGTGGGAGGGAGTAGGGAAGGGGGTAGGATAGGGGGAGGGAGCAGGGACGGGGGTAGGACAGTGGGATGAAGTAGGGAAGGTGGTAGGACAGTGGGAGGGAGTAGGGATTGGGGTAGGACAGTGGGAGGGAGTAGGGAAGGGGTAGGACAGTGGGAGGGAGAAGGGATGGGGGTAAGACAGGGGGAGGGAGTAGGGAAGGTGGTAGGACAGGGGGAGGGAGCAAGGTAGGGGTAGGACAGTGGGAGGGAGTAGGGAAGGGGGTAGGACAGTTGGAGGGAGTAGGAAAGGGGGTAGGACAGTGGGAGGGGGGTAGGGATTGGGGTAGGACAGGGGGAGGGAGTAGGGAAGGGGGTAGGACAGGGAAAGGGAGTAGGGATTGGGGTAGGACAGGGGGAGGGAGCAGGGAAGGGGGTAGGACAGTGGGAGGGAGTAGGGATTGGGGTAGGACAGTGGGAGGGAGTAGGGAAGGGGTAGGACAGTGGGATGAAGTAGGGAAGGTGGTAGGACAGTGGGAGGGAGTAGGGATTGGGGTAGGACAGTGGGAGGGAGTAGGGAAGGGGTAGGACAGTGGGAGGGAGAAGGGATGGGGGTAAGACAGGGGGAGGGAGTAGGGAAGGTGGTGGGACAGGGGGAGGGAGCAAGGAAGGGGTAGGACAGTGGGAGGGAGTAGGGAAGGGGGTAGGACAGTGGGAGGGAGTAGGAAAGGGGGTAGGACAGTGGGAGGGGGTAGGGATTGGGGTAGGACAGGGGGAGGGAGTAGGGAACGGGGTAGGACAGGGAAAGGGAGTAGGGATTGGGGTAGGACAGGGGGAGGGAGCAGGGAAGGGGGTAGGACAGTGGGAGGGAGTAGGGATTGGGGTAGGACAGTGGGAGGGAGTAGGGAAGGGGTAGGACAGTGGGAGGGAGTAGGGATTGCGGTAAGACAGTGGGAGGGAGTAGGGAAGGGGGTAAGACAGGGGGAGGGAGTAGGGAAGGGGGTAGTACAGGGGGAGGGAGTAGGGATTTGGGTAGGACAGTGGGAGGGAGTAGGGAAAGGGGTAGGACAGTGGGAGGGAGTAGGGAAGGGGGTAGGACACGGGGAGGGAGTAGGGAATGGGTAAGACAGTGGGAGGGAGTAGGGATTGGGGTAGGACAGTGGGAGGGAGTAGGGAAGGGGGTAGAACAGGGGGCGGGAGCAGGGATTGGGGTAGGGCAGTGGGAGGGAGTAGGGAAGGGGGTAGGACAGAGGGAGGGAGCAGGGACGGGGGTAGGACAGTGGGAGGGAGTAGGGAAGGTGGTAGGACAGTGGGAGGGAGTAGGGATTGGGGGCGGACAGTGGGAGGGAGTAGGGAAGCGGTAGGACAGTGGGAGGGAGAAGGGATGGGGGTAAGACAGGGGGAGGGAGTAGGGAAGGGGGTGGGACAGTGGGAGGGAGTAGGGAAGGGGGTAGGACAGGGGGAGGGAGTAGGGATGGGGGTAGGACAGGGGGAGGGAGTAGGGAAGGGTGTAGGACAGGAGGAGGGAGCAGGGAAGGGGGTAGGACAGTGGGAGGGAGCAGGGAAGGGGGTAGGACAGTGGGAGGGAGCAGGGAAGGGGGTAGGACAGGGGAAGGGAGCAGTAATGAGGGTAGGACAGGGGGAGGGAGCAGGGATGGGGGTAGGAAAGGGAGAGGGAATAGGGATTGGGGTAGGACAGTGGGAGGGAGTAGGAATTGGGGTAGGACAGGGGGAGGGAGTAGGGGAGGGGTAGGACAGTGGGAGGGAGTAGGGAAGGGGGTAGGACAGTGGGAGGGAGTAGGGAAGGGGGTAGGACAGTGACCGGGAGTAGGGATTGGGGTAGGACAGGGAGAGGGTGTAGGGAAGGAAGTAGGACAGGGAGAGGGAGTAGGGATTGGGGTAGGACAGGGGGAGGGAGCAGGGAAGGGGGTAGGACAGTGGGAGGGAGCAGGGATTTGGGTAGGACAGTGGGAGGGAGTAGGGAAGAGGTAGGACAGTGGGAGGGAGTAGGGATTGTGATAGGACAGTGGGAGGGAGTCGGGAATGGGGTAGGACAGGGGGAGGGAGTAGGGATGGGGGTAGGACAGGGGGAGGGAGTAGGGAAGGGGGTAGGACAGGGGGAGGGAGCAGGGACGGGGGTAGGACAGTGGGAGGGAGCAGGGAAGGGGGTAGGACAGTGGGAGGGAGCAGGGAATGGGGTAGGACAGGGGGACGGAGTAGGGAATGGGGTAGGACAGGGGGAGGGAGCAGGGAAGGGGGTAGGACAGTGGGAGGGAGCAGGGAAGGGGGTAGGACAGTGGGAGGGAGTAGGGAAGGGGGTAGGACAGGGGAGGGAGCAGGGAAGGGGGTAGGACAGTGGAAAGGAGCAGGGAAGGGGGTAGGACAGTGGGAGGGAGCAGAGAAAGGGGTAGGACAGGGGGAGGGAGCAGGGATGAGGGTAGGACAGGGGGAGGGAGCAGGGATGGGGGTAGGAAAGGGAGAGGGAGTAGGGATTGGGGTAGGACAGTGGGAGGGAGTAGGGATTGGGGTAGGACAGTGGGAGGGAGTAGGGATTGTGGTAGGACAGGGGGAGGGACTAGGGGAGGGGTAGGACAGTGGTAGGGAGTAGGGAAGGGGGTAGGACAGTGGGAGGGAGTAGGGAAGGGGGTAGGACAGTGGGAGGGAGTAGGGATTGGGGTAGGACAGGGAGAGGGAGTAGGAAGGGGGTAGGACAGGGAGAGGGAGTAGGGATTGGGGTATGACAGGGGGAGGGAGCAGGGAAGTGGGTAGGACAGTGGGAGGGAGTAGGGATTGGGGTAGGACAGTGGGAGGGAGTAGGGAAGGGGTAGGGTACATCTCTGATGAGAACCATGGCACTTGAAGAAAGACAGCAGCGAGATGTCCAGCCATTCACTTCGTTCTTCGTTCATGCCCGCTGGTGGTTATCAGACACCACACTAGAGGCCACCCCACCCGGCCACCCACATCATGTTTTCAGTCGGCAGCCATAGTAAGTTGACGCCAGCACGGGAAGTCAGCAGTGTGGGTCTCGGCATTCCGGTTTTTGTGGACTTGATTTCATTAGCGGCGTCTTTCGCGCATTACGACGACTCTCAAAGAGCAGTGATTGATCAAATTGACCTTTTAGCGAGAGCTGCTTCACCCAGCCTCCGACCGGCTCTCCGGCCAGGCCTTCTCTGGCCTCTCCGGCCAGGCCTTCTCTGGCCCTCTCCGACCAGGCCTTCTCTGGCCCTCTCCGGCCAGGCCTTCTCTGGCCCTCTCCAACCAGGCCTTCTCTGGCCCTCTCCGACCAGGCCTTCTCTGGCCCTCTCCGGCCAGGCCTTTACTGGCCCTCTCCGACCAGGCCTTCTCTGGCCCTCTCCGACCAGGTCTTCTCTGGCCCTCTCCGACCAGGACTTCTCTGGCCCTCTCCGACCAGGTCTTCTCTGGCCCTCTCCGACCAGGCCTTCTCTGGCCCTCTCCGACCAGGTTTTCTCTGGCTCTCTTCGACCAGGCCTTCTCTGGCCCTCTCCGGCCAGGCCTTCTCTGGCCCTCTCCCGCCAGGCCTTCTCTGGCCCTCTCCGACCATGCCTTCTCTGGCCCTCTCCGGCCAGGCCTTCTCTGGCCCTCTCCGACCTTCTCTGGCCCTTTCCGGCCAGGCCTTCTCTGGCCCTCTCCGACCTTCTCTGGCCCTCTCCGACCAGGCCTTCTCTGACCCTCTCGACCAGGCCTTCTCTGGCCCTATCCGACCAGGCCTTCTCTGGCCAGGCCTTCTCCGGCCCTCTCCGACCAGGCCTTCTCTGGCCCTCTCCGACCAGGTCTTCTCCGGCCAGACCTTCTCTGGCTCTCTCCGGCCAGACCTTCTCTGGCCCTCTCCGGCCAGACCTCCTCTGGCCCTCTCCGGCCAGGCCTTCTCTGGCCCTCGCCGGCCAGGCCTTCTCTGGCCCTCTCCGGCCAGACCTCCTCTGGCCCTCTCCGGCCAGGCCTTCTCTGGCCAGGCCCCGGCCCTCTTAACCCTCTGAGGTAGGGCGCTCGGCTCTCTGGCCCAGCGCTCCGCTCTCTCAGCCCTCTAAGACTGGGCGCTCGGCTCTCAGCCCTCTGGGGATGTGCGCTTGGCCCTCTCAGCCCTCTAAGACTGGGCGCTCGGCTCTCAGCCCTCTGGGGACCAGGCCAGGCTTTCTCTGGCCCTCTCAGACCAGGCCTTCTCTGGCCCTCTCCGACCAGGCCTTCTCTGGCCTCTCCGGCCAGGCCTTCTCTGGCCCTCTCCGGCCAGACCTTCTCTGGCCCTCTCCGGCCAGGCCTTTTCTGGCCCTCTCCGGCCAGGCCTTCTCTGGCCCTCTTCGACCAGGCCTTCTCTGGCCCTCTCCGACCAGGCCTTCTCTGGCCTCTCCGGCCAGGCCTTCTCTGGCCCTCTCCGGCCAGGCCTTCTCTGGCCCTCTCCGGCCAGGCCTTTTCTGGCCCTCTACGGCCACGCCTTCTCCGGCCTTCGCCGACCAGGCCTTCTCTGGCCAGGCCTTCTCTGGCCTCTCCGGCCAGGCCTTCTCTGGCCCTCTCCGGCCAGACCTTCTCTGGCTCTCTCCGGCCAGACCTTCTCTGGCCCTCTCCGGCCAGGCCTTCTCTGGCCCTCTCCGGCCAGACCTTCTCTGGCTCTCTCCGGCCAGACCTTCTCTGGCCCTCTCCGGCCAGGCCTTCTCTGGCCCTCTCCGGCGAGGCCTTCTCTGGCCCTCTCCGACCAGGCCTTCTCTGGCCCTCTCTGGCCAGGCCTTCTCTGGCCCTCTCCGACCAGACCTTCTCTGGCCCTCTCCGGCCAGGCCTTCTCTGGCCCTCTCCGGCCAGGCCTTCTCAGGGCCAGGCCTTCTCTGGCCCTCTCCGACCAGGCCTTCTCTGGCCAGGCCCCCGGCCCTCTTAACCCTCTGAGGTAGGGCGCTCGGCCCTCTGGCCCAGCGCTCCGTTCTCTCAGCCCTCTAAGACTGGGCGCTCGGCTCTCAGCCCTCCACGACTGGGCGCTCGGCCCTCTCAACCCTCTACGACTGGGCGCTCGGCCCCCTCAGCCCTCTGAGGATGGACGCGCGGCCCTCTCAACCCTTTCTGGCCAGGCGGTCGACCCCGTACCCAACCCGGGGCCGGCCCGACAGCTCAGTGGGTTAGAGCGCTCGCATTGAATGGTCTTGCCACCTGGGAGCCCAACGGCACGTGGATCGGTGGTTCGAGCCCTGCTGTGGCCATGTCTGTGTGGTCGCAGGATAAAGATTCTCGTAAGGAGTTGGGGGGTTACCCACGGGGACATGGCTCCACTGTCTCGTCCTCCTCCCATTGAGGCGATATGACCATAAGTGGTTAAACAGCCCTGAATAACCAACCAACCGTACCCAACCCTCCCTGCCCCGGCACCCAGCCCTCCCTGCCCCGGCACCCAGCCCTCCCTGCCCCGGCACCCAACCCTCCCTGCCCCGGCACCCAGCCCTCCCTGCCCCGGCACCCAGCCCTCCCTGCCCCGGTACCCAGCCCTCCCTGCCCCGGTACCCAGCCCTCCCAGCCCCGGTACCCGGCCCTCCCTGCCCCGGTACCCAGCCCTCTCTGCCCCGGCACCCAGCCCTCCCTGCCCCGGCACCCAGCCCTCCCTGCCCCGGCACCCAGCCCTCCCTGCCCCGGCACCCAGCCCTCCCTGCCCCGGCACCCAGCCCTTCCTGCCCGGGCACCCAGCCCTCCCTGCCCCGGTACCCAGCCCTCCCTGCCCCGGTACCCAGCCCTCCCAGCCCCGGTACCCGGCCCTTCCTGCCCCGGTACCCAGCCCTCTCTGCCCCGGCACCCAGCCCTCCCTGCCCCGGCACCCAGCCCTCCCTGCCCCGGTACCCAGCCCTCCCTGCCCCGGTACCCAGCCCTCCCTGCCCCGGCACCCAGCCCTCTCAGCCCCGGTACCCAGCCCTCCCTGCCCCGGTACCCAGCCCTCCCAGCCCTCCCTGCCCCGGCACCCAGCCCTCTCAGCCCCGGCACCCAGCCCTTCCTGCACTGGCACCCAGCCCTCTCAGCCCCGGTACCCAGCCCTCCCTGCCCCGGTACCCAGCCCTCCCAGCCCCGGTACCCAGCCCTCCCAGCCCCGGTACCCAGCCCTCCCAGCCCCGGTACCCAGCCCTCCCAGCCCTCTCAGCCCCGGCACCCAGCCCTCCCTGCACTGGCACCCAGCCCTCTCAGCCCCGGTACCCAGCCCTCCCTGCCCCGGCACCCAGCCCCCCCCCCCCCCCCGGTGGGTGGGGTTCAGGACTTTCGCTTCAGTCGCATGGTTACAGGACAGCGAGGGATGACGAAGGTTCATTCCGGTCACGGATGCTCCACCTAGATTTTAACGAGGAAGAGAGGGACATCGGATCACTGGCCGGCGGCAGGGGGATGAGGCGGGGGGGTGGCGGTATAAGGTGGGAGGCGTGGGGGGTGGGGGGCGAGGGAACGCGGTTCATTGTTGTGCAGGAAGGGGCCACCAATAAGAGGTAAGTATTGTGACACCACCAAGAAAAACAAGCGCCATTTTGTCCAGGCCGCCTGAATCCGTGTTAAGACCACCTTTGTACACACCAGGCCGACCGGGAGACCGTTAAACAGGGATGTGTGCCATGGAATGGAATGGTTGGGTTTTAGGCCGTGTATGCCCATGCTGAGGCTGCGCTATGGGACAAGACGACTGGGGGAATATGAACTTACGGTAAGGTGATGTAATCCCCAGACACACGGCGCTGTCTGTTCCTTGTGGGTGCGTCACCTCCAGCTGTGTGTGAAGTACGAGATTGCCCTATAATTCCATACAGCTGTGTATGTCGCTAGATATGATTCCTCTGTAGTTCATATTGTATATTATATATAATATAAGATTGCTGTGATGCAATAATTTTTTTTTTAAATTCCACTATAATGTCTGAATTGGAATACCTCGGTCCCTTATTCATAACATCAGCAACTTCACCATTTGCTTAAGCAGTATCGCTTTGTTGTTAATATGTTAATATATATATTATATGTATAATTCCTCCCGCTGAAGCTTTGTGTTAATTTATTTATTTGTATACACCTTACTTGTAGGCAGGCTGGCAATACAATTAGCTCTTGGTCCACAGTAGTGTGTTCGTTTAGCATTTTTGTTTTATCACATTTAGCACAAATAAAATAATCTATTTCAATATACATCCCAATTTCGTTTTAAATTGAATCTATTTCAGCATCTATATTCAGTGTTGACATGGCTGGCGGGCCAGGACAGCGAGTTTCCGTCGAGTCACACCCATTACTGTACCATTACGGTATGTTTGTGGTTCATTTTGTCAGCAGTATATTCCGTAGCATCAATAGATTCTTTTTGTTAATTGATATATTAAGTGATGTGCCGTCTGAATGTGAGCTATCAACACACTGCAAATCCCCATCCACTATCCCCATGTCGCCTATTGCTGGAACTTTATGAGCGGAAGGGGAGCGCTAGTCACGAGCCACCCGATACCATTGTTTGAGGCGATATCGTGGATAGACTCAAGGGAAGTCAGATATAAACTTCCCCTCATCGCCAGATGTTCGGCGCCGTTTTGCCGCCATATTTATGGCTTTGGACGCATTATGTAACCAGGTATTGGGCATGGCGATCGAGTGACCACGTGGAGTGAGTAGATATTAAGTACCGCCCCGAGAAGAGGTTTTATACCGGCTTATGCACGCCACATATCGAGTCTGTGCAGAAACAGTGGCGACACCTTTACTTCCCTGAGGCCCAGTGTTCAGGTCCTCCATCAGTCAGCCATCATACAGGGCTGGACAGCCACATAGCAGGAGCCGTGACATAGCCACGGCCCCAGTGTTCAGGTCCTCCATCAGTCAGCCATCATACAGGGCTGGACACCCACATAGCAGGAGCCGTGACATAGCCACGGCCCAAGTGCTCAGGTCCTCCATCAGTCAGCCATCATACAGGGCTGGACACCCACATAGCAGGAGCCGTGACATAGCCACGGCCCCAGTGTTCAGGTCCTCCATCAGTCAGCCATCATACAGGGCTGGACACCCACATAGCAGGAGCCGTGACATAGCCACGGCCCCAGTGTTCAGGTCCTCCATCAGTCAGCCATCATACAGGGCTGGACACCCACATAGCAGGAGCCGTGACATAGCCACG
Source organism: Arenicola marina (assembly GCA_964019135.1). Lineage (NCBI taxonomy): Eukaryota > Metazoa > Annelida > Polychaeta > Arenicolidae > Arenicola > Arenicola marina. Next base: position 2,703,261 of record OZ025257.1, on the reverse strand, counting down.
GCCCCAGTGTTCAGGTCCTCCATCTGTCAGCCATCATACAGGGCTAGACACCCACATAGCAGGAGCCGTGACATAGCCACGGCCCCAGTGCTCAGGTCCTCCATCAGTCAGCCATCATACAGGGCTGGACACCCACATAGCAGGAGCCGTGACATAGCCACGGCCCCAGTGTTCAGGTCCTCCATCAGTCAGCCATCATACAGGGCTGGACACCCACATAGCAGGAGCCGTGACATAGCCACGGCCCCAGTGCTCAGGTCCTCCATCAGTCAGCCATCATACAGGGCTGGACACCCACATAGCAGGAGCCGTGACATAGCCACGGCCCCAGTGTTCAGGTCCTCCATCAGTCAGCCATCATACAGGGCTGGACACCCACATAGCAGGAGCCGTGACATAGCCACGGCCCCAGTGTTCAGGTCCTCCATCAGTCAGCCATCATACAGGGCTGGACACCCACATAGCAGGAGCCGTGACATAGCCACGGCCCCAGTGTTCAGGTCCTCCATCAGTCAGCCATCATACAGGGCTAGACACCCACATAGCAGGAGCCGTGACATAGCCACGGCCCCAGTGTTCAGGTCCTCCATCAGTCAGCCATCATACAGGGCTGGACACCCACACAGCAGGAGCCGTGACATAGCCACGGCCCCAGTGTTCAGGTCCTCCATCAGTCAGCCATCATACAGGGTTGGACACCCACATAGCAGGAGCCGTGACATAGCCACGGCCCCAGTGTTCAGGTCCTCCATCAGTCAGCCATCATACAGGGCTGGACACCCACATAGCAGGAGCCGTGACATAGCCACGGCCCCAGTGTACTGGTCCTCCATCAGTCAGCCATCATACAGGGCTGGACACCCACATACCCAGAGCCATGACATAGCCACGGCCCCAGTGTTCAGGTCCTCCATCAGTCAGCCATCATACAGGGCTGGACACCCACATAGCAGGAGCCGTGACATAGCCACGGCCCCAGTGTTCAGGTCCTCCATCAGTCAGCCATCATACAGGGCTGGACACCCACATAGCAGGAGCCGTGACATAGCCACGGCCCCAGTGCTCAGGTCCTCCATCAGTCAGCCTTCATACAGGGCTGGACACCCACATAGCAGGAGCCGTGACATTGCCACGGCCCCAGTGTTCACGTCCTCCATCAGTCAGCCATCATACAGGGCTGGACACCCACATAGCAGGAGCCGTGACATAGCCACGGCCCCAGTGTTCAGGTCCTCCATCAGTCAGCCATCATACAGGGCTGGACACCCACACAGCAGGAGCCGTGACATAGCCACGGCCCCAGTGTTCAGGTCCTCCATCAGTCAGCTATCATACAGGGCTGGACACCCACATAGCAGGAGCCGTGACATAGCCACGGCCCCAGTGCTCAGGTCCTCCATCAGTCAGCCTTCATACAGGGCTGGACACCCACATACCCAGAGCCATGACATAGCCACGGCCCCAGTGTTCAGGTCCTCCATCAGTCAGCCATCATACAGGGCTGGACACCCACATAGCAGGAGCCGTGACATAGCCACGGCCCCAGTGTTCAGGTCCTCCATCAGTCAGCCATCATACAGGGCTGGACACCCACATACCCAGAGCCATGACATAGCCACGGCCCCAGTGTACTGGTCCTCCATCAGTCAGCCATCATACAGGGCTGGACACCCACATAGCAGGAGCCGTGACATAGCCACGGCCCCAGTGTTCAGGTCCTCCATCAGTCAGCCATCATACAGGGCTGGACACCCACATAGCAGGAGCCGTGACATAGCCACGGCCCCAGTGTTCAGGTCCTCCATCAGTCAGCCATCATACAGGGCTGGACACCCACACAGCAGGAGCCGTGACATAGCCACGGCCCCAGTGTTCAGGTCCTCCATCAGTCAGCCATCATACAGGGCTGGACACCCACACAGCAGGAGCCGTGACATAGCCACGGCCCCAGTGTTCAGGTCCTCCATCAGTCAGCCATCATACAGGGCTGGACACCCACATAGCAGGAGCCGTGACATAGCCACGGCCCCAGTGTTCAGGTCCTCCATCAGTCAGCCATCATACAGGGCTGGACACCCACATAGCAGGAGCCGTGACATAGCCACGGCCCCAGTGTTCAGGTCCTCCATCAGTCAGCCATCATACAGGGCTGGACACCCACACAGCAGGAGCCGTGACATAGCCACGGCCCCAGTGTTCAGGTCCTCCATCAGTCAGCCATCATACAGGGCTGGACACCCACATAGCAGGAGCCGTGACATAGCCACGGCCCCAGTGTTCAGGTCCTCCATCAGTCAGCCATCATACAGGGCTGGATACCCACACAGCAGGAGCCGTGACATAGCCACGGCCCTACTGCTATCGATTACGGCTCCTGTTCGTAATTAGCACAGATATGTGAAGCAATAATTGTATACCACCTGCTCGGACATAAGTCACTCAGGGTGGGGGCTGAGGGGGAGGGGTGGCGTGTGTACCCCTGGGCCTGGGGTCAAACCGCGCAGTGTGATTGAACGGCCGATGTTCAGGCCACTTCCAGCAACATTACGCAAGATCGATACGACCTTAGATCAAATCCCGCACCCAATCACCCCCTCCCCCCTCTATCCAGACGCCCCCCCCCCCCCCCGCAACCCAGGCTCCCTCACCCATTAGTACTATGGTATCGGGCCAAGCGGTCTGTAGCATCTTCACAGGGGTGTAGACAGGGCCGATACAGCACTGCTAACGGTCACCCCTCGCGATGGTTATCGCAGGGATTAACATGGCGAACCCGGCAGCGCACGTTGGCGGATAAGGGTTTCTGTGGACGCCTCCCTCCATGCCACGTTACGTGTGTCCGGGCAGATGGCCGGGTGGATCATATTAACCTCATTGTAACTGGCTGCAGTATCACGGCAAATGGCGGCGCCTTGGGTTTTTATTACAAAAAGTAAGACGCAAAGTGAAGACGAATGACTGCTGATTGCCGGACGAGCGTTATCTCTAGCCGCATTCCAATAAACAACGGCATTTCCCCAGAGTTTTATGATGTCATTAGCAATTTTATGTCAACATGGTTGCCCGCGTGCTAGTCGCCGTTATGTCGTAAATACGATAGTATTGATGGGGTTGGAAAACACTGTTATCTGTTTCATTGTTCCGTAGCGTCTCCAAGCGGCGAATATATTAGAATCAGATCAAGGGTACAGTGGTCACGTGTTGGTAAACCCTACGTCATACGAGATGCGCGCGCATGGCTCAGCCTGGTGGAAAAAAATTATTCTTCATTGTGACGTGGGTCTGACTGACTCGCCTCATTGACCGGACTCATTGTGACGTGGGTCTGACTGACTCACCTCATTGACCGGACTCATTGTGACGTGGGTCTGACTGACTCGCCTCATTGGCCGGACTCATTGGGACGTGGGTCTGACTGACTCGCCTCATTGACCGGACTCATTGTGACGTGGGTCTGACTGACTCGCCTCATTGGCCGGACTCATTGTGACGTGGGTCTGACTGACTCATTTCATTGACCGGACTCATTGTGACGTGGGTCTGACTGACTCGCCTCATTGGCCGGACTCATTGTGACGTGGGTCTGACTGACTCGCCTCATTGACCGGACTCATTGTGACGTGGGTCTGACTGACTCGCCTCATTGACCGGACTCATTGTGACGTGGGTCTGACTGACTCATTTCATTGACCGGACTCATTGTGACGTGGGTCTGACTGACTCGCCTCATTGGCCGGACTCATTGTGACGTGGGTCTGACTGACTCATTTCATTGACCGGACTCATTGTGACGTGGGTCTGACTGACTCGCCTCATTGGCCGGACTCATTGTGACGTGGGTCTGACTGACTCGCCTCATTGACCGGACTCATTGTGACGTGGGTCTGACTGACTCATTTCATTGACCGGACTCATTGTGACGTGGGTCTAACTGACTCGCCTCATTGACCGGACTCATTGTGACGTGGGTCTGACTGACTCACCTCATTGACCGGACTCATTGTGACGTGGGTCTAACTGACTCTCCTCATTGACCGGACTCATTGTGACGTGGGTCTGACTGACTCGCCTCATTGGCCGGACTCATTGTGACGTGGGTCTGACTGACTCATTTCATTGACCGGACTCATTGTGACGTGGGTCTGACTGACTCGCCTCATTGGCCGGACTCATTGTGACGTGGGTCTGACTGACTCGCCTCATTGGCCGGACTCATTGTGACGTGGGTCTGACTGACTCATTTCATTGACCGGACTCATTGTGACGTGGGTCTGACTGACTCACCTCATTGACCGGACTCATTGTGACGTGGGTCTGACTGACTCATTTCATTGACCGGACTCATTGTGACGTGGGTCTGACTGACTCACCTCATTGACCGGACTCATTGTGACGTGGGTCTGACTGACTCATTTCATTGACCGGACTCATTGTGACGTGGGTCTGACTGACTCGCCTCATTGGCCGGACTCATTGTGACGTGGGTCTGACTGACTCGTCTCATTGACCGGACTCATTGTGACGTGGGTCTGACTGACTCGCCTCATTGACCAGACTCATTGTGACGTGGGTCTGACTGACTCACCTCATTGACCGGACTCATTGTGACGTGGGTCTGACTGACTCACCTCATTGACCGGACTCATTGTGACGTGGGTCTGACTGACTCGCCTCATTGACCGGACTCATTGTGACGTGGGTCTGACTGACTCACCTCATTGACTGGACTCATTGTGACGTGGGTCTGACTGACTCACCTCATTGACCGGACTCATTGTGACGTGGGTCTGACTGACTCACCTCATTGACCGGACTCATTGTGGCGTGGGTCTGACTGACTCACCTCATTGACCGGACTCATTGTGACGTGGGTCTGACTGACTCACCTCATTGACCGAACTCATTGTGATGTGGGTCTGACTGACTCACCTCATTGACCGGACTCATTGTGACGTGGGTCTGACTGACTCACCTCATTGACCGAACTCATTGTGATGTGGGTCTGACTGACTCACCTCATTGACCGGACTCATTGTGACGGGGTCTGACTGACTCACCTCATTGACCGGACTCATTGTGACGTGGGTCTGACTGACTCGCCTCATTGACCGGACTCATTGTGACGTGGGTCTGACTGACTCGCCTCATTGACCGGACTCATTGTGACGGGGTCTGACTGACTCACCTCATTGACCGGACTCATTGTGATGTGGGTCTGACTGACTCACCTCATTGACCGGACTCATTGTGACGTGGGTCTGACTGACTCGCCTCATTGACCGGACTCATTGTGACGTGGGTCTGACTGACTCACCTCATTGACCGAACTCATTGTGATGTGGGTCTGACTGACTCACCTCATTGACCGGACTCATTGTGACGGGGTCTGACTGACTCACCTCATTGACCGGACTCATTGTGATGTGGGTCTGACTGACTCGCCTCATTGACCGGACTCATTGTGACGTGGGTCTGACTGACTCACCTCATTGACCGGACTCATTGTGACGTGGGTCTGACTGACTCACCTCATTGACCGGACTCATTGTGACGTGCGTCTGACTGACTCACCTCATTGACCGAACTCATTGTGATGTGGGTCTGACTGACTCACCTCATTGACCGGACTCATTGTGACGGGGTCTGACTGACTCACCTCATTGACCGGACTCATTGTGATGTGGGTCTGACTGACTCACCTCATTGACCGGACTCATTGTGACGTGGGTCTGACTGACTCACCTCATTGACCGGACTCATTGTGACGTGTGTCTGACTGACTCACCTCATTGACCGGACTCATTGTGACGTGGGTCTGACTGACTCACCTCATTGACCGGACTCATTGTGACGTGGGTCTGACTGACTCACCTCATTGACCGGACTCATTGTGACGGGGTCTGACTGACTCACCTCATTGACCGGACTCATTGTGATGTGGGTCTGACTGACTCACCTCATTGACCGGACTCATTGTGATGTGGGTCTGACTGACTCACCTCATTGACCGGACTCATTGTGACGTGGGTCTGACTGACTCACCTCATTGACCGGACTCATTGTGACGTGGGTCTGACTGACTCGCCTCATTGACCGGACCCATTGTGACGCGGGTCTGACTGACTCACCTCATTGACCGGACTCATTGTGACGTGGGTCTGACTGACTCGCCTCATTGACCGGACTCATTGTGATGTGGGTCTGACTGACTCACCTCATTGACCGGACTCATTGTGAAGTGGGTCTGACTGACTCACCTCATTGACCGGACCCATTGTGACGCGGGTCTGACTGACTCACCTCATTGACCGGACTCATTGTGACGTGGGTCTGACTGACTCGCCTCATTGACCGGACTCATTGTGATGTGGGTCTGACTGACTCACCTCATTGACCGGACTCATTGTGAAGTGGGTCTGACTGACTCACCTCATTGACCGGACTCATTGTGACGTGGGTCTGACTGACTCACCTCATTGACCGAACTCATTGTGATGTGGGTCTGACTGACTCACCTCATTGACCGGACTCATTGTGACGTGGGTCTGACTGACTCACCTCATTGACCGGACTCATTGTGACGTGGGTCTGACTGACTCACCTCATTGACCGGACTCATTGTGATGTGGGTCTGACTGACTCACCTCATTGACCGGACTCATTGTGACGGGGTCTGACTGACTCACCTCATTGACCGGACTCATTGTGACGTGGGTCTGACTGACTCACCTCATTGACCGAACTCATTGTGATGTGGGTCTGACTGACTCACCTCATTGACCGGACTCATTGTGACGTGGGTCTGACTGACTCGCCTCATTGACCGGACTCATTGTGACGGGGTCTGACTGACTCACCTCATTGACCGGACTCATTGTGACGTGGGTCTGACTGACTCACCTCATTGACCGAACTCATTGTGATGTGGGTCTGACTGACTCACCTCATTGACCGGACTCATTGTGACGTGGGTCTGACTGACTCGCCTCATTGACCGGACTCATTGTGACGTGGGTCTGACTGACTCACCTCATTGACCGGACTCATTGTGACGTGGGTCTGACTGACTCACCTCATTGACCGGACTCATTGTGACGTGGGTCTAACTGACTCGCCTCATTGACCGGACTCATTGTGACGTGGGTCTGACTGACTCACCTCATTGACCGGACTCATTGTGACGTGGGTCTGACTGACTCGCCTCATTGACCGGACTCATTGTGACGCGGGTCTGACTGACTCGCCTCATTGACCGGACTCATTGTGACGTGGGTCTGACTGACTCGCCTCGTTGACCGGACTCATTGTGACGTGGGTCTGACTGACTCGCCTCATGGACCGGACTCATTGTGACGTGGGTCTGACTGACTCGCCTCATTGACCGGACTCATTGTGACGTGGGTCTGACTGACTCACCTCATTGACCGGACTCATTGTGACGTGGGTCTGACTGACTCGCCTCATTGACCGGACTCATTGTGACGTGGGTCTGACTGACTCGCCTCATTGACCGGACTCATTGTGAGGTGGGTCTGACTGACTCACCTCATTGACCGGACTCATTGTGACGTGGGTCTGACTGACTCACCTCATTGACCGCACTCATTGTGACGTGGGTCTGACTGACTCACCTCATTGACCGGACTCATTGTGACGTGGGTCTGACTGACTCACCTCATTGACCGGACTCATTGTGACGTGGGTCTGACTGACTCGCCTCATTGACCGGACTCATTGTGACGTGGGTCTGACTGACTCACCTCATTGACCGGACTCATTGTGACGTGGGTCTGACTGACTCACCTCATTGACCGGACTCATTGTGACGTGGGTCTGACGGACTCGTCTCATTGACCGGACTCATTGTGACGTGGGTCTGACTGACTCACCTCATTGACCGGACTCATTGTGACGTGGGTCTGACTGACTCGTCTCATAGACCGGACTCATTGTGACGTGGGTCTGGCTGACTCGCCACATTGACCGGACTCATTGTGACGTGGGTCTGACTGACTCACCTCATTGACCGGACTCATTGTGACGTGGGTCTGACTGACTCGTCTCATTGACCGGACTCATTGTGACGTGGGTCTGACTGACTCACCTCATTGACCGGACTCATTGTGACGTGGGTCTGACTGACTCGTCTCATAGACCGGACTCATTGTGACGTGGGTCTGGCTGACTCGCCACATTGACCGGACTGATTGTGACGTGGGTCTGACCGACTCGCCTCATTGACCGGACTCATTGTGACGTGGGTCTGACTGACTCGCCTCATTGACCGGACTCATTGTGACGTGGGTCTGACTGACTCACCTCATTGAGCGGACTCATTGTGACGTGGGTCTGACTGACTCGCGTCATTGACCGGACCCATTGTGACGTGGGTCTGACTGACTCACCTCATTGACCGGACTCATTGTGACGTGGGTCCGACTGACTCACCTCATTGACCGGACTCATTGTGACGTGGGTCTGACTGACTCGCCTCATTGACCGGACTCATTGTGACGTGGGTCTGACTGACTCACCTCATTGACCGGACTCATTGTGACGTGGGTCTGACTGACTCACCTCATTGACCGGACTCATTGTGACGTGGGTCTGACTGACTCGTCTCATTGACCGGACTCATTGTGACGTGGGTCTGACTGACTCGTCTCATTGACCGGACTCATTGTGACGTGGGTCTGACTGACTCACCTCATTGACCGGACTCATTGTGACGTGGGTCTGACTGACTCACCTCATTGACCGGACTCATTGTGACGCGGGTCTAACTGACTCGCCTCATTGACCGGACTCATTGTGACGTGGGTCTGACTGACTCGTCTCATAGACCGGACTCATTGTGACGTGGGTCTGACTGACTCGCCACATTGACCGGACTGATTGTGACGTGGGTCTGACTGACTCGCCTCATTGACCGGACTCATTGTGACGTGGGTCTGACTGACTCGCCTCATTGACCGGACTCATTGTGACGTGGGTCTGACTGACTCGCCTCATTGACCGGACTCATTGTGACGTGGGTCTGACTGACTCACCTCATTGACCGGACTCATTGTGACGTGGGTCTGACTGACTCGCGTCATTGACCGGACCCATTGTGACGTGGGTCTGACTGACTCACCTCATTGACCGGACTCATTGTGACGTGGGTCTGACTGACTCGCCTCATTGACCGGACTCATTGTGACGTGGGTCTGACTGACTCACCTCATTGACCGGACTCATTGTGACGTGGGTCTGACTGACTCGCCTCATTGACCGGACTCATTGTGACGTGGGTCTGACTGACTCACCTCATTGACCGGACTCATTGCGACGTGGGTCTGACTGACTCACCTAATTGACCGGACTCATTGTGACGTGGGTCTGACTGACTCGCCTCATTGACCGGACTCATTGCGACGTGGGTCTGACTGACTCGCCTCATTGACCGGACTCATTGTGACGTGGGTCTGACAGACTCACCTCATTGACCGGACTCATTGTGACGTGGGTCTGACTGACTCGCCTCGTTGACCGGACTCATTGTGACGTGGGTCTGACTGACTCGCCTCATTCACCGGACTCATTGTGACGTGGGTCTAACTGACTCACCTCATTGACCGGACTCATTGTGACGTGGGTCTGACTGACTCGCCTCATTGACCGGACTCATTGTGACGTAGGTCTGACTGAATCGCCTCATTGACCGGACTCATTGTGACGTGGGTCTGACTGACTCGCCTCATTGACCGGACTCATTGTGACGTGGGTCTGACTGACTCGCCTCATTGACCGGACTCATTGTGACGTGGGTCTGACTGACTCGCCTCATTGACCGGACTCATTGTGACGTGGGTCTGACTGACTCGCCTCATTGACCGGACTCATTGTGACGTGGGTCTGACTGACTCACCTCATTGAGCGGACTCATTGTGACGTGGGTCTGACTGACTCGCGTCATTGACCGGACCCATTGTGACGTGGGTCTGACTGACTCACCTCATTGACCGGACTCATTGTGACGTGGGTCTGACTGACTCGTCTCATTGACCGGACTCATTGTGACGTGGGTCTGACTGACTCACCTCATTGACCGGACTCATTGTGACGTGGGTCTGACTGACTCGTCTCATAGACCGGACTCATTGTGACGTGGGTCTGGCTGACTCGCCTCATTGACCGGACTCATTGTGACGTGGGTCTGACTGACTCGCGTCATTGACCGGACCCATTGTGACGTGGGTCTGACTGACTCACCTCATTGACCGGACTCATTGTGACGTGGGTCCGACTGACTCGTCTCATTGACCGGACTCATTGTGACGTGGGTCTGACTGACTCGTCTCATTGACCGGACTCATTGTGACGTGGGTCTGACTGACTCGTCTCATTGACCGGACTCATTGTGACGTGGGTCTGACTGACTCACCTCATTGACCGGACTCATTGTGACGTGGGTCTGACTGACTCACCTCATTGACCGGACTCATTGTGACGCGGGTCTAACTGACTCGCCTCATTGACCGGACTCATTGTGACGTGGGTCTGACTGACTCGTCTCATAGACCGGACTCATTGTGACGTGGGTCTGACTGACTCGCCACATTGACCGGACTGATTGTGACGTGGGTCTGACTGACTCGCCTCATTGACCGGACTCATTGTGACGTGGGTCTGACTGACTCGCCTCATTGACCGGACTCATTGTGACGTGGGTCTGACTGACTCGCCTCATTGACCGGACTCATTGTGACGTGGGTCTGACTGACTCACCTCATTGACCGGACTCATTGTGACGTGGGTCTGACTGACTCGCGTCATTGACCGGACCCATTGTGACGTGGGTCTGACTGACTCACCTCATTGACCGGACTCATTGTGACGTGGGTCTGACTGACTCGCCTCATTGACCGGACTCATTGTGACGTGGGTCTGACTGACTCACCTCATTGACCGGACTCATTGTGACGTGGGTCTGACTGACTCGCCTCATTGACCGGACTCATTGTGACGTGGGTCTGACTGACTCACCTCATTGACCGGACTCATTGCGACGTGGGTCTGACTGACTCACCTAATTGACCGGACTCATTGTGACGTGGGTCTGACTGACTCGCCTCATTGACCGGACTCATTGCGACGTGGGTCTGACTGACTCGCCTCATTGACCGGACTCATTGTGACGTGGGTCTGACAGACTCACCTCATTGACCGGACTCATTGTGACGTGGGTCTGACTGACTCGCCTCGTTGACCGGACTCATTGTGACGTGGGTCTGACTGACTCGCCTCATTCACCGGACTCATTGTGACGTGGGTCTAACTGACTCACCTCATTGACCGGACTCATTGTGACGTGGGTCTGACTGACTCGCCTCATTGACCGGACTCATTGTGACGTAGGTCTGACTGAATCGCCTAATTGACCGGACTCATTGTGACGTGGGTCTGACTGACTCGCCTCATTGACCGGACTCATTGTGACGTGGGTCTGACTGACTCGCCTCATTGACCGGACTCATTGTGACGTGGGTCTGACTGACTCGCCTCATTGACCGGACTCATTGTGACGTGGGTCTGACTGACTCGCCTCATTGACCGGACTCATTGTGACGTGGGTCTGACTGACTCACCTCATTGAGCGGACTCATTGTGACGTGGGTCTGACTGACTCGCGTCATTGACCGGACCCATTGTGACGTGGGTCTGACTGACTCACCTCATTGACCGGACTCATTGTGACGTGGGTCTGACTGACTCGCCTCATTGACCGGACTCATTGTGACGTGGGTCTGACTGACTCACCTCATTGACCGGACTCATTGTGACGTGGGTCTGACTGACTCGCCTCATTGACCGGACTCATTGTGACGTGGGTCTGACTGACTCACCTCATTGACCGGACTCATTGTGACGTGGGTCTGACTGACTCACCTAATTGACCGGACTCATTGTGACGTGGGTCTGACTGACTCGCCTCATTGACCGGACTCATTGCGACGTGGGTCTGACTGACTCGCCTCATTGACCGGACTCATTGTGACGTGGGTCTGACAGACTCACCTCATTGACCGGACTCATTGTGACGTGGGTCTGACTGACTCGCCTCGTTGACCGGACTCATTGTGACGTGGGTCTGACTGACTCGCCTCATTCACCGGACTCATTGTGACGTGGGTCTAACTGACTCACCTCATTGACCGGACTCATTGTGACGTGGGTCTGACTGACTCGCCTCATTGACCGGACTCATTGTGACGTAGGTCTGACTGAATCGCCTCATTGACCGGACTCATTGTGACGTGGGTCTGACTGACTCGCCTCATTGACCGGACTCATTGTGACGTGGGTCTGACTGACTCACCCCATTGACCGGACTCATTGTGACGTGGGTCTGACTGACTCACCTCATTGACCGGACTCATTGTGACGTGGGTCTGACTGACTCGCCTCATTGACCGGACTCATTGTGACTTGGGTCTGACTGACTCGTCTCATTGACCGGACTCATTGTGACGTGGGTCTGACTGACTCGCCTCATTGACCGGACTCATTGTGACGTGGGTCTGACTGACTCACCTCATTGACCGGACTCATTGTGACGTGGGTCTGACTGACTCGCCTCATTGACCGGACTCATCGTGACGTGGGTCTGACTGACTCACCTCATTGACTGGACTCATTGTGACGTGGGTCTGACTGACTCACCTCATTGACCGGACTCATTGTGACGTGGGTCTGACTGACTCACCTCATTGACCGGACTCATTGTGACGTAAGTCTGACTGACTCACCTCATTGACCGGACTCATTGTGACGTGGGTTTGACTGACTCGCCTAATTGATCGGACTCATTGTGACGTGGGTCTGACTGACTCGCCTCGTTGACCGGACTCATTGTGACGTGGGTCTGACTGACTCACCTCATTGACCGGACTCATTGTGACGTGGGTCTGACTGACTCGCCTCATTGACCGGACTCATTGTGACGTGGGTCTGACTGACTCGCCTCATTGACCGGACTCATTGTGACGTGGGTCTGACTGACTCGCCTCATTGACCGGACTTATTGTGACGTGGGTCTGACTGACTCACCTCATTGACCGGACTCATTGTGACGTTCGTCTAACTGACTCACCTCATTGACCGGACTCATTGTGACGTGGGTCTGACTGACTCGCCTCATTGACCGGACTCATTGTGACGTGTGTCTGACTGACTCGCCTCATTGACCGGACTCATTGTGACGTGGGTCTGACTGACTCGCCTCATTGACCGGACTTATTGTGACGTGGGTCTGACTGACTCGCCTCATTGACCGGACTCATTGTGACGTGGGTCTGACGGACTCGCCTCATTGACCGGACTCATTGTGACGTGGGTCTGACTGACTCACCTCATTGACCGGACTCATTGTGACGTGGGTCTGACTGACTCGCCTCGTTGACCGGACTCATTGTGACGTGGGTCTGACTGACTCGCCTCATTGATCGGACTCATTGTGACGTGGGTCTGACTGACTCGCCTCGTTGACCGGACTCATTGTGACGTGGGTCTGACTGACTCGCCTCACTGATCGGACTCATTGTGACGTGGGTCTGACTGACTCGCCTCACTGATCGGACTCATTGTGACGTGGGTCTGACTGACTCGCCTCATTGACCGGACTCATTGTGACGTGGGTCTGACTGACTAACCTCATTGACCGGACTCATTGTGACGTGGGTCTGACTGACTCGCCTCGTTGACCGGACTCATTGTGACGTGGGTCTGACTGACTCGCCTCATTGACCGGACCCATTGTGACGTGGGTCTGACTGACTCGCCTCGTTGACCGGACTCATTGTGACGTGGGTCTGACTGACTCACCTCATTGACCGGACTCATTGTGACGTGGGTCTGACTGACTCGCCTCATTGACCGGACTGATTGTGACGTGGGTCTGACTGACTCGCCTCATTGACCGGACTCATTGTGACGTGGGTCTGACTGACTCGCCTCATTGACCGGACTCATTGTGACGTGGGTCTGACTGACTCGCCTCACTGATCGGACTCATTGTGACGTGGGTCTGACTGACTCACCTCATTGACCGGACTCATTGTGACGTGGGTCTGACTGACTCGCCTCATTGATCGGACTCATTGTGACGTGGGTCTGACTGACTCGCCTCATTGACCGGACTCATGGTGACGTGGGTCTGACGGACTCGCCTCATTGACCGGACTCATTGTGACGTGGGTCTGACTGACTCGCCTCATTGACCGGACTCATCGTGACGTGGGTCTGACTGACTCGCCTCATTGACCGGACTCATTGTGACGTGGGTCTGACTGACTCGCCTCATTGACCGGACTCATTGTGACGTAGGTCTGACTGACTCGCCTCATTGACCGGACTCATTGTGACGTGGGTCTGACTGACTCGCCTCATTGACCGGACTCATTGTGACGTGGGTCTGACTGACTCGTCTCATTGACCGGACTCATTGTGACGTAGGTCTGACTGACTCGCCTCATTGACCGGACTCATTGTGACGTGGGTCTGACTGACTCACCTCATTGACCGGACTCATTGTGACGTGGGTCTGACTGACTCGTCTCATTGACCGGACTCATCGTGACGTGGGTCTGACTGACTCACCTCATTGACCGGACTCATTGTGACGTGGGTCTGACTGACTCGCCTCATTGACCGGACTCATGGTGACGTGGGTCTGACTGACTCGCCTCATTGACCGGACTCATTGTGACGTGGGTCTGACTCACTCGCCTCATTGACCGGACTCATTGTGACGTGGGTCTGACTCACTCGCCTCATTGACCGGACTCATTGTGACGTGGGTTTGACTGACTCGCCTCATTGATCGGACTCATTGTGACGTGGGTCTGACTGACTCGCCTCATTGACCGGACTCATTGTGACGTGGGTCTGACTGACTCGCCTCGTTGACCGGACTCATTGTGACGTGGGTCTGACTGACTCGCCTCATTGATCGGACTCATTGTGACGTGGGTCTGACTGACTCGCCTCATTGACCGGACTCATGGTGACGTGGGTCTGACGGACTCGCCTCATTGACCGGACTCATTGTGACGTGGGTCTGACTGACTCACCTCATTGACCGGACTCATTGTGACGTGGGTCTGACTGACTCGCCTCATTGACCGGTCTCATTGTGACGTGGGTCTGACTGACTCACCTCGTTGACCGGACTCATTGTGACGTGGGTCTGACTGACTCACCTCATTGACCGGACTCATTGTGACGTGGGTCGGACTGACTCGCCTCATTGACCGGACTCATTGTGACGTGGGTCTGACTGACTCGCCTCATTGACCGGACTCATTGTGGCGTGGGTCTGACTGACTCGCCTCATTGACCGGACTTATTGTGACGTGGGTCTGACTGACTCGCCTCATTGACCGGACTCATTGTGACGTGGGTCTGACTGACTCGCCTCATTGACCGGACTTATTGTGACATGGGTCTGACTGACTCACCTCATTGACCGGACTCATTGTGACGTGGGTCTGACTGACTCGCCTCATTGACCGGACTCATTGTGACGTGGGTCTGACTGACTCGCCTCATTGACCGGACTTATCGTGACGTGGGTCTGACTGACTCGCCTCATTGACCGGCCTCATTGTGACGTGGGTCTGACTGACTCGCCTCATTGACCGGACTCATTGCGACGTGGGTCTGACTGACTCGCCTCATTGACCGGACTCATTGTGACGTGGGTCTGACTGACTCGCCTCATTGACCGGACTCATTGTGACGTGGGTCTGACTGACTCGCCTCATGGACCGGACTCATTGTGACGTGGGTCTGACTGACTCGTCTCATTGACCGGACTCATTGTGACGTGGGTCTGACTGACTCGCCCCATTGACCGGACTTATTGTGACGTGGGTCTGACTGACTCACCTCATTGACCGGACTCATTGTGACGTGGGTCTGACTGACTCGCCTCATTGATCGGACTCATTGTGACGTGGGTCTGACTGACTCGCCCCATTGACCGGACTTATTGTGACGTGGGTCTGACTGACTCACCTCATTGACCGGACTCATTGTGACGTTGGTCTAACTGACACACCTCATTGACCGGACTCATTGTGACGTGGGTTTGACTGACTCGCCTCATTGACCGGACTCATTGTGGCGTGGGTCTGACTGACTCACCTCATTGACCGCACTCATTGTGACGTGGGTCTGACTGACTCGCCTCATTGACCGGACTCATTGTGACGTGGGTCTGACTGACTCGCCTCATTGACCGGACTCATTGTGACGTGGGTCTGACTGACTCGCCTCATTGACCGGACTCATTGTGACGTGGGTCTGACTGACACGCCTCATTGACCGGACCCATTGTGACGTGGGTCTGACTGACTCACCTCATTGACCGGACTCATTGTGACGTGGGTCTGACTGACTCGCCCCATTGACCGGACTCATTGTGACGTGGGTCTGACTGACTCGCCTCATTGATCGGACTCATTGTGACGTGGGTCTGACTGACTCGCCTCATTGATCGGACTCATTGTGACGTGGGTCTGACTGACTCGCCTCATTGACCGGACTCATTGTGACGTGGGTCTAACTGACTCACCTCATTGATCGGACTCATTGTGGCGTGGGTCTGACTGACTCGCCTCATTGACCGGACTCATTGTGACGTGGGTCTAACTGACTCACCTCATTGATCGGACTCATTGTGACGTGGGTCTGACTGACTCACCTCATTGACCGGACTCATTGTGACGTGGGTCTGACTGACTCGCCTCATTGGCCGGACTCATTGTGACGTGGGTCTGACTGACTCGCCTCATTGATCGGACTCATTGTGACGTGGGTCTGACTGACTCGCCTCATTGATCGGACTCATTGTGACGTGGGTCTGACTGACTCGCCTCATTGATCGGACTCATTGTGACGTGGGTCTGACTGACTCACCTCATTGATCGGACTCATTGTGACGTGGGTCTGACTGACTCGCCTCATTGATCGGACTCATTGTGACGTGGGTCTGACTGACTCGCCTCATTGGCCGGACTCATTGTGACGTGGGTCTGACTGACTCGCCTCATTGATCGGACTCATTGTGACGTGGGTCTGACTGACTCGCCTCATTGACCGGACTCATGGTGACGTGGGTCTGACTGACTCACCTCATTGATCGGATTCATTGTGACGTGGGTCTGACTGACTCGCCTCGTTGACCGGACTCATTGTGACGTGGGTCTGACTGACTCGCCTCATTGATCGGACTCATTGTGACGTGGGTCTGACTGACTCGCCTCATTGGCCGGACTCATTGTGACGTGGGTCTGACTGACTCGCCTCATTGATCGGACTCATTGTGACGTGGGTCTGACTGACTCGCCTCATTGACCGGACTCATGGTGACGTGGGTCTGACTGACTCACCTCATTGATCGGATTCATTGTGACGTGGGTCTGACTGACTCGCCTCGTTGACCGGACTCATTGTGACGTGGGTCTGACTGACTCGCCTCATTGACCGGACTCATGGTGACGTGGGTCTGACTGACTCGCCTCATTGATCGGACTCATTGTGACGTGGGTCTGACTGACTCGCCTCATTGATCGGATTCATTGTGACGTGGGTCTGACTGACTCGCCTCATTGACCGGACTCATTGTGACGTGGGTCTGACTGACTCGCCTCATTGATCGGACTCATTTTGACGTGGGTCTGACTGACTCGCCTCATTGAACGGACTCATTGTGACGTGGGTCTGACTGACTCGCCTCATTGACCGGACTCATTGTGGCGTGGGTCTGACTGACTCGCCTCATTGATCGGACTCATGGTGACGTGGGTCTGACTGACTCGCCTCATTGACCGGACTCATTGTGACGTGGGTCTGACTGACTCGCCTCATTGACCGGACTCATGGTGACGTGGGTCTGACTGACTCACCTCATTGATCGGATTCATTGTGACGTGGGTCTGACTGACTCGCCTCGTTGACCGGACTCATTGTGACGTGGGTCTGACTGACTCGCCTCATTGACCGGACTCATGGTGACGTGGGTCTGACTGACTCGCCTCATTGATCGGACTCATTGTGACGTGGGTCTGACTGACTCACCTCATTGGTCGGACTCATTGTGACGTGGGTCTGACTGACTCGCCTCATTGACCGGACTCATTGTGACGTGGGTCTGACTGACTCGCCTCATTGACCGGACTCATTGTGACGTGGGTCTGACTGACTCGCCTCGTTGACCGGACTCATTGTGACGTGGGTCTGACTGACTCGCCTCATTGACCGGACTCATGGTGACGGGTCTGACTGACTCGCCTCATTGATCGGACTCATTGTGACGTGGGTCTGACTGACTCGCCTCATTGACCGGACTCATGGTGACGTGGGTCTGACTGACTCACCTCATTGATCGGATTCATTGTGACGTGGGTCTGACTGACTCGCCTCGTTGACCGGACTCATTGTGACGTGGGTCTGACTGACTCGCCTCATTGACCGGACTCATGGTGACGTGGGTCTGACTGACTCGCCTCATTGATCGGACTCATTGTGACGTGGGTCTGACTGACTCACCTCATTGGTCGGACTCATTGTGACGTGGGTCTGACTGACTCGCCTCATTGATCGGATTCATTGTGACGTGGGTCTGACTGACTCGCCTCATTGACCGGACTCATTGTGACGTGGGTCTGACTGACTCGCCTCATTGATCGGACTCATTTTGACGTGGGTCTGACTGACTCGCCTCATTGAACGGACTCATTGTGACGTGGGTCTGACTGACTCGCCTCATTGACCGGACTCATTGTGGCGTGGGTCTGACTGACTCGCCTCATTGATCGGACTCATGGTGACGTGGGTCTGACTGACTCGCCTCATTGACCGGACTCATTGTGGCGTGGGTCTGACTGACTCGCCTCATTGACCGGACTCATTGTGGCGTGGGTCTGACTGACTCACCTCATTGACCGGACTTATTGTGACGTGGGTCTGACTGACTCGCCTCATTGATCGGACTCATTGTGACGTGGGTCTGACTGACTCGCCTCATTGACCGGACTCATGGTGACGTGGGTCTGACTGACTCGCCTCATTGACCGGACTCATTGTGGCGTGGGTCTGACTGACTCGCCTCATTGACCGGACTCATTGTGGCGTGGGTCTGACTGACTCACCTCATTGACCGGACTTATTGTGACGTGGGTCTGACTGACTCGCCTCATTGATCGGACTCATTGTGACGTGGGTCTGACTGACTCGCCTCATTGACCGGACTCATGGTGACGTGGGTCTGACTGACTCGCCTCATTGACCGGACTCATTGTGACGTGGGTCTGACTGACTCGCCTCATTGACCGGACTCATGGTGACGTGGGTCTGACTGACTCGCCTCGTTGATCGGACTCATTGTGACGTGGGTCTGACTGACTCGCCTCATTGACCGGACTCATGGTGACGTGGGTCTGACTGACTCGCCTCGTTGACCGGACTCATTGTGACGTGGGTCTGACTGACTCGCCTCATTGACCGGACTTATTGTGACGTGGGTCTGACTGACTCGCCTCATTGACCGGACTCATGGTGACGTGGGTCTGACTGACTCGCCTCATTGACCGGACTCATGGTGACGTGGGTCTGACTGACTCACCTCATTGACCGGACTTATTGTGACGTGGGTCTGACTGACTCGCCTCATTGATCGGACTCATTGTGACGTGGGTCTGACTGACTCGCCTCATTGACCGGACTCATGGTGACGTGGGTCTGACTGACTCGCCTCATTGACCGGACTCATTGTGACGTGGGTCTGACTGACTCGCCTCATTGACCGGACTCATGGTGACGTGGGTCTGACTGACTCGCCTCGTTGATCGGACTCATTGTGACGTGGGTCTGACTGACTCGCCTCATTGACCGGACTCATGGTGACGTGGGTCTGACTGACTCGCCTCGTTGACCGGACTCATTGTGACGTGGGTCTGACTGACTCGCCTCATTGACCGGACTCATTGTGACGTGGGTCTGACTGACTCGCCTCATTGATCGGACTCATTGTGACGTGGGTCTGACTGACTCGCCTCATTGACCGGACTCATGGTGACGTGGGTCTGACTGACTCGCCTCATTGACCGGACTCATTGTGACGTGGGTCTGACTGACTCGCCTCATTGATCGGATTCATTGTGACGTGGGTCTGACTGACTCGCCTCGTTGACCGGACTCATTGTGACGTGGGTCTGACTGACTCGCCTCATTGACCGGACTCATTGTGACGTGGGTCTGACGGACTCGCCTCATTGACCGGACTCATTGTGACGTGGGTCTGACTGACTCGCCTCATTGACCGGACTCATCGTGACGTGGGTCTGACTGACTCGCCTCTTTGACCGGACTCATTGTGACGTGGGTCTGACTGACTCGCCTCATTGATCGGACTCATTGTGACGTGGGTCTGACTGACTCGCCTCATTGACCGGACTCATGGTGACGTGGGTCTGACTGACTCGCCTCGTTGACCGGACTCATTGTGACGTGGGTCTGACTGACTCGCCTCATTGACCGGACTTATTGTGACGTGGGTCTGACTGACTCGCCTCATTGACCGGACTCATGGTGACGTGGGTCTGACTGACTCGCCTCATTGACCGGACTCATGGTGACGTGGGTCTGACTGACTCACCTCATTGACCGGACTTATTGTGACGTGGGTCTGACTGACTCGCCTCATTGATCGGACTCATTGTGACGTGGGTCTGACTGACTCGCCTCATTGACCGGACTCATGGTGACGTGGGTCTGACTGACTCGCCTCATTGACCGGACTCATTGTGACGTGGGTCTGACTGACTCGCCTCATTGACCGGACTCATGGTGACGTGGGTCTGACTGACTCGCCTCGTTGATCGGACTCATTGTGACGTGGGTCTGACTGACTCGCCTCATTGACCGGACTCATGGTGACGTGGGTCTGACTGACTCGCCTCGTTGACCGGACTCATTGTGACGTGGGTCTGACTGACTCGCCTCATTGACCGGACTCATTGTGACGTGGGTCTGACTGACTCGCCTCATTGATCGGACTCATTGTGACGTGGGTCTGACTGACTCGCCTCATTGACCGGACTCATGGTGACGTGGGTCTGACTGACTCGCCTCATTGACCGGACTCATTGTGACGTGGGTCTGACTGACTCGCCTCATTGATCGGATTCATTGTGACGTGGGTCTGACTGACTCGCCTCGTTGACCGGACTCATTGTGACGTGGGTCTGACTGACTCGCCTCATTGACCGGACTCATTGTGACGTGGGTCTGACGGACTCGCCTCATTGACCGGACTCATTGTGACGTGGGTCTGACTGACTCGCCTCATTGACCGGACTCATCGTGACGTGGGTCTGACTGACTCGCCTCTTTGACCGGACTCATTGTGACGTGGGTCTGACTGACTCGCCTCATTGATCGGACTCATTGTGACGTGGGTCTGACTGACTCGCCTCATTGACCGGACTCATTGTGACGTGGGTCTGACTGACTCGCCTCGTTGACCGGACTCATTGTGACGTGGGTCTGACTGACTCGCCTCATTGATCGGACTCATTGTGACGTGGGTCTGACTGACTCGCCTCGTTGACCGGACTCATTGTGACGTGGGTCTGACTGACTCGCCTCATTGACCGGACTCATTGTGACGTGGGTCTGACTGACTCGCCTCATTGATCGGACTCATTGTGACGTGGGTCTGACTGACTCACCTCATTGACCGGACTCATTGTGACGTGGGTCTGACTGACTCGCCTCATTGACCGGAGTCATTGTGACGTGGGTCTGACTGACTCGCCTCATTGATCGGACTCATTGTGACGTGGGTCTGGCTGACTCGCCTCATTGACCGGACTCATTGTGACGTGGGTCTGACTGACTCGCCTCATTGACCGGACTCATTGTGACGTGGGTCTGACTGACTCGCCTCATTGACCGGACTCATTGTGACGTGGGTCTGACTGACTCGCCTCATTGACCGGACTCATTGTGACGTGGGTCTGACTGACTCGCCTCATTGACCGGACCCATTGTGACGTGGGTCTGACTGACTCACCTCATTGACCGGACTCATTGTGACGTGGGTCTGACTGACTCGCCCCATTGACCGGACTCATTGTGACGTGGGTCTGACTGACTCGCCTCATTGATCGGACTCATTGTGACGTGGGTCTGACTGACTCGCCTCATTGATCGGATTCATTGTGACGTGGGTCTGACTGACTCGCCTCATTGACCGGACTCATTGTGACGTGGGTCTGACTGACTCACCTCATTGACCGGACTCATTGTGACGTGGGTCTGACTGACTCGCCTCGTTGACCGGACTCATTGTGACGTGGGTCTGACTGACTCGCCTCATTGACCGGACTCATTGTGACGTGGGTCTGACTGACTCGCCTCATTGATCGGACTCATTGTGACGTGGGTCTGACTGACTCGCCTCATTGACCGGACTCATTGTGACGTGGGTCTGACTGACTCGCCTCATTGACCGGACTCATTGTGACGTGGGTCTGACTGACTCGCCTCATTGATCGGACTCATTGTGACGTGGGTCTGACTGACTCGCCTCATTGACCGGACTCATTGTGACGTGGGTCTGACTGACTCGCCTCATTGATCAGACTCATTGTGACGTGGGTCTGACGGACTCGCCTCATTGACCGGACTCATGGTGACGTGGGTCTGACTGACTCGCCTCATTGATCGGACTCATTGTGACGTGGGTCTGACTGACTCGCCTCATTGACCGGACTTATTGTGACGTGGGTCTGACTGACTCGCCTCATTGACCGGACTCATTGTGACGTGGGTCTGACTGACTCGCCTCATTGATCGGACTCATTGTGACGTGGGTCTGACTGACTCGCCTCATTGACCGGACTCATTGTGACGTGGGTCTGACTGACTCGCCTCATTGATCAGACTCATTGTGACGTGGGTCTGACGGACTCGCCTCATTGACCGGACTCATGGTGACGTGGGTCTGACTGACTCGCCTCGTTGACCGGACTCATTGTGACGTGGGTCTGACTGACTCGCCTCATTGACCGGACTCATTGTGACGTGGGTCTGACTGACTCGCCTCATTGATCGGACTCATTGTGACGTGGGTCTGACTGACTCGCCTCATTGCCGGACTCATGGTGACGTGGGTCTGACTGACTCGCCTCATTGACCGGACTCATGGTGACGTGGGTCTGACTGACTCGTCTCATTGATCGGACTCATTTTGACGTGGGTCTGATTGACTCGCCTCATTGACCGGACTCATTGTGACGTGGGTCTGACTGACTCGCCTCATTGATCGGATTCATTGTGACGTGGGTCTGACTGACTCGCCTCATTGACCGGACTCATTGTGGCGTGGGTCTGACTGACTCGCCTCATTGACCGGACTCATTGTGGCGTGGGTCTGACTGACTCACCTCATTGACCGGACTTATTGTGACGTGGGTCTGACTGACTCGCCTCATTGATCGGACTCATTGTGACGTGGGTCTGACTGACTCGCCTCATTGACCGGACTCATGGTGACGTGGGTCTGACTGACTCGCCTCATTGACCGGACTCATTGTGACGTGGGTCTGACTGACTAACCTCATTGACCGGACTCATTGTGACGTGGGTCTGACTGACTCGCCTCGTTGACCGGACTCATTGTGACGTGGGTCTGACTGACTCGCCTCATTGACCGGACCCATTGTGACGTGGGTCTGACTGACTCGCCTCGTTGACCGGACTCATTGTGACGTGGGTCTGACTGACTCACCTCATTGACCGGACTCATTGTGACGTGGGTCTGACTGACTCGCCTCATTGACCGGACTGATTGTGACGTGGGTCTGACTGACTCGCCTCATTGACCGGACTCATTGTGACGTGGGTCTGACTGACTCGCCTCATTGACCGGACTCATTGTGACGTGGGTCTGACTGACTCGCCTCACTGATCGGACTCATTGTGACGTGGGTCTGACTGACTCACCTCATTGACCGGACTCATTGTGACGTGGGTCTGACTGACTCGCCTCATTGATCGGACTCATTGTGACGTGGGTCTGACTGACTCGCCTCATTGACCGGACTCATGGTGACGTGGGTCTGACGGACTCGCCTCATTGACCGGACTCATTGTGACGTGGGTCTGACTGACTCGCCTCATTGACCGGACTCATCGTGACGTGGGTCTGACTGACTCGCCTCATTGACCGGACTCATTGTGACGTGGGTCTGACTGACTCGCCTCATTGACCGGACTCATTGTGACGTAGGTCTGACTGACTCGCCTCATTGACCGGACTCATTGTGACGTGGGTCTGACTGACTCGCCTCATTGACCGGACTCATTGTGACGTGGGTCTGACTGACTCGTCTCATTGACCGGACTCATTGTGACGTAGGTCTGACTGACTCGCCTCATTGACCGGACTCATTGTGACGTGGGTCTGACTGACTCACCTCATTGACCGGACTCATTGTGACGTGGGTCTGACTGACTCGTCTCATTGACCGGACTCATCGTGACGTGGGTCTGACTGACTCACCTCATTGACCGGACTCATTGTGACGTGGGTCTGACTGACTCGCCTCATTGACCGGACTCATGGTGACGTGGGTCTGACTGACTCGCCTCATTGACCGGACTCATTGTGACGTGGGTCTGACTCACTCGCCTCATTGACCGGACTCATTGTGACGTGGGTCTGACTCACTCGCCTCATTGACCGGACTCATTGTGACGTGGGTTTGACTGACTCGCCTCATTGATCGGACTCATTGTGACGTGGGTCTGACTGACTCGCCTCATTGACCGGACTCATTGTGACGTGGGTCTGACTGACTCGCCTCGTTGACCGGACTCATTGTGACGTGGGTCTGACTGACTCGCCTCATTGATCGGACTCATTGTGACGTGGGTCTGACTGACTCGCCTCATTGACCGGACTCATGGTGACGTGGGTCTGACGGACTCGCCTCATTGACCGGACTCATTGTGACGTGGGTCTGACTGACTCACCTCATTGACCGGACTCATTGTGACGTGGGTCTGACTGACTCGCCTCATTGACCGGTCTCATTGTGACGTGGGTCTGACTGACTCACCTCGTTGACCGGACTCATTGTGACGTGGGTCTGACTGACTCACCTCATTGACCGGACTCATTGTGACGTGGGTCGGACTGACTCGCCTCATTGACCGGACTCATTGTGACGTGGGTCTGACTGACTCGCCTCATTGACCGGACTCATTGTGGCGTGGGTCTGACTGACTCGCCTCATTGACCGGACTTATTGTGACGTGGGTCTGACTGACTCGCCTCATTGACCGGACTCATTGTGACGTGGGTCTGACTGACTCGCCTCATTGACCGGACTTATTGTGACATGGGTCTGACTGACTCACCTCATTGACCGGACTCATTGTGACGTGGGTCTGACTGACTCGCCTCATTGACCGGACTCATTGTGACGTGGGTCTGACTGACTCGCCTCATTGACCGGACTTATCGTGACGTGGGTCTGACTGACTCGCCTCATTGACCGGCCTCATTGTGACGTGGGTCTGACTGACTCGCCTCATTGACCGGACTCATTGCGACGTGGGTCTGACTGACTCGCCTCATTGACCGGACTCATTGTGACGTGGGTCTGACTGACTCGCCTCATTGACCGGACTCATTGTGACGTGGGTCTGACTGACTCGCCTCATGGACCGGACTCATTGTGACGTGGGTCTGACTGACTCGTCTCATTGACCGGACTCATTGTGACGTGGGTCTGACTGACTCGCCCCATTGACCGGACTTATTGTGACGTGGGTCTGACTGACTCACCTCATTGACCGGACTCATTGTGACGTGGGTCTGACTGACTCGCCTCATTGATCGGACTCATTGTGACGTGGGTCTGACTGACTCGCCCCATTGACCGGACTTATTGTGACGTGGGTCTGACTGACTCACCTCATTGACCGGACTCATTGTGACGTTGGTCTAACTGACACACCTCATTGACCGGACTCATTGTGACGTGGGTTTGACTGACTCGCCTCATTGACCGGACTCATTGTGGCGTGGGTCTGACTGACTCACCTCATTGACCGCACTCATTGTGACGTGGGTCTGACTGACTCGCCTCATTGACCGGACTCATTGTGACGTGGGTCTGACTGACTCGCCTCATTGACCGGACTCATTGTGACGTGGGTCTGACTGACTCGCCTCATTGACCGGACTCATTGTGACGTGGGTCTGACTGACACGCCTCATTGACCGGACCCATTGTGACGTGGGTCTGACTGACTCACCTCATTGACCGGACTCATTGTGACGTGGGTCTGACTGACTCGCCCCATTGACCGGACTCATTGTGACGTGGGTCTGACTGACTCGCCTCATTGATCGGACTCATTGTGACGTGGGTCTGACTGACTCGCCTCATTGATCGGACTCATTGTGACGTGGGTCTGACTGACTCGCCTCATTGACCGGACTCATTGTGACGTGGGTCTAACTGACTCACCTCATTGATCGGACTCATTGTGGCGTGGGTCTGACTGACTCGCCTCATTGATCGGACTCATTGTGACGTGGGTCTAACTGACTCACCTCATTGATCGGACTCATTGTGGCGTGGGTCTGACTGACTCGCCTCATTGGCCGGACTCATTGTGACGTGGGTCTGACTGACTCGCCTCATTGATCGGACTCATTGTGACGTGGGTCTGACTGACTCGCCTCATTGACCGGACCCATTGTGACGTGGGTCTGACTGACTCACCTCATTGACCGGACTCATTGTGACGTGGGTCTGACTGACTCGCCCCATTGACCGGACTCATTGTGACGTGGGTCTGACTGACTCGCCTCATTGACCGGACTCATTGTGACGTGGGTCTGACTGACTCGCCTCATTGGCCGGACTCATTGTGACGTGGGTCTGACTGACTCGCCTCATTGATCGGACTCATTGTGACGTGGGTCTGACTGACTCGCCTCATTGATCGGACTCATTGTGACGTGGGTCTGACTGACTCGCCTCATTGGCCGGACTCATTGTGACGTGGGTCTGACTGACTCGCCTCATTGATCGGACTCATTGTGACGTGGGTCTGACTGACTCGCCTCATTGACCGGACTCATGGTGACGTGGGTCTGACTGACTCACCTCATTGATCGGATTCATTGTGACGTGGGTCTGACTGACTCGCCTCGTTGACCGGACTCATTGTGACGTGGGTCTGACTGACTCGCCTCATTGACCGGACTCATGGTGACGTGGGTCTGACTGACTCGCCTCATTGATCGGACTCATTGTGACGTGGGTCTGACTGACTCACCTCATTGGTCGGACTCATTGTGACGTGGGTCTGACTGACTCGCCTCATTGATCGGACTCATTTTGACGTGGGTCTGACTGACTCGCCTCATTGAACGGACTCATTGTGACGTGGGTCTGACTGACTCGCCTCATTGACCGGACTCATTGTGGCGTGGGTCTGACTGACTCGCCTCATTGATCGGACTCATGGTGACGTGGGTCTGACTGACTCGCCTCATTGACCGGACTCATTGTGGCGTGGGTCTGACTGACTCGCCTCATTGACCGGACTCATTGTGACGTGGGTCTGACTGACTCGCCTCATTGACCGGACTCATTGTGACGTGGGTCTGACTGACTCACCTCATTGACCGGACTTATTGTGACGTGGGTCTGACTGACTCGCCTCATTGATCGGACTCATTGTGACGTGGGTCTGACTGACTCGCCTCATTGACCGGACTCATGGTGACGTGGGTCTGACTGACTCACCTCATTGACCGGACTCATTGTGGCGTGGGTCTGACTGACTCGCCTCATTGACCGGACTCATTGTGACGTGGGTCTGACTGACTCGCCTCATTGACCGGACTCATTGTGACGTGGGTCTGACTGACTCACCTCATTGACCGGACTTATTGTGACGTGGGTCTGACTGACTCGCCTCATTGATCGGACTCATTGTGACGTGGGTCTGACTGACTCGCCTCATTGACCGGACTCATTGTGACGTGGGTCTGACTGACTCGCCTCATTGACCGGACTCATTGTGGCGTGGGTCTGACTGACTCGCCTCATTGACCGGACTCATTGTGACGTGGGTCTGACTGACTCGCCTCATTGACCGGACTCATTGTGACGTGGGTCTGACTGACTCACCTCATTGACCGGACTTATTGTGACGTGGGTCTGACTGACTCGCCTCATTGATCGGACTCATTGTGACGTGGGTCTGACTGACTCGCCTCATTGACCGGACTCATGGTGACGTGGGTCTGACTGACTCGCCTCATTGACCGGACTCATTGTGGCGTGGGTCTGACTGACTCGCCTCATTGACCGGACTCATTGTGGCGTGGGTCTGACTGACTCACCTCATTGACCGGACTTATTGTGACGTGGGTCTGACTGACTCGCCTCATTGATCGGACTCATTGTGACGTGGGTCTGACTGACTCGCCTCATTGACCGGACTCATGGTGACGTGGGTCTGACTGACTCGCCTCATTGACCGGACTCATTGTGACGTGGGTCTGACTGACTCGCCTCATTGACCGGACTCATGGTGACGTGGGTCTGACTGACTCGCCTCGTTGATCGGACTCATTGTGACGTGGGTCTGACTGACTCGCCTCATTGACCGGACTCATGGTGACGTGGGTCTGACTGACTCGCCTCGTTGACCGGACTCATTGTGACGTGGGTCTGACTGACTCGCCTCATTGACCGGACTTATTGTGACGTGGGTCTGACTGACTCGCCTCATTGACCGGACTCATGGTGACGTGGGTCTGACTGACTCGCCTCATTGACCGGACTCATGGTGACGTGGGTCTGACTGACTCACCTCATTGACCGGACTTATTGTGACGTGGGTCTGACTGACTCGCCTCATTGATCGGACTCATTGTGACGTGGGTCTGACTGACTCGCCTCATTGACCGGACTCATGGTGACGTGGGTCTGACTGACTCGCCTCATTGACCGGACTCATTGTGACGTGGGTCTGACTGACTCGCCTCATTGACCGGACTCATGGTGACGTGGGTCTGACTGACTCGCCTCGTTGATCGGACTCATTGTGACGTGGGTCTGACTGACTCGCCTCATTGACCGGACTCATGGTGACGTGGGTCTGACTGACTCGCCTCGTTGACCGGACTCATTGTGACGTGGGTCTGACTGACTCGCCTCATTGACCGGACTCATTGTGACGTGGGTCTGACTGACTCGCCTCATTGATCGGACTCATTGTGACGTGGGTCTGACTGACTCGCCTCATTGACCGGACTCATGGTGACGTGGGTCTGACTGACTCGCCTCATTGACCGGACTCATTGTGACGTGGGTCTGACTGACTCGCCTCATTGATCGGATTCATTGTGACGTGGGTCTGACTGACTCGCCTCGTTGACCGGACTCATTGTGACGTGGGTCTGACTGACTCGCCTCATTGACCGGACTCATTGTGACGTGGGTCTGACGGACTCGCCTCATTGACCGGACTCATTGTGACGTGGGTCTGACTGACTCGCCTCATTGACCGGACTCATCGTGACGTGGGTCTGACTGACTCGCCTCTTTGACCGGACTCATTGTGACGTGGGTCTGACTGACTCGCCTCATTGATCGGACTCATTGTGACGTGGGTCTGACTGACTCGCCTCATTGACCGGACTCATGGTGACGTGGGTCTGACTGACTCGCCTCGTTGACCGGACTCATTGTGACGTGGGTCTGACTGACTCGCCTCATTGACCGGACTTATTGTGACGTGGGTCTGACTGACTCGCCTCATTGACCGGACTCATGGTGACGTGGGTCTGACTGACTCGCCTCATTGACCGGACTCATGGTGACGTGGGTCTGACTGACTCACCTCATTGACCGGACTTATTGTGACGTGGGTCTGACTGACTCGCCTCATTGATCGGACTCATTGTGACGTGGGTCTGACTGACTCGCCTCATTGACCGGACTCATGGTGACGTGGGTCTGACTGACTCGCCTCATTGACCGGACTCATTGTGACGTGGGTCTGACTGACTCGCCTCATTGACCGGACTCATGGTGACGTGGGTCTGACTGACTCGCCTCGTTGATCGGACTCATTGTGACGTGGGTCTGACTGACTCGCCTCATTGACCGGACTCATGGTGACGTGGGTCTGACTGACTCGCCTCGTTGACCGGACTCATTGTGACGTGGGTCTGACTGACTCGCCTCATTGACCGGACTCATTGTGACGTGGGTCTGACTGACTCGCCTCATTGATCGGACTCATTGTGACGTGGGTCTGACTGACTCGCCTCATTGACCGGACTCATGGTGACGTGGGTCTGACTGACTCGCCTCATTGACCGGACTCATTGTGACGTGGGTCTGACTGACTCGCCTCATTGATCGGATTCATTGTGACGTGGGTCTGACTGACTCGCCTCGTTGACCGGACTCATTGTGACGTGGGTCTGACTGACTCGCCTCATTGACCGGACTCATTGTGACGTGGGTCTGACGGACTCGCCTCATTGACCGGACTCATTGTGACGTGGGTCTGACTGACTCGCCTCATTGACCGGACTCATCGTGACGTGGGTCTGACTGACTCGCCTCTTTGACCGGACTCATTGTGACGTGGGTCTGACTGACTCGCCTCATTGATCGGACTCATTGTGACGTGGGTCTGACTGACTCGCCTCATTGACCGGACTCATTGTGACGTGGGTCTGACTGACTCGCCTCGTTGACCGGACTCATTGTGACGTGGGTCTGACTGACTCGCCTCATTGATCGGACTCATTGTGACGTGGGTCTGACTGACTCGCCTCGTTGACCGGACTCATTGTGACGTGGGTCTGACTGACTCGCCTCATTGACCGGACTCATTGTGACGTGGGTCTGACTGACTCGCCTCATTGATCGGACTCATTGTGACGTGGGTCTGACTGACTCACCTCATTGACCGGACTCATTGTGACGTGGGTCTGACTGACTCGCCTCATTGACCGGAGTCATTGTGACGTGGGTCTGACTGACTCGCCTCATTGATCGGACTCATTGTGACGTGGGTCTGGCTGACTCGCCTCATTGACCGGACTCATTGTGACGTGGGTCTGACTGACTCGCCTCATTGACCGGACTCATTGTGACGTGGGTCTGACTGACTCGCCTCATTGACCGGACTCATTGTGACGTGGGTCTGACTGACTCGCCTCATTGACCGGACTCATTGTGACGTGGGTCTGACTGACTCGCCTCATTGACCGGACCCATTGTGACGTGGGTCTGACTGACTCACCTCATTGACCGGACTCATTGTGACGTGGGTCTGACTGACTCGCCCCATTGACCGGACTCATTGTGACGTGGGTCTGACTGACTCGCCTCATTGATCGGACTCATTGTGACGTGGGTCTGACTGACTCGCCTCATTGATCGGATTCATTGTGACGTGGGTCTGACTGACTCGCCTCATTGACCGGACTCATTGTGACGTGGGTCTGACTGACTCACCTCATTGACCGGACTCATTGTGACGTGGGTCTGACTGACTCGCCTCGTTGACCGGACTCATTGTGACGTGGGTCTGACTGACTCGCCTCATTGACCGGACTCATTGTGACGTGGGTCTGACTGACTCGCCTCATTGATCGGACTCATTGTGACGTGGGTCTGACTGACTCGCCTCATTGACCGGACTCATTGTGACGTGGGTCTGACTGACTCGCCTCATTGATCAGACTCATTGTGACGTGGGTCTGACGGACTCGCCTCATTGACCGGACTCATGGTGACGTGGGTCTGACTGACTCGCCTCGTTGACCGGACTCATTGTGACGTGGGTCTGACTGACTCGCCTCATTGACCGGACTCATTGTGACGTGGGTCTGACTGACTCGCCTCATTGATCGGACTCATTGTGACGTGGGTCTGACTGACTCGCCTCATTGCCGGACTCATGGTGACGTGGGTCTGACTGACTCGCCTCATTGACCGGACTCATGGTGACGTGGGTCTGACTGACTCGTCTCATTGATCGGACTCATTTTGACGTGGGTCTGATTGACTCGCCTCATTGACCGGACTCATTGTGACGTGGGTCTGACTGACTCGCCTCATTGATCGGATTCATTGTGACGTGGGTCTGACTGACTCGCCTCATTGACCGGACTCATTGTGGCGTGGGTCTGACTGACTCGCCTCATTGACCGGACTCATTGTGGCGTGGGTCTGACTGACTCACCTCATTGACCGGACTTATTGTGACGTGGGTCTGACTGACTCGCCTCATTGATCGGACTCATTGTGACGTGGGTCTGACTGACTCGCCTCATTGACCGGACTCATGGTGACGTGGGTCTGACTGACTCGCCTCATTGACCGGACTCATTGTGACGTGGGTCTGACTGACTCGCCTCATTGACCGGACTCATGGTGACGTGGGTCTGACTGACTCGCCTCGTTGATCGGACTCATTGTGACGTGGGTCTGACTGACTCGCCTCATTGACCGGACTCATGGTGACGTGGGTCTGACTGACTCGCCTCGTTGACCGGACTCATTGTGACGTGGGTCTGACTGACTCGCCTCATTGACCGGACTTATTGTGACGTGGGTCTGACTGACTCGCCTCATTGACCGGACTCATGGTGACGTGGGTCTGACTGACTCGCCTCATTGACCGGACTCATGGTGACGTGGGTCTGACTGACTCACCTCATTGACCGGACTTATTGTGACGTGGGTCTGACTGACTCGCCTCATTGATCGGACTCATTGTGACGTGGGTCTGACTGACTCGCCTCATTGACCGGACTCATTGTGACGTGGGTCTGACTGACTCGCCTCATTGACCGGACTCATTGTGACGTGGGTCTGACTGACTCGCCTCATTGACCGGACTCATTGTGACGTGGGTCTGACTGACTCGCCTCATTGACCGGACTCATGGTGACGTGGGTCTGACTGACTCGCCTCGTTGATCGGACTCATTGTGACGTGGGTCTGACTGACTCGCCTCATTGACCGGACTCATGGTGACGTGGGTCTGACTGACTCGCCTCGTTGACCGGACTCATTGTGACGTGGGTCTGACTGACTCGCCTCATTGACCGGACTCATTGTGACGTGGGTCTGACTGACTCGCCTCATTGATCGGACTCATTGTGACGTGGGTCTGACTGACTCGCCTCATTGACCGGACTCATGGTGACGTGGGTCTGACTGACTCGCCTCATTGACCGGACTCATTGTGACGTGGGTCTGACGGACTCGCCTCATTGATCGGACTCATTGTGACGTGGGTCTGACTGACTCGCCTCGTTGACCGGACTCATTGTGACGTGGGTCTGACTGACTCGCCTCGTTGACCGGACTCATTGTGACGTGGGTCTGACTGACTCGCCTCATTGACCGGACTCATTGTGACGTGGGTCTGACTGACTCGCCTCGTTGACCGGACTCATTGTGACGTGGGTCTGACTGACTCGCCTCATTGACCGGACTCATTGTGACGTGGGTCTGACTGACTCGCCTCATTGATCGGATTCATTGTGACGTGGGTCTGACTGACTCGCCTCGTTGACCGGACTCATTGTGACGTGGGTCTGACTGACTCGCCTCATTGACCGGACTCATTGTGACGTGGGTCTGACGGACTCGCCTCATTGACCGGACTCATTGTGACGTGGGTCTGACTGACTCGCCTCATTGACCGGACTCATCGTGACGTGGGTCTGACTGACTCGCCTCATTGATCGGACTCATTGTGACGTGGGTCTGACTGACTCGCCTCATTGACCGGACTCATGGTGACGTGGGTCTGACTGACTCGCCTCATTGACCGGACTCATTGTGACGTGGGTCTGACGGACTCGCCTCATTGATCGGACTCATTGTGACGTGGGTCTGACTGACTCGCCTCGTTGACCGGACTCATTGTGACGTGGGTCTGACTGACTCGCCTCGTTGACCGGACTCATTGTGACGTGGGTCTGACTGACTCGCCTCGTTGACCGGACTCATTGTGACGTGGGTCTGACTGACTCGCCTCATTGACCGGACTCATTGTGACGTGGGTCTGACTGACTCGCCTCGTTGACCGGACTCATTGTGACGTGGGTCTGACTGACTCGCCTCATTGACCGGACTCATTGTGACGTGGGTCTGACTGACTCGCCTCATTGATCGGATTCATTGTGACGTGGGTCTGACTGACTCGCCTCGTTGACCGGACTCATTGTGACGTGGGTCTGACTGACTCGCCTCATTGACCGGACTCATTGTGACGTGGGTCTGACGGACTCGCCTCATTGACCGGACTCATTGTGACGTGGGTCTGACTGACTCGCCTCATTGACCGGACTCATCGTGACGTGGGTCTGACTGACTCGCCTCTTTGACCGGACTCATTGTGACGTGGGTCTGACTGACTCGCCTCATTGATCGGACTCATTGTGACGTGGGTCTGACTGACTCGCCTCATTGACCGGACTCATTGTGACGTGGGTCTGACTGACTCGCCTCGTTGACCGGACTCATTGTGACGTGGGTCTGACTGACTCGCCTCATTGACCGGACTCATTGTGACGTGGGTCTGACTGACTCGCCTCATTGACCGGACTCATTGTGACGTGGGTCTGACTGACTCGCCTCATTGACCGGACTCATTGTGGCGTGGGTCTGACTGACTCGCCTCATTGACCGGACTTATCGTGACGTGGGTCTGACTGACTCGCCTCATTGACCGGACTCATTGTGACGTGGGTCTGACTGACTCGCCTCATTGATCGGACTCATTGTGACGTGGGTCTGACTGACTCGCCTCATTGACCGGACTCATTGTGATGTGGGTCTGACTGACTCGCCTCATTGACCGGACTTATCGTGACGTGGGTCTGACTGACTCGCCTCATTGACCGGCCTCATTGTGACGTGGGTCTGACTGACTCGCCTCATTGACCGGACTCATTGCGACGTGGGTCTGACTGACTCGCCTCATTGACCGGACTCATTGTGACGTGGGTCTGACTGACTCGCCTCATTGACCGGACTCATTGTGACGTGGGTCTGACTGACTCGCCTCATGGACCGGACTCATTGTGACGTGGGTCTGACTGACTCGTCTCATTGACCGGACTCATTGTGACGTGGGTCTGACTGACTCGCCCCATTGACCGGACTTATTGTGACGTGGGTCTGACTGACTCACCTCATTGACCGGACTCATTGTGACGTGGGTCTGACTGACTCGCCTCATTGATCGGACTCATTGTGACGTGGGTCTGACTGACTCGCCCCATTGACCGGACTTATTGTGACGTGGGTCTGACTGACTCACCTCATTGACCGGACTCATTGTGACGTTGGTCTAACTGACACACCTCATTGACCGGACTCATTGTGACGTGGGTCTGACTGACTCGCCTCATTGACCGGACTCATTGTGACGTGGGTCTGACTGACTCGCCTCATTGATCGGACTCATTGTGACGTGGGTCTGACTGACTCACCTCATTGACCGGACTCATTGTGACGTGGGTCTGACTGACTCGCCTCATTGATCGGACTCATTGTGGCGTGGGTCTGACTGACTCACCTCATTGACCGCACTCATTGTGACGTGGGTCTGACTGACTCACCTCATTGACCGGACTCATTGTGACGTGGGTCTGACTGACTCGCCTCATTGATCGGACTCATTGTGACGTGGGTCTGACTGACTCGCCTCGTTGACCGGACTCATTGTGACGTGGGTCTGACTGACTCGCCTCATTGACCGGACTCATTGTGACGTGGGTCTGACTGACTCGCCTCATTGATCGGACTCATTGTGACGTGGGTCTGACTGACTCACCTCATTGACCGGACTCATTGTGACGTGGGTCTGACTGACTCGCCTCATTGACCGGACTCATTGTGACGTGGGTCTGACTGACTCGCCTCATTGATCGGACTCATTGTGACGTGGGTCTGACTGACTCGCCTCATTGACCGGACTCATTGTGACGTGGGTCTGACTGACTCGCCTCATTGACCGGACTCATTGTGACGTGGGTCTGACTGACTCGCCTCATTGACCGGACTCATTGTGACGTGGGTCTGACTGACTCGCCTCATTGACCGGACTCATTGTGACGTGGGTCTGACTGACTCGCCTCATTGACCGGACCCATTGTGACGTGGGTCTGACTGACTCACCTCATTGACCGGACTCATTGTGACGTGGGTCTGACTGACTCGCCTCGTTGACCGGACTCATTGTGACGTGGGTCTGACTGACTCGCCTCATTGATCGGACTCATTGTGACGTGGGTCTGACTGACTCGCCTCATTGATCGGATTCATTGTGACGTGGGTCTGACTGACTCGCCTCATTGACCGGACTCATTGTGACGTGGGTCTGACTGACTCACCTCATTGACCGGACTCATTGTGACGTGGGTCTGACTGACTCGCCTCGTTGACCGGACTCATTGTGACGTGGGTCTGACTGACTCGCCTCATTGACCGGACTCATTGTGACGTGGGTCTGACTGACTCGCCTCATTGATCGGACTCATTGTGACGTGGGTCTGACTGACTCGCCTCATTGACCGGACTCATTGTGACGTGGGTCTGACTGACTCGCCTCATTGATCGGACTCATTGTGACGTGGGTCTGACTGACTCGCCTCATTGATCAGACTCATTGTGACGTGGGTCTGACTGACTCGCCTCATTGATCGGACTCATTGTGACGTGGGTCTGACTGACTCGCCTCATTGATCAGACTCATTGTGACGTGGGTCTGACTGACTCGCCTCATTGACCGGACTCATTGTGACGTGGGTCTGACTGACTCACCTCATTGACCGGACTCATTGTGACGTGGGTCTGACTGACTCGCCTCATTGACCGGACTCATGGTGACGTGGGTCTGACTGACTCGCCTCATTGATCGGACTCATTGTGACGTGGGTCTGACTGACTCACCTCATTGGTCGGACTCATTGTGACGTGGGTCTGACTGACTCGCCTCATTGATCGGACTCATTTTGACGTGGGTCTGACTGACTCGCCTCATTGAACGGACTCATTGTGACGTGGGTCTGACTGACTCGCCTCATTGACCGGACTCATTGTGACGTGGGTCTGACTGACTCGCCTCATTGATCGGACTCATTGTGACGTGGGTCTGACTGACTCGCCTCATTGATCAGACTCATTGTGACGTGGGTCTGACTGACTCGCCTCATTGACCGGACTCATTGTGACGTGGGTCTGACTGACTCACCTCATTGATCGGACTCATTGTGACGTGGGTCTGACTGACTCACCTCATTGACCGGACTCATTGTGACGTGGGTCTGACTGACTCGCCTCATTGATCAGACTCATTGTGACGTGGGTCTGACTGACTCGCCTCATTGACCGGACTCATGGTGACGTGGGTCTGACTGACTCGCCTCATTGATCAGACTCATTGTGACGTGGGTCTGACTGACTCGCCTCATTGACCGGACTCATGGTGACGTGGGTCTGACTGACTCGCCTCGTTGACCGGACTCATTGTGACGTGGGTCTGACTGACTCGCCTCATTGACCGGACTCATTGTGACGTGGGTCTGACTGACTCACCTCATTGACCGGACCCATTGTGACGTGGGTCTGACTGACTCGCCTCATTGACCGGACTCATTGTGACGTGGGTCTGACTGACTCGCCTCATTGATCGGACTCATTGTGACGTGGGTCTGACTGACTCGCCTCATTGACCGGACTCATTGTGACGTGGGTCTGACTGACTCGCCTCATTGATCGGACTCATTGTGACGTGGGTCTGACTGACTCGCCTCATTGATCAGACTCATTGTGACGTGGGTCTGACTGACTCGCCTCATTGATCGGACTCATTGTGACGTGGGTCTGACTGACTCGCCTCATTGATCAGACTCATTGTGACGTGGGTCTGACTGACTCGCCTCATTGACCGGACTCATGGTGACGTGGGTCTGACTGACTCGCCTCGTTGACCGGACTCATTGTGACGTGGGTCTGACTGACTCACCTCATTGACCGGACTCATTGTGACGTGGGTCTGACTGACTCGCCTCATTGATCAGACTCATTGTGACGTGGGTCTGACTGACTCGCCTCATTGACCGGACTCATGGTGACGTGGGTCTGACTGACTCGCCTCGTTGACCGGACTCATTGTGACGTGGGTCTGACTGACTCGCCTCATTGACCGGACTCATTGTGACGTGGGTCTGACTGACTCGCCTCATTGATCGGACTCATTGTGACGTGGGTCTGACTGACTCGCCTCATTGACCGGACTCATGGTGACGTGGGTCTGACTGACTCGCCTCGTTGACCGGACTCATTGTGACGTGGGTCTGACTGACTCGCCTCATTGACCGGACTCATTGTGACGTGGGTCTGACTGACTCGCCTCATTGATCGGACTCATTGTGACGTGGGTCTGACTGACTCGCTTCATTGACCGGACTCATGGTGACGTGGGTCTGACTGACTCGCCTCATTGACCGGACTCATTGTGACGTGGGTCTGACTGACTCGCCTCATTGATCGGATTCATTGTGACGTGGGTCTGACTGACTCGCCTCGTTGACCGGACTCATTGTGACGTGGGTCTGACTGACTCGCCTCATTGACCGGACTCATTGTGACGTGGGTCTGACGGACTCGCCTCATTGACCGGACTCATTGTGACGTGGGTCTGACTGACTCGCCTCATTGACCGGACTCATCGTGACGTGGGTCTGACTGACTCGCCTCTTTGACCGGACTCATTGTGACGTGGGTCTGACTGACTCGCCTCATTGATCGGACTCATTGTGACGTGGGTCTGACTGACTCGCCTCATTGACCGGACTCATTGTGACGTGGGTCTGACTGACTCGCCTCATTGATCGGACTCATTGTGACGTGGGTCTGACTGACTCGCCTCATTGACCGGACTCATGGTGACGTGGGTCTGACTGACTCGCCTCATTGACCGGACTCATTGTGACGTGGGTCTGACTGACTCGCCTCATTGATCGGATTCATTGTGACGTGGGTCTGACTGACTCGCCTCATTGACCGGACTCATTGTGACGTGGGTCTGACGGACTCGCCTCATTGACCGGACTCATTGTGACGTGGGTCTGACTGACTCGCCTCATTGACCGGACTCATCGTGACGTGGGTCTGACTGACTCGCCTCATTGACCGGACTCATTGTGACGTGGGTCTGACGGACTCGCCTCATTGACCGGACTCATTGTGACGTGGGTCTGACTGACTCGCCTCATTGACCGGACTCATCGTGACGTGGGTCTGACTGACTCGCCTCTTTGACCGGACTCATTGTGACGTGGGTCTGACTGACTCGCCTCATTGATCGGACTCATTGTGACGTGGGTCTGACTGACTCGCCTCATTGACCGGACTCATTGTGACGTGGGTCTGACTGACTCGCCTCGTTGACCGGACTCATTGTGACGTGGGTCTGACTGACTCGCCTCATTGACCGGACTCATTGTGACGTGGGTCTGACTGACTCGCCTCATTGACCGGACTCATTGTGACGTGGGTCTGACTGACTCGCCTCGTTGACCGGACTCATTGTGACGTGGGTCTGACTGACTCGCCTCGTTGATCGGATTCATTGTGACGTGGGTCTGACTGACTCGCCTCGTTGACCGGACTCATTGTGACGTGGGTCTGACTGACTCGCCTCATTGACCGGACTCATTTTGACGTGGGTCTGACTGACTCGCCTCGTTGACCGGACTCATTGTGACGTGGGTCTGACTGACTCGCCTCATTGACCGGACTCATTGTGACGTGGGTCTGACTGACTCGCCTCATTGACCGGACTCATTGTGACGTGGGTCTGACTGACTCGCCTCGTTGACCGGACTCATTGTGACGTGGGTCTGACTGACTCGCCTCGTTGATCGGATTCATTGTGACGTGGGTCTGACTGACTCGCCTCGTTGACCGGACTCATTGTGACGTGGGTCTGACTGACTCGCCTCATTGACCGGACTCATTTTGACGTGGGTCTGACTGACTCGCCTCATTGATCGGATTCATTGTGACGTGGGTCTGACTGACTCGCCTCATTGATCGGATTCATTGTGACGTGGGTCTGACTGACTCGCCTCATTGATCGGATTCATTGTGACGTGGGTCTGACTGACTCGCCTCGTTGACCGGACTCATTGTGACGTGGGTCTGACTGACTCGCCTCATTGACCGGACTCATTTTGACGTGGGTCTGACTGACTCGCCTCGTTGACCGGACTCATTGTGACGTGGGTCTGACTGACTCGCCTCATTGATCGGACTCATTGTGACGTGGGTCTGACTGACTCGCCTCATTGACCGGACTCATGGTGACGTGGGTCTGACGGACTCGCCTCATTGACCGGACTCATTGTGACGTGGGTCTGACTGACTCGCCTCATTGATCGGACTCATTGTGACGTGGGTCTGACTGACTCGCCTCATTGACCGGACTCATGGTGACGTGGGTCTGACGGACTCGCCTCATTGACCGGACTCATTGTGACGTGGGTCTGACTGACTCGCCTCATTGATCGGACTCATTGTGACGTGGGTCTGACTGACTCGCCTCATTGACCGGACTCATTGTGGCGTGGGTCTGACTGACTCGCCACATTGACCGGACTCATTGTGACGTGGGTCTGACTGACTCGCCTCGTTGATCGGACTCATTGTGACGTGGGTCTGACTGACTCGCCTCATTGACCGGACCCATTGTGACGTGGGTCTGACTGACTCGTCTCATTGACCGGACTCTTTGTGACGTGGGTCTGACTGACTCGCCTCGTTGACCGGACTCATTGTGACGTGGGTCTGACTGACTCGCCTCATTGACCGGACTCATTGTGACGTGGGTCTGACTGACTCGCCTCATTGATCGGACTCATGGTGACGTGGGTCTGACTGACTCGCCTCATTGACCGGACTCATGGTGACGTGGGTCTGACTGACTCGCCTCATTGATCGGACTCATTTTGACGTGGGTCTGACTGACTCGCCTCATTGACCGGACTCATTGTGACGTGGGTCTGACGGACTCGCCTCATTGACCGGACTCATTGTGACGTGGGTCTGACTGACTCACCTCATTGACCGAACTCATTGTGACGTGGGTCTGACTGACTCGCCTCATTGATCGGACTCATTGTGACGTGGGTCTGACTGACTCGCCTCATTGATCGGATTCATTGTGACGTGGGTCTGACTGACTCGCCTCATTGACCGGACTCATTGTGACGTGGGTCTGACTGACTCGCCTCATTGGCCGGACTCATTGTGACGTGGGTCTGACTGACTCGCCTCATTGATCGGACTCATGGTGACGTGGGTCTGACTGACTCGCCTCATTGACCGGACTCATGGTGACGTGGGTCTGACTGACTCGCCTCATTGATCGGACTCATTGTGACGTGGGTCTGACTGACTCGCCTCATTGGCCGGACTCATTGTGACGTGGGTCTGACTGACTCGCCTCATTGATCGGACTCATGGTGACGTGGGTCTGACTGACTCGCCTCATTGACCGGACTCATTGTGACGTGGGTCTGACTGACTCGCCTCATTGGCCGGACTCATTGTGACGTGGGTCTGACTGACTCGCCTCATTGATCGGACTCATGGTGACGTGGGTCTGACTGACTCGCCTCATTGACCGGACTCATGGTGACGTGGGTCTGACTGACTCGCCTCATTGACCGGACTCATTGTGACGTGGGTCTGACTGACTCGCCTCATTGATCGGACTCATGGTGACGTGGGTCTGACTGACTCGCCTCATTGACCGGACTCATGGTGACGTGGGTCTGACTGACTCGCCTCATTGATCGGACTCATTTTGACGTGGGTCTGACTGACTCGCCTCATTGACCGGACTCATTGTGACGTGGGTCTGACGGACTCGCCTCATTGACCGGACTCATTGTGACGTGGGTCTGACTGACTCGCCTCATTGACCGAACTCATTGTGACGTGGGTCTGACTGACTCGCCTCATTGACCGGACTCATTGTGACGTGGGTCTGACTGACTCGCCTCATTGACCGGACTCATGGTGACGTGGGTCTGACTGACTCGCCTCATTGACCGGACTCATTGTGACGTGGGTCTGACTGACTCGCCTCATTGATCGGACTCATGGTGACGTGGGTCTG
Organism: Arenicola marina; assembly: GCA_964019135.1. Lineage (NCBI taxonomy): Eukaryota > Metazoa > Annelida > Polychaeta > Arenicolidae > Arenicola > Arenicola marina. The sequence goes on along the minus strand of OZ025257.1, from coordinate 2,660,943 downwards.
ACTGACTCGCCTCATTGACCGGACTCATTGTGACGTGGGTCTGACTGACTCGCCTCATTGGCCGGACTCATTGTGACGTGGGTCTGACTGACTCGCCTCATTGATCGGACTCATGGTGACGTGGGTCTGACTGACTCGCCTCATTGACCGGACTCATGGTGACGTGGGTCTGACTGACTCGCCTCATTGACCGGACTCATTGTGACGTGGGTCTGACTGACTCGCCTCATTGATCGGACTCATGGTGACGTGGGTCTGACTGACTCGCCTCATTGACCGGACTCATGGTGACGTGGGTCTGACTGACTCGCCTCATTGATCGGACTCATTTTGACGTGGGTCTGACTGACTCGCCTCATTGACCGGACTCATTGTGACGTGGGTCTGACGGACTCGCCTCATTGACCGGACTCATTGTGACGTGGGTCTGACTGACTCACCTCATTGACCGAACTCATTGTGACGTGGGTCTGACTGACTCGCCTCATTGATCGGACTCATTGTGACGTGGGTCTGACTGACTCGCCTCATTGACCGGACTCATGGTGACGTGGGTCTGACTGACTCGCCTCATTGATCGGACTCATTGTGACGTGGGTCTGACTGACTCGCCTCATTGATCGGATTCATTGTGACGTGGGTCTGACTGACTCGCCTCATTGACCGGACTCATTGTGACGTGGGTCTGACTGACTCGCCTCATTGATCGGACTCATGGTGACGTGGGTCTGACTGACTCGCCTCATTGACCGGACTCATGGTGACGTGGGTCTGACTGACTCGCCTCATTGATCGGACTCATTTTGACGTGGGTCTGACTGACTCGCCTCATTGACCGGACTCATTGTGACGTGGGTCTGACTGACTCGCCTCATTGATCGGACTCATTTTGACGTGGGTCTGACTGACTCGCCTCATTGACCGGACTCATTGTGACGTGGGTCTGACTGACTCGCCTCATTGATCGGACTCATTTTGACGTGGGTCTGACTGACTCGCCTCATTGACCGGACTCATTGTGACGTGGGTCTGACTGACTCGCCTCATTGATCGGACTCATTGTGACGTGGGTCTGACTGACTCGCCTCATTGACCGGACTCATTGTGACGTGGGTCTGACTGACTCGCCTCATTGATCGGATTCATCGTGACGTGGGTCTGACTGACTCGCCTCATTGACCGGACTCATCGTGACGTGGGTCTGACTGACTCACCTCATTGACCGGACTCATTGTGACGTGGGTCTGACTGACTCGCCTCATTGACCGGACTCATTGTGACGTGGGTCTGACTGACTCGCCTCATTGACCGGACTCATCGTGACGTGGGTCTGACTGACTCACCTCATTGACCGGACTCATTGTGACGTGGGTCTGACTGACTCGCCTCATTGATCGGACTCATTGTGACGTGGGTCTGACTGACTCGCCTCATTGACCGGACTCATTGTGGCGTGGGTCTGACTGACTCACCTCATTGACCGGACTTATTGTGACGTGGGTCTGACTGACTCGCCTCATTGATCGGATTCATTGTGACGTGGGTCTGACTGACTCGCCTCATTGACCGGGCTCATGGTGACGTGGGTCTGACTGACTCGCCTCATTGACCGGACTCATTGTGACGTGGGTCTGACTGACTCGCCTCATTGACCGGACTCATGGTGACGTGGGTCTGACTGACTCGCCTCGTTGATCGGACTCATTGTGACGTGGGTCTGACTGACTCGCCTCATTGACCGGACTCATGGTGACGTGGGTCTGACTGACTCGCCTCGTTGACCGGACTCATTGTGACGTGGGTCTGACTGACTCGCCTCATTGACCGGACTTATTGTGACGTGGGTCTGACTGACTCGCCTCATTGACCGGACTCATGGTGACGTGGGTCTGACTGACTCGCCTCATTGACCGGACTCATGGTGACGTGGGTCTGACTGAATCACCTCATTGACCGGACTTATTGTGACGTGGGTCTGACTGACTCGCCTCATTGATCGGACTCATTGTGACGTGGGTCTGACTGACTCGCCTCATTGACCGGACTCATGGTGACGTGGGTCTGACTGACTCGCCTCATTGACCGGACTCATTGTGACGTGGGTCTGACTGACTCGCCTCATTGACCGGACTCATGGTGACGTGGGTCTGACTGACTCGCCTCGTTGATCGGACTCATTGTGACGTGGGTCTGACTGACTCGCCTCATTGACCGGACTCATGGTGACGTGGGTCTGACTGACTCGCCTCGTTGACCGGACTCATTGTGACGTGGGTCTGACTGACTCGCCTCATTGACCGGACTCATTGTGACGTGGGTCTGACTGACTCGCCTCATTGATCGGACTCATTGTGACGTGGGTCTGACTGACTCGCCTCATTGACCGGACTCATGGTGACGTGGGTCTGACTGACTCGCCTCATTGACCGGACTCATGGTGACGTGGGTCTGACTGACTCGCCTCATTGACCGGACTCATTGTGACGTGGGTCTGACGGACTCGCCTCATTGACCGGACTCATTGTGACGTGGGTCTGACTGACTCGCCTCATTGACCGGACTCATCGTGACGTGGGTCTGACTGACTCGCCTCATTGATCGGACTCATTGTGACGTGGGTCTGACTGACTCGCCTCATTGACCGGACTCATGGTGACGTGGGTCTGACTGACTCGCCTCATTGACCGGACTCATGGTGACGTGGGTCTGACTGACTCGCCTCATTGACCGGACTCATTGTGACGTGGGTCTGACGGACTCGCCTCATTGACCGGACTCATTGTGACGTGGGTCTGACTGACTCGCCTCATTGACCGGACTCATTGTGACGTGGGTCTGACTGACTCGCCTCATTGACCGGACTCATTGTGACGTGGGTCTGACGGACTCGCCTCATTGACCGGACTCATTGTGACGTGGGTCTGACTGACTCGCCTCATTGATCGGACTCATTGTGACGTGGGTCTGACTGACTCGCCTCATTGACCGGACTCATGGTGACGTGGGTCTGACTGACTCGCCTCATTGACCGGACTCATTGTGACGTGGGTCTGACGGACTCGCCTCATTGACCGGACTCATTGTGACGTGGGTCTGACTGACTCGCCTCATTGACCGGACTCATCGTGACGTGGGTCTGACTGACTCGCCTCTTTGACCGGACTCATTGTGACGTGGGTCTGACTGACTCGCCTCATTGATCGGACTCATTGTGACGTGGGTCTGACTGACTCGCCTCATTGACCGGACTCATTGTGACGTGGGTCTGACTGACTCGCCTCGTTGACCGGACTCATTGTGACGTGGGTCTGACTGACTCGCCTCATTGACCGGACTCATTGTGACGTGGGTCTGACTGACTCGCCTCATTGACCGGACTCATTGTGACGTGGGTCTGACTGACTCGCCTCGTTGACCGGACTCATTGTGACGTGGGTCTGACTGACTCGCCTCGTTGATCGGATTCATTGTGACGTGGGTCTGACTGACTCGCCTCGTTGACCGGACTCATTGTGACGTGGGTCTGACTGACTCGCCTCATTGACCGGACTCATTTTGACGTGGGTCTGACTGACTCGCCTCGTTGACCGGACTCATTGTGACGTGGGTCTGACTGACTCGCCTCATTGACCGGACTCATTGTGACGTGGGTCTGACTGACTCGCCTCATTGACCGGACTCATTGTGACGTGGGTCTGACTGACTCGCCTCGTTGACCGGACTCATTGTGACGTGGGTCTGACTGACTCGCCTCGTTGATCGGATTCATTGTGACGTGGGTCTGACTGACTCGCCTCGTTGATCGGACTCATTGTGACGTGGGTCTGACTGACTCGCCTCATTGACCGGACCCATTGTGACGTGGGTCTGACTGACTCGTCTCATTGACCGGACTCATTGTGACGTGGGTCTGACTGACTCGCCTCGTTGACCGGACTCATTGTGACGTGGGTCTGACTGACTCGCCTCATTGACCGGACTCATTGTGACGTGGGTCTGACTGACTCGCCTCATTGATCGGACTCATTGTGACGTGGGTCTGACTGACTCGCCTCATTGATCGGACTCATTGTGACGTGGGTCTGACTGACTCACCTCATTGACCGGACTCATGGTGACGTGGGTCTGACTGACTCGCCTCATTGACCGGACTCATTGTGACGTGGGTTTGACTGACTCGCCTCATTGACCGGACTCATTGTGACGTGGGTCTGACTGACTCGCCTCATTGACCGGACTCATGGTGACGTGGGTCTGACGGACTCGCCTCATTGACCGGACTCATTGTGACGTGGGTCTGACTCACTCGCCTCATTGACCGGACTCATTGTGACGTGGGTCTGACTGACTCGCCTCGTTGACCGGACTCATTGTGACGTGGGTCTGACTGACTCGCCTCATTGACCGGACTCATTGTGACGTGGGTCTGACTGACTCGCCTCGTTGACCGGACTCATTGTGACGTGGGTCTGACTGACTCGTCTCATTGATCGGACTCATTGTGACGTGGGTCTGACTGACTCGCCTCATTGACCGGACTCATTGTGACGTGGGTCTGACTGACTCGCCTCGTTGATCGGACTCATTGTGACGTGGGTCTGACTGACTCGCCTCATTGACCGGACCCATTGTGACGTGGGTCTGACTGACTCGTCTCATTGACCGGACTCATTGTGACGTGGGTCTGACTGACTCGCCTCGTTGACCGGACTCATTGTGACGTGGGTCTGACTGACTCGCCTCATTGACCGGACTCATTGTGACGTGGGTCTGACTGACTCGCCTCATTGATCGGACTCATTGTGACGTGGGTCTGACTGACTCGCCTCATTGATCGGACTCATTGTGACGTGGGTCTGACTGACTCACCTCATTGACCGGACTCATGGTGACGTGGGTCTGACTGACTCGCCTCATTGACCGGACTCATTGTGACGTGGGTTTGACTGACTCGCCTCATTGACCGGACTCATTGTGACGTGGGTCTGACTGACTCGCCTCATTGACCGGACTCATGGTGACGTGGGTCTGACGGACTCGCCTCATTGACCGGACTCATTGTGACGTGGGTCTGACTCACTCGCCTCATTGACCGGACTCATTGTGACGTGGGTCTGACTGACTCGCCTCGTTGACCGGACTCATTGTGACGTGGGTCTGACTGACTCGCCTCATTGACCGGACTCATTGTGAGGTGGGTCTGACTGACTCGCCTCGTTGACCGGACTCATTGTGACGTGGGTCTGACTGACTCGTCTCATTGATCGGACTCATTGTGACGTGGGTCTGACTGACTCGCGTCATTGACCGGACTCATTGTGACGTGGGTCTGACTGACTCACCTCATTGACCGGACTCATTGTGACGTGGGTCTGACTGACTCGCGTCATTGATCGGACTCATTGTGACGTGGGTCTGACTGACTCGCCTCGTTGACCGGACTCATTGTGACGTGGGTCTGACTGACTCGCCTCGTTGACCGGACTCATTGTGACGTGGGTCTGACTGACTCGCCTCGTTGACCGGACTCATGGTGACGTGGGTCTGACTGACTCGCCTCATGGACCGGACTCATTGTGACGTGGGTCTGACTGACTCACCTCATTGACCGGACTCATTGTGACGTGGGTCTGACTGACTCGCCTCATTGACCGGACTCATTGTGACGTGGGTCTGACTGACTCGCCTCATTGACCGGACTCATTGTGACGTGGGTCTGACTGACTCGCCTCGTTGACCGGACTCATTGTGACGTGGGTCTGACTGACTCGCCTCATTGACCGGACTCATTGTGACGTGGGTCATGCTGACTCGCCTCATTGATCGGACTCATTGTGACGTGGGTCTGACTGACTCGCCTCGTTGACCGGACTCATTGTGACGTGGGTCTGACTGACTCGCCTCGTTGACCGGACTCATTGTGACGTGGGTCTGACTGACTCACCTCATTGACCGGACTCATTGTGACGTGGGTCTGACTGACTCGCCTCATTGACCGGACTCATTGTGACGTGGGTCTGACTGACTCGCCTCATTGACCGGACTCATTGTGACGTGGGTCTGACTGACTCGCCTCGTTGACCGGACTCATTGGGACGTGGGTCTGACTGACTCGCCTCATTGACCGGACTCATTGTAACGTGGGTCTGATTGACTCGCCTCATTGACCGGACTCATTGTGACGCGGGTCTGACTGACTCGCCTCATTGACCGGACTCATTGTGACGTGGGTCTGACTGACTCGCCTCATTGACCGGACCCATTGTGACGTGGGTCTGACTGACTCGCCTCATTGACCGGACTCATTGTGACGTGGGTCTGACTGACTCGCCTCATTGACCGGACCCATTGTGACGTGGGTCTGACTGACTCGCCTCATTGACCGGACTCATTGTGACGTGGGTCTGACTGACTCGCCTCATTGACCGGACTCATTGTGACGTGGGTCTGACTGACTCGCCTCATTGACCGGACTCATTGTGACGTGGGTCTGACTGACTCGCCTCATTGACCGGACTCATTGTGACGTGGGTCTGACTGACTCGCCTCATTGACCGGACTCATTGTGACGTGGGTCTGACTGACTCTCCTCATTGACCGGACTCATTGTGACGTGGGTCTGACTGACTCGCCTCATTGACCGGACTCATTGTGACGTGGGTCTGACTGACTCGCCTCATTGACCGGACTCATTGTGACGTGGGTCTGACTGACTCGCCTCATTGACCGGACTGATTGTGACGTGGGTCTGACTGACTCGCCTCATTGACCGGACTCATTGTGACGTGGGTCTGACTGACTCACCTCATTGACCGGACTCATTGTGACGTGGGCCTAACTGACTCACCTCAATGACCGGACTCATTGTGACGTGGGTCTGACTGACTCGCCTCATTGACCGGACTCATCGTGACGTGGGTCTGACTGACTCGCCTCATTGACCGGAGTCATTGTGACGTGGGTCTGACTGACTCGCCTCATTGACCGGACTCATTGTGACGTGGGTCTAACTGACTCGCCTCATTGACCGGACTCATTGTGAAGTGGGTCTGACTGACTCGCCTCATTGACCGGACTCATTGTGACGTGGGTCTGACTGACTCGCCTCATTGACCGGACTCATTGTGACGCGGGTCTGACTGACTCACCTCATTGACCGGACTCATTGTGACGTGGGTCTGACTGACTCACCTCATTGACCGGACTCATTGTGACGTGGGTCTGACTGACTCACCTCATTGACCCGACTCATTGTGGCGTGGGTCTGACTGACTCACCTCATTGACCGGACTCATTGTGACGTGGGTCTGACTGACTCACCTCATTGACCGGACTCATTGTGACGTGGGTCTGACTGACTCACCTCATTGACCGGACTCATTGTGACGTGGGCCTAACTGACTCACCTCATTGACCGGACTCATTGTGACGTGGGTCTGACTGACTCATTTCATTGATCGGACTCATTGTGACGTGGGTCTGACTGACTCACCTCATTGATCTGACTCATTGTGACGTGGGTCTGACTGACTCACCTCATTGACCGGACTCATTGTGACGTGGGCCTAACTGACTCACCTCATTGACCGGACTCATTGTGACGTGGGTCTGACTGACTCACCTCATTGACCGGACTCATTGTGACGTGGGTCTGACTGACTCACCTCATTGATCGGACTCATTGTGACGTGGGTCTGACTGACTCACCTCATTGACCGGACTCATTGTGACGTGGGCCTAACTGACTCACCTCATTGACCGGACTCATTGTGACGTGGGTCTGACTGACTCACCTCATTGACCGGACTCATTGTGACGTGGGTCTGACTGACTCACCTCATTGACCGGACTCATTGTGACGTGGGTCTGACTGACTCACCTCATTGACCGGACTCATTGTGACGTGGGTCTGACTGACTCGCCTCGTTGACCGGACTCATTGTGACGTGGGTCTGACTGACTCGCCTCATTCACCGGACTCATTGTGACGTGGGCCTAACTGACTCACCTCATTGACCGGACTCATTGTGACGTGGGTCTGACTGACTCGCCTCATTGACCGGACTCATTGTGACGTGGGTCTGACTGACTCACCTCATTGACCGGACTCATCGTGACGTGGGTCTGACTGACTCGCCTCATTGACCGGACTCATCGTGACGTGGGTCTGACTGACTCGCCTCATTGACCGGACTCATTGTGACGCGGGTCTGACTGACTCACCTCATTGACCGGACTCATTGTGACGTGGGTCTGACTGACTCACCTCATTGACCGGACTCATTGTGACGTGGGTCTGACTGACTCACCTCATTGACCGGACTCATTGTGACGCGGGTCTGACTGACTCGCCTCATTGACCGGACTCATTGTGACGCGGGTCTGACTGACTCACCTCATTGACCGGACTCATTGTGACGTGGGTCTGACTGACTCACCTCATTGACCGGACTCATTGTGACGTGGGTCTGACTGACTCACCTCATTGACCGGACTCATTGTGACGCGGGTCTGACTGACTCGCCTCATTGACCGGACTCATTGTGACGCGGGTCTGACTGACTCACCTCATTGACCGGACTCATTGTGACGTGGGTCTGACTGACTCGCCTCATTGACCGGACTCATTGTGACGTGGGTCTGACTGACTCACCTCATTGACCGGACTCATTGTGACGTGGGTCTGACTGACTCGCCTCATTGACCGGACCCATTGTGACGTGGGTCTGACTGACTCGCCTCATTGACCGGACTCATTGTGACGTGGGTCTGACTGACTCGCCTCATTGACCGGACTCATTGTGACGTGGGTCTGACTGACTCGCCTCATTGACCGGACTCATTGTGACGTGGGTCTGACTGACTCGCCTCATTGGCCGGACTCATTGTGACGTGGGTCTGACTGACTCGCCTCATTGACCGGACTCATTGTGACGTGGGTCTGACTGACTCGCCTCATTGACCGGACTCATTGTGACGTGGGTCTGACTGACTCGCCTCATTGACCGGACTCATTGTGACGTGGGTCTGACTGACTCGCCTCATTGACCGGACTCATTGTGACGTGGGTCTGACTGACTCGCCTCATTGACCGGACTGATTGTGACGTGGGTCTGACTGACTCGCCTCATTGACCGGACTCATTGTGACGTGGGTCTGACTGACTCACCTCATTGACCGGACTCATTGTGACGTGGGCCTAACTGACTCACCTCAATGACCGGACTCATTGTGACGTGGGTCTGACTGACTCGCCTCATTGACCGGACTCATCGTGACGTGGGTCTGACTGACTCGCCTCATTGACCGGAGTCATTGTGACGTGGGTCTGACTGACTCGCCTCATTGACCGGACTCATTGTGACGTGGGTCTAACTGACTCGCCTCATTGACCGGACTCATTGTGAAGTGGGTCTGACTGACTCGCCTCATTGACCGGACTCATTGTGACGTGGGTCTGACTGACTCGCCTCATTGACCGGACTCATTGTGACGTGGGTCTAACTGACTCGCCTCATTGACCGGACTCATTGTGAAGTGGGTCTGACTGACTCGCCTCATTGACCGGACTCATTGTGACGTGGGTCTGACTGACTCGCCTCATTGACCGGACTCATTGTGACGTGGGTCTGACTGACTCGCCTCATTGACCGGACTCATTGTGACGCGGGTCTGACTGACTCACCTCATTGACCGGACTCATTGTGACGTGGGTCTGACTGACTCACCTCATTGACCCGACTCATTGTGGCGTGGGTCTGACTGACTCACCTCATTGACCGGACTCATTGTGACGTGGGTCTGACTGACTCACCTCATTGACCGGACTCATTGTGACGTGGGTCTGACTGACTCACCTCATTGACCGGACTCATTGTGACGTGGGCCTAACTGACTCACCTCATTGACCGGACTCATTGTGACGTGGGTCTGACTGACTCATTTCATTGATCGGACTCATTGTGACGTGGGTCTGACTCACTCACCTCATTGACCGGACTCATTGTGACGTGGGTCTGACTCACTCACCTCATTGACCGGACTCATTGTGACGTGGGTCTGACTGACTCACCTCATTGACCGGACTCATTGTGACGTGGGCCTAACTGACTCACCTCATTGACCGGACTCATTGTGACGTGGGTCTGACTGACTCACCTCATTGACCGGACTCATTGTGACGTGGGTCTGACTGACTCACCTCATTGATCGGACTCATTGTGACGTGGGTCTGACTGACTCACCTCATTGACCGGACTCATTGTGACGTGGGCCTAACTGACTCACCTCATTGACCGGACTCATTGTGACGTGGGTCTGACTGACTCACCTCATTGACCGGACTCATTGTGACGTGGGTCTGACTGACTCACCTCATTGACCGGACTCATTGTGACGTGGGTCTGACTGACTCGCCTCGTTGACCGGACTCATTGTGACGTGGGTCTGACTGACTCGCCTCATTCACCGGACTCATTGTGACGTGGGCCTAACTGACTCACCTCATTGACCGGACTCATTGTGACGTGGGTCTGACTGACTCACCTCATTGATCGGACTCATTGTGACGTGGGTCTGACTGACTCACCTCATTGACCGGACTCATTGTGACGTGGGCCTAACTGACTCACCTCATTGACCGGACTCATTGTGACGTGGGTCTGACTGACTCACCTCATTGACCGGACTCATTGTGACGTGGGTCTGACTGACTCACCTCATTGATCGGACTCATTGTGACGTGGGTCTGACTGACTCACCTCATTGACCGGACTCATTGTGACGTGGGCCTAACTGACTCACCTCATTGACCGGACTCATTGTGACGTGGGTCTGACTGACTCACCTCATTGACCGGACTCATTGTGACGTGGGTCTGACTGACTCACCTCATTGACCGGACTCATTGTGACGTGGGTCTGACTGACTCACCTCATTGACCGGACTCATTGTGACGTGGGTCTGACTGACTCGCCTCGTTGACCGGACTCATTGTGACGTGGGTCTGACTGACTCGCCTCATTCACCGGACTCATTGTGACGTGGGCCTAACTGACTCACCTCATTGACCGGACTCATTGTGACGTGGGTCTGACTGACTCGCCTCATTGACCGGACTCATTGTGACGTGGGTCTGACTGACTCACCTCATTGACCGGACTCATCGTGACGTGGGTCTGACTGACTCGCCTCATTGACCGGACTCATCGTGACGTGGGTCTGACTGACTCGCCTCATTGACCGGACTCATTGTGACGCGGGTCTGACTGACTCACCTCATTGACCGGACTCATTGTGACGTGGGTCTGACTGACTCACCTCATTGACCGGACTCATTGTGACGTGGGTCTGACTGACTCACCTCATTGACCGGACTCATTGTGACGCGGGTCTGACTGACTCGCCTCATTGACCGGACTCATTGTGACGCGGGTCTGACTGACTCACCTCATTGACCGGACTCATTGTGACGTGGGTCTGACTGACTCACCTCATTGACCGGACTCATTGTGACGTGGGTCTGACTGACTCGCCTCATTCACCGGACTCATTGTGACGTGGGCCTAACTGACTCACCTCATTGACCGGACTCATTGTGACGTGGGTCTGACTGACTCACCTCATTGATCGGACTCATTGTGACGTGGGTCTGACTGACTCACCTCATTGACCGGACTCATTGTGACGTGGGCCTAACTGACTCACCTCATTGACCGGACTCATTGTGACGTGGGTCTGACTGACTCACCTCATTGACCGGACTCATTGTGACGTGGGTCTGACTGACTCACCTCGTTGATCGGACTCATTGTGACGTGGGTCTGACTGACTCACCTCATTGACCGGACTCATTGTGACGTGGGTCTGACTGACTCACCTCATTGACCGGACTCATTGTGACGTGGGTCTGACTGACTCACCTCATTGACCGGACTCATTGTGACGTGGGTCTGACTGACTCACCTCATTGACCGGACTCATTGTGACGTGGGTCTGACTGACTCGCCTCGTTGACCGGACTCATTGTGACGTGGGTCTGACTGACTCGCCTCATTCACCGGACTCATTGTGACGTGGGCCTAACTGACTCACCTCATTGACCGGACTCATTGTGACGTGGGTCTGACTGACTCGCCTCATTGACCGGACTCATTGTGACGTGGGTCTGACTGACTCACCTCATTGACCGGACTCATCGTGACGTGGGTCTGACTGACTCGCCTCATTGACCGGACTCATCGTGACGTGGGTCTGACTGACTCGCCTCATTGACCGGACTCATTGTGACGCGGGTCTGACTGACTCACCTCATTGACCGGACTCATTGTGACGTGGGTCTGACTGACTCACCTCATTGACCGGACTCATTGTGACGTGGGTCTGACTGACTCACCTCATTGACCGGACTCATTGTGACGCGGGTCTGACTGACTCGCCTCATTGACCGGACTCATTGTGACGCGGGTCTGACTGACTCACCTCATTGACCGGACTCATTGTGACGTGGGTCTGACTGACTCACCTCATTGACCGGACTCATTGTGACGTGGGTCTGACTGACTCACCTCATTGACCGGACTCATTGTGACGCGGGTCTGACTGACTCGCCTCATTGACCGGACTCATTGTGACGCGGGTCTGACTGACTCACCTCATTGACCGGACTCATTGTGACGTGGGTCTGACTGACTCGCCTCATTGACCGGACTCATTGTGACGTGGGTCTGACTGACTCACCTCATTGACCGGACTCATTGTGACGTGGGTCTGACTGACTCACCTCATTGACCGGACTCATCGTGACGTGGGTCTGACTGACTCGCCTCATTGACCGGACTCATTGTGACGCGGGTCTGACTGACTCACCTCATTGACCGGACTCATTGTGACGTGGGTCTGACTGACTCACCTCATTGACCGGACTCATTGTGACGTGGGTCTGACTGACTCACCTCATGGACCGGACTCATTGTGACGCGGGTCTGACTGACTCGCCTCATTGACCGGACTCATTGTGACGCGGGTCTGACTGACTCACCTCATTGACCGGACTCATTGTAACGTGGGTCTGACTGACTCGCCTCATTGACCGGACTCATTGTGACGCGGGTCTGACTGACTCACCTCATTGACCGGACTCATTGTGACGCGGGTCTGACTGACTCACCTCATTGACCGGACTCATTGTGACGTTGGTCTGACTCACTCACCTCATTGACCGGACTCATTGTGACGTGGGTCTGACTGACTCGCCTCATTGACCGGACTCATTGTGACGCGGGTCTGACTGACTCACCTCATTGACCGGACTCATTGTGACGTGGGTCTGACTCACTCACCTCATTGACCAGACTCATTGTGACGTGGGTCTGACTGACTCGCCTCGTTGACCGGACTCATTGTGACGTGGGTCTAACTGACTCACCTCATTGACCGGACTCATTGTGAAGTGGGTCTGACTGACTCGCCTCATTGACCGGACTCATTGTGACGTGGGTCTGACTGACTCGCCTCGTTGACCGGACTCATTGTGACGTGGGTCTGACTGACTCGCCTCATTCACCGGACTCATTGTGACGTGGGCCTAACTGACTCACCTCATTGACCGGACTCATTGTGACGTGGGTCTGACTGACTCGCCTCATTGACCGGACTCATTGTGACGTGGGTCTGACTGACTCACCTCATTGACCGGACTCATCGTGACGTGGGTCTGACTGACTCGCCTCATTGACCGGACTCATCGTGACGTGGGTCTGACTGACTCGCCTCATTGACCGGACTCATTGTGACGCGGGTCTGACTGACTCACCTCATTGACCGGACTCATTGTGACGTGGGTCTGACTGACTCACCTCATTGACCGGACTCATTGTGACGTGGGTCTGACTGACTCACCTCATTGACCGGACTCATTGTGACGCGGGTCTGACTGACTCGCCTCATTGACCGGACTCATTGTGACGCGGGTCTGACTGACTCACCTCATTGACCGGACTCATTGTGACGTGGGTCTGACTGACTCACCTCATTGACCGGACTCATTGTGACGTGGGTCTGACTGACTCACCTCATTGACCGGACTCATTGTGACGCGGGTCTGACTGACTCGCCTCATTGACCGGACTCATTGTGACGCGGGTCTGACTGACTCACCTCATTGACCGGACTCATTGTGACGTGGGTCTGACTGACTCGCCTCATTGACCGGACTCATTGTGACGTGGGTCTGACTGACTCACCTCATTGACCGGACTCATTGTGACGTGGGTCTGACTGACTCACCTCATTGACCGGACTCATCGTGACGTGGGTCTGACTGACTCGCCTCATTGACCGGACTCATTGTGACGCGGGTCTGACTGACTCACCTCATTGACCGGACTCATTGTGACGTGGGTCTGACTGACTCACCTCATTGACCGGACTCATTGTGACGTGGGTCTGACTGACTCACCTCATGGACCGGACTCATTGTGACGCGGGTCTGACTGACTCGCCTCATTGACCGGACTCATTGTGACGCGGGTCTGACTGACTCACCTCATTGACCGGACTCATTGTGACGTGGGTCTGACTGACTCGCCTCATTGACCGGACTCATTGTGACGCGGGTCTGACTGACTCACCTCATTGACCGGACTCATTGTGACGCGGGTCTGACTGACTCACCTCATTGACCGGACTCATTGTGACGTGGGTCTGACTCACTCACCTCATTGACCGGACTCATTGTGACGTGGGTCTGACTGACTCACCTCATTGACCGGACTCATTGTGACGCGGGTCTGACTGACTCACCTCATTGACCGGACTCATTGTGACGTGGGTCTGACTCACTCACCTCATTGACCAGACTCATTGTGACGTGGGTCTGACTGACTCGCCTCGTTGACCGGACTCATTGTGACGTGGGTCTAACTGACTCACCTCATTGACCGGACTCATTGTGAAGTGGGTCTGACTGACTCGCCTCATTGACCGGACTCATTGTGACGTGGGTCTGACTGACTCACCTCATTGACCGGACTCATTGTGACGTGGGCCTAACTGACTCACCTCATTGACCGGACTCATTGTGACGTGGGTCTGACTGACTCACCTCATTGACCGGACTCATTGTGACGTGGGTCTGACTGACTCACCTCATTGACCGGACTCATTGTGACGTGGGTCTGACTGACTCGCCTCGTTGACCGGACTCATTGTGACGTGGGTCTGACTGACTCGCCTCATTCACCGGACTCATTGTGACGTGGGCCTAACTGACTCACCTCATTGACCGGACTCATTGTGACGTGGGTCTGACTGACTCACCTCATTGATCGGACTCATTGTGACGTGGGTCTGACTGACTCACCTCATTGACCGGACTCATTGTGACGTGGGCCTAACTGACTCACCTCATTGACCGGACTCATTGTGACGTGGGTCTGACTGACTCACCTCATTGACCGGACTCATTCTGACGTGGGTCTGACTGACTCACCTCATTGATCGGACTCATTGTGACGTGGGTCTGACTGACTCACCTCATTGACCGGACTCATTGTGACGTGGGCCTAACTGACTCACCTCATTGACCGGACTCATTGTGACGTGGGTCTGACTGACTCACCTCATTGACCGGACTCATTGTGACGTGGGTCTGACTGACTCACCTCATTGACCGGACTCATTGTGACGTGGGTCTGACTGACTCGCCTCGTTGACCGGACTCATTGTGACGTGGGTCTGACTGACTCGCCTCATTCACCGGACTCATTGTGACGTGGGCCTAACTGACTCACCTCATTGACCGGACTCATTGTGACGTGGGTCTGACTGACTCGCCTCATTGACCGGACTCATTGTGACGTGGGTCTGACTGACTCACCTCATTGACCGGACTCATTGTGACGTGGGTCTGACTGACTCACCTCATTGACCGGACTCATCGTGACGTGGGTCTGACTGACTCGCCTCATTGACCGGACTCATTGTGACGCGGGTCTGACTGACTCACCTCATTGACCGGACTCATTGTGACGTGGGTCTGACTGACTCACCTCATTGACCGGACTCATTGTGACGTGGGTCTGACTGACTCACCTCATTGACCAGACTCATTGTGACGCGGGTCTGACTGACTCGCCTCATTGACCGGACTCATTGTGACGCGGGTCTGACTGACTCACCTCATTGACCGGACTCATTGTGACGTGGGTCTGACTGACTCGCCTCATTGACCGGACTCATTGTGACGTGGGTCTGACTGACGCACCTCATTGACCGGACTCATTGTGACGTGGGTCTGACTGACTCACCTCATTGACCGGACTCATCGTGACGTGGGTCTGACTGACTCGCCTCATTGACCGGACTCATTGTGACGCGGGTCTGACTGACTCACCTCATTGACCGGACTCATTGTGACGTGGGTCTGACTGACTCACCTCATTGACCGGACTCATTGTGACGTGGGTCTGACTGACTCACCTCATTGACCGGACTCATTGTGACGCGGGTCTGACTGACTCGCCTCATTGACCGGACTCATTGTGACGCGGGTCTGACTGACTCACCTCATTGACCGGACTCATTGTGACGTGGGTCTGACTGACTCGCCTCATTGACCGGACTCATTGTGACGCGGGTCTGACTGACTCACCTCATTGACCGGACTCATTGTGACGCGGGTCTGACTGACTCACCTCATTGACCGGACTCATTGTGACGTGGGTCTGACTCACTCACCTCATTGACCGGACTCATTGTGACGTGGGTCTGACTGACTCACCTCATTGACCGGACTCATTGTGACGCGGGTCTGACTGACTCACCTCATTGACCGGACTCATTGTGACGTGGGTCTGACTCACTCACCTCATTGACCAGACTCATTGTGACGTGGGTCTGACTGACTCGCCTCATTGACCGGACTCATTGTGACGCGGGTCTGACTGACTCACCTCATTGACCGGACTCATTGTGACGCGGGTCTGACTGACTCACCTCATTGACCGGACTCATTGTGACGTGGGTCTGACTCACTCACCTCATTGACCGGACTCATTGTGACGTGGGTCTGACTGACTCACCTCATTGACCGGACTCATTGTGACGCGGGTCTGACTGACTCACCTCATTGACCGGACTCATTGTGACGTGGGTCTGACTCACTCACCTCATTGACCAGACTCATTGTGACGTGGGTCTGACTGACTCGCCTCGTTGATTGGACTCATTGTGACGTGGGTCTAACTGACTCACCTCATTGACCGGACTCATTGTGAAGTGGGTCTGACTGACTCGCCTCATTGACCGGACTCATTGTGACGTGGGTCTGACTGACTCACCTCATTGACCGGACTCATTGTGACGTGGGCCTAACTGACTCACCTCATTGACCGGACTCATTGTGACGTGGGTCTGACTGACTCACCTCATTGACCGGACTCATTGTGACGTGGGTCTGACTGACTCACCTCATTGACCGGACTCATTGTGACGTGGGTCTGACTGACTCGCCTCGTTGACCGGACTCATTGTGACGTGGGTCTGACTGACTCGCCTCATTCACCGGACTCATTGTGACGTGGGCCTAACTGACTCACCTCATTGACCGGACTCATTGTGACGTGGGTCTGACTGACTCACCTCATTGACCGGACTCATTGTGACGTGGGTCTGACTGACTCACCTCATTGACCGGACTCATCGTGACGTGGGTCTGACTGACTCGCCTCATTGACCGGACTCATTGTGACGCGGGTCTGACTGACTCACCTCATTGACCGGACTCATTGTGACGTGGGTCTGACTGACTCACCTCATTGACCGGACTCATTGTGACGTGGGTCTGACTGACTCACCTCATGGACCGGACTCATTGTGACGCGGGTCTGACTGACTCGCCTCATTGACCGGACTCATTGTGACGCGGGTCTGACTGACTCACCTCATTGACCGGACTCATTGTAACGTGGGTCTGACTGACTCGCCTCATTGACCGGACTCATTGTGACGCGGGTCTGACTGACTCACCTCATTGACCGGACTCATTGTGACGCGGGTCTGACTGACTCACCTCATTGACCGGACTCATTGTGACGTTGGTCTGACTCACTCACCTCATTGACCGGACTCATTGTGACGTGGGTCTGACTGACTCGCCTCATTGACCGGACTCATTGTGACGCGGGTCTGACTGACTCACCTCATTGACCGGACTCATTGTGACGTGGGTCTGACTCACTCACCTCATTGACCAGACTCATTGTGACGTGGGTCTGACTGACTCGCCTCGTTGACCGGACTCATTGTGACGTGGGTCTAACTGACTCACCTCATTGACCGGACTCATTGTGAAGTGGGTCTGACTGACTCGCCTCATTGACCGGACTCATTGTGACGTGGGTCTGACTGACTCGCCTCGTTGACCGGACTCATTGTGACGTGGGTCTGACTGACTCGCCTCATTCACCGGACTCATTGTGACGTGGGCCTAACTGACTCACCTCATTGACCGGACTCATTGTGACGTGGGTCTGACTGACTCGCCTCATTGACCGGACTCATTGTGACGTGGGTCTGACTGACTCACCTCATTGACCGGACTCATCGTGACGTGGGTCTGACTGACTCGCCTCATTGACCGGACTCATCGTGACGTGGGTCTGACTGACTCGCCTCATTGACCGGACTCATTGTGACGCGGGTCTGACTGACTCACCTCATTGACCGGACTCATTGTGACGTGGGTCTGACTGACTCACCTCATTGACCGGACTCATTGTGACGTGGGTCTGACTGACTCACCTCATTGACCGGACTCATTGTGACGCGGGTCTGACTGACTCGCCTCATTGACCGGACTCATTGTGACGCGGGTCTGACTGACTCACCTCATTGACCGGACTCATTGTGACGTGGGTCTGACTGACTCACCTCATTGACCGGACTCATTGTGACGTGGGTCTGACTGACTCACCTCATTGACCGGACTCATTGTGACGCGGGTCTGACTGACTCGCCTCATTGACCGGACTCATTGTGACGCGGGTCTGACTGACTCACCTCATTGACCGGACTCATTGTGACGTGGGTCTGACTGACTCGCCTCATTGACCGGACTCATTGTGACGTGGGTCTGACTGACTCACCTCATTGACCGGACTCATTGTGACGTGGGTCTGACTGACTCACCTCATTGACCGGACTCATCGTGACGTGGGTCTGACTGACTCGCCTCATTGACCGGACTCATTGTGACGCGGGTCTGACTGACTCACCTCATTGACCGGACTCATTGTGACGTGGGTCTGACTGACTCACCTCATTGACCGGACTCATTGTGACGTGGGTCTGACTGACTCACCTCATGGACCGGACTCATTGTGACGCGGGTCTGACTGACTCGCCTCATTGACCGGACTCATTGTGACGCGGGTCTGACTGACTCACCTCATTGACCGGACTCATTGTGACGTGGGTCTGACTGACTCGCCTCATTGACCGGACTCATTGTGACGCGGGTCTGACTGACTCACCTCATTGACCGGACTCATTGTGACGCGGGTCTGACTGACTCACCTCATTGACCGGACTCATTGTGACGTGGGTCTGACTCACTCACCTCATTGACCGGACTCATTGTGACGTGGGTCTGACTGACTCACCTCATTGACCGGACTCATTGTGACGCGGGTCTGACTGACTCACCTCATTGACCGGACTCATTGTGACGTGGGTCTGACTCACTCACCTCATTGACCAGACTCATTGTGACGTGGGTCTGACTGACTCGCCTCGTTGACCGGACTCATTGTGACGTGGGTCTAACTGACTCACCTCATTGACCGGACTCATTGTGAAGTGGGTCTGACTGACTCGCCTCATTGACCGGACTCATTGTGACGTGGGTCTGACTGACTCACCTCATTGACCGGACTCATTGTGACGTGGGCCTAACTGACTCACCTCATTGACCGGACTCATTGTGACGTGGGTCTGACTGACTCACCTCATTGACCGGACTCATTGTGACGTGGGTCTGACTGACTCACCTCATTGACCGGACTCATTGTGACGTGGGTCTGACTGACTCGCCTCGTTGACCGGACTCATTGTGACGTGGGTCTGACTGACTCGCCTCATTCACCGGACTCATTGTGACGTGGGCCTAACTGACTCACCTCATTGACCGGACTCATTGTGACGTGGGTCTGACTGACTCACCTCATTGATCGGACTCATTGTGACGTGGGTCTGACTGACTCACCTCATTGACCGGACTCATTGTGACGTGGGCCTAACTGACTCACCTCATTGACCGGACTCATTGTGACGTGGGTCTGACTGACTCACCTCATTGACCGGACTCATTCTGACGTGGGTCTGACTGACTCACCTCATTGATCGGACTCATTGTGACGTGGGTCTGACTGACTCACCTCATTGACCGGACTCATTGTGACGTGGGCCTAACTGACTCACCTCATTGACCGGACTCATTGTGACGTGGGTCTGACTGACTCACCTCATTGACCGGACTCATTGTGACGTGGGTCTGACTGACTCACCTCATTGACCGGACTCATTGTGACGTGGGTCTGACTGACTCGCCTCGTTGACCGGACTCATTGTGACGTGGGTCTGACTGACTCGCCTCATTCACCGGACTCATTGTGACGTGGGCCTAACTGACTCACCTCATTGACCGGACTCATTGTGACGTGGGTCTGACTGACTCGCCTCATTGACCGGACTCATTGTGACGTGGGTCTGACTGACTCACCTCATTGACCGGACTCATTGTGACGTGGGTCTGACTGACTCACCTCATTGACCGGACTCATCGTGACGTGGGTCTGACTGACTCGCCTCATTGACCGGACTCATTGTGACGCGGGTCTGACTGACTCACCTCATTGACCGGACTCATTGTGACGTGGGTCTGACTGACTCACCTCATTGACCGGACTCATTGTGACGTGGGTCTGACTGACTCACCTCATTGACCAGACTCATTGTGACGCGGGTCTGACTGACTCGCCTCATTGACCGGACTCATTGTGACGCGGGTCTGACTGACTCACCTCATTGACCGGACTCATTGTGACGTGGGTCTGACTGACTCGCCTCATTGACCGGACTCATTGTGACGTGGGTCTGACTGACGCACCTCATTGACCGGACTCATTGTGACGTGGGTCTGACTGACTCACCTCATTGACCGGACTCATCGTGACGTGGGTCTGACTGACTCGCCTCATTGACCGGACTCATTGTGACGCGGGTCTGACTGACTCACCTCATTGACCGGACTCATTGTGACGTGGGTCTGACTGACTCACCTCATTGACCGGACTCATTGTGACGTGGGTCTGACTGACTCACCTCATTGACCGGACTCATTGTGACGCGGGTCTGACTGACTCGCCTCATTGACCGGACTCATTGTGACGCGGGTCTGACTGACTCACCTCATTGACCGGACTCATTGTGACGTGGGTCTGACTGACTCGCCTCATTGACCGGACTCATTGTGACGCGGGTCTGACTGACTCACCTCATTGACCGGACTCATTGTGACGCGGGTCTGACTGACTCACCTCATTGACCGGACTCATTGTGACGTGGGTCTGACTCACTCACCTCATTGACCGGACTCATTGTGACGTGGGTCTGACTGACTCACCTCATTGACCGGACTCATTGTGACGCGGGTCTGACTGACTCACCTCATTGACCGGACTCATTGTGACGTGGGTCTGACTCACTCACCTCATTGACCAGACTCATTGTGACGTGGGTCTGACTGACTCGCCTCATTGACCGGACTCATTGTGACGCGGGTCTGACTGACTCACCTCATTGACCGGACTCATTGTGACGCGGGTCTGACTGACTCACCTCATTGACCGGACTCATTGTGACGTGGGTCTGACTCACTCACCTCATTGACCGGACTCATTGTGACGTGGGTCTGACTGACTCACCTCATTGACCGGACTCATTGTGACGCGGGTCTGACTGACTCACCTCATTGACCGGACTCATTGTGACGTGGGTCTGACTCACTCACCTCATTGACCAGACTCATTGTGACGTGGGTCTGACTGACTCGCCTCGTTGATTGGACTCATTGTGACGTGGGTCTAACTGACTCACCTCATTGACCGGACTCATTGTGAAGTGGGTCTGACTGACTCGCCTCATTGACCGGACTCATTGTGACGTGGGTCTGACTGACTCACCTCATTGACCGGACTCATTGTGACGTGGGCCTAACTGACTCACCTCATTGACCGGACTCATTGTGACGTGGGTCTGACTGACTCACCTCATTGACCGGACTCATTGTGACGCGGGTCTGACTGACTCACCTCATTGACCGGACTCATTGTGACGTGGGTCTGACTGACTCACCTCATTGACCGGACTCATTGTGACGTGGGTCTGACTGACTCACCTCATTGACCAGACTCATTGTGACGCGGGTCTGACTGACTCGCCTCATTGACCGGACTCATTGTGACGCGGGTCTGACTGACTCACCTCATTGACCGGACTCATTGTGACGTGGGTCTGACTGACTCGCCTCATTGACCGGACTCATTGTGACGTGGGTCTGACTGACGCACCTCATTGACCGGACTCATTGTGACGTGGGTCTGACTGACTCACCTCATTGACCGGACTCATCGTGACGTGGGTCTGACTGACTCGCCTCATTGACCGGACTCATTGTGACGCGGGTCTGACTGACTCACCTCATTGACCGGACTCATTGTGACGTGGGTCTGACTGACTCACCTCATTGACCGGACTCATTGTGACGTGGGTCTGACTGACTCACCTCATTGACCGGACTCATTGTGACGCGGGTCTGACTGACTCGCCTCATTGACCGGACTCATTGTGACGCGGGTCTGACTGACTCACCTCATTGACCGGACTCATTGTGACGTGGGTCTGACTGACTCGCCTCATTGACCGGACTCATTGTGACGCGGGTCTGACTGACTCACCTCATTGACCGGACTCATTGTGACGCGGGTCTGACTGACTCACCTCATTGACCGGACTCATTGTGACGTGGGTCTGACTCACTCACCTCATTGACCGGACTCATTGTGACGTGGGTCTGACTGACTCACCTCATTGACCGGACTCATTGTGACGCGGGTCTGACTGACTCACCTCATTGACCGGACTCATTGTGACGTGGGTCTGACTCACTCACCTCATTGACCAGACTCATTGTGACGTGGGTCTGACTGACTCGCCTCATTGACCGGACTCATTGTGACGCGGGTCTGACTGACTCACCTCATTGACCGGACTCATTGTGACGCGGGTCTGACTGACTCACCTCATTGACCGGACTCATTGTGACGTGGGTCTGACTCACTCACCTCATTGACCGGACTCATTGTGACGTGGGTCTGACTGACTCACCTCATTGACCGGACTCATTGTGACGCGGGTCTGACTGACTCACCTCATTGACCGGACTCATTGTGACGTGGGTCTGACTCACTCACCTCATTGACCAGACTCATTGTGACGTGGGTCTGACTGACTCGCCTCGTTGATTGGACTCATTGTGACGTGGGTCTAACTGACTCACCTCATTGACCGGACTCATTGTGAAGTGGGTCTGACTGACTCGCCTCATTGACCGGACTCATTGTGACGTGGGTCTGACTGACTCACCTCATTGACCGGACTCATTGTGACGTGGGCCTAACTGACTCACCTCATTGACCGGACTCATTGTGACGTGGGTCTGACTGACTCACCTCATTGACCGGACTCATTGTGACGTGGGTCTGACTGACTCACCTCATTGACCGGACTCATTGTGACGTGGGTCTGACTGACTCGCCTCGTTGACCGGACTCATTGTGACGTGGGTCTGACTGACTCGCCTCATTCACCGGACTCATTGTGACGTGGGCCTAACTGACTCACCTCATTGACCGGACTCATTGTGACGTGGGTCTGACTGACTCACCTCATTGATCGGACTCATTGTGACGTGGGTCTGACTGACTCACCTCATTGACCGGACTCATTGTGACGTGGGCCTAACTGACTCACCTCATTGACCGGACTCATTGTGACGTGGGTCTGACTGACTCACCTCATTGACCGGACTCATTGTGACGTGGGTCTGACTGACTCACCTCATTGATCGGACTCATTGTGACGTGGGTCTGACTGACTCACCTCATTGACCGGACTCATTGTGACGTGGGCCTAACTGACTCACCTCATTGACCGGACTCATTGTGACGTGGGTCTGACTGACTCACCTCATTGACCGGACTCATTGTGACGTGGGTCTGACTGACTCACCTCATTGACCGGACTCATTGTGACGTGGGTCTGACTGACTCGCCTCGTTGACCGGACTCATTGTGACGTGGGTCTGACTGACTCGCCTCATTCACCGGACTCATTGTGACGTGGGCCTAACTGACTCACCTCATTGACCGGACTCATTGTGACGTGGGTCTGACTGACTCGCCTCATTGACCGGACTCATTGTGACGTGGGTCTGACTGACTCACCTCATTGACCGGACTCATTGTGACGTGGGTCTGACTGACTCACCTCATTGACCGGACTCATCGTGACGTGGGTCTGACTGACTCGCCTCATTGACCGGACTCATTGTGACGCGGGTCTGACTGACTCACCTCATTGACCGGACTCATTGTGACGTGGGTCTGACTGACTCACCTCATTGACCGGACTCATTGTGACGTGGGTCTGACTGACTCACCTCATTGACCAGACTCATTGTGACGCGGGTCTGACTGACTCGCCTCATTGACCGGACTCATTGTGACGCGGGTCTGACTGACTCACCTCATTGACCGGACTCATTGTGACGTGGGTCTGACTGACTCGCCTCATTGACCGGACTCATTGTGACGTGGGTCTGACTGACGCACCTCATTGACCGGACTCATTGTGACGTGGGTCTGACTGACTCACCTCATTGACCGGACTCATCGTGACGTGGGTCTGACTGACTCGCCTCATTGACCGGACTCATTGTGACGCGGGTCTGACTGACTCACCTCATTGACCGGACTCATTGTGACGTGGGTCTGACTGACTCACCTCATTGACCGGACTCATTGTGACGTGGGTCTGACTGACTCACCTCATTGACCGGACTCATTGTGACGCGGGTCTGACTGACTCGCCTCATTGACCGGACTCATTGTGACGCGGGTCTGACTGACTCACCTCATTGACCGGACTCATTGTGACGTGGGTCTGACTGACTCGCCTCATTGACCGGACTCATTGTGACGCGGGTCTGACTGACTCACCTCATTGACCGGACTCATTGTGACGCGGGTCTGACTGACTCACCTCATTGACCGGACTCATTGTGACGTGGGTCTGACTCACTCACCTCATTGACCGGACTCATTGTGACGTGGGTCTGACTGACTCACCTCATTGACCGGACTCATTGTGACGCGGGTCTGACTGACTCACCTCATTGACCGGACTCATTGTGACGTGGGTCTGACTCACTCACCTCATTGACCAGACTCATTGTGACGTGGGTCTGACTGACTCGCCTCGTTGACCGGACTCATTGTGACGTGGGTCTAACTGACTCACCTCATTGACCGGACTCATTGTGAAGTGGGTCTGACTGACTCGCCTCATTGACCGGACTCATTGTGACGCGGGTCTGACTGACTCACCTCATTGACCGGACTCATTGTGACGTGGGTCTGACTGACTCACCTCATTGACCGGACTCATTGTGACGTGGGTCTGACTGACTCACCTCATTGACCGGACTCATTGTGACGTAAGTCTGACTGACTCACCTCATTGACCGGACTCATTGTGACGCGGGTCTGACTGACTCGCCTCATTGACCGGACCCATTGTGACGTAAGTCTGACTGACTCACCTTATTGACCAGACTCATTGTGACGTGGGTCTGACTGACTCACCTTATTGACCGGACTCATTGTGACGTAAGTCTGACTGACTCACCTCATTGACCGGACTCATCGTGACGTGGGTCTGACTGACTCACCTCATTGACCGGACTCATTGTGACGTGGGTCTGACTGACTCGCCTCATTGACCGGACTCATTGTGACGTGGGTCTGACTGACTCACCTCATTGACCGGACTCATTGTGACGCGGGTCTGACTGACTCACCTCATTGACCGGACTCATTGTGACGTGGGTCTGACTGACTCGCCTCATTGACCGGACTCATTGTGACGTGGGTCTGACTGACTCGCCTCATTGACCGGACTCATTGTGACGTGGGTCTGACTGACTCACCTCATTGACCGGACTCATTGTGACGCGGGTCTGACTGACTCACCTCATTGACCGGACTCATTGTGACGTGGGTCTGACTCACTCACCTCATTGACCGGACTCATTGTGACGTGGGTCTGACTGACTCACCTCATTGACCGGACTCATTGTGACGCGGGTCTGACTGACTCACCTCATTGACCGGACTCATTGTGACGTGGGTCTGACTCACTCACCTCATTGACCAGACTCATTGTGACGTGGGTCTGACTGACTCGCCTCGTTGACCGGACTCATTGTGACGTGGGTCTGACTGACTCGCCTCATTGACCGGACTCATTGTGACGCGGGTCTGACTGACTCGCCTCATTGACCGGACTCATTGTGACGTGGGTCTGACTGACTCACCTCATTGACCGGACTCATTGTGACGTGGGTCTGACTGACTCACCTCATTGACCGGACTCATTGTGACGTGGGTCTGACTGACTCACCTCATTGACCGGACTCATTGTGACGTGGGTCTGACTGACTCGCCTCATTGACCGGACTCATTGTGACGTGGGTCTGACTGACTCGCCTCATTGACCGGACTCATTGTGACGTGGGTCTGACTGACTCGCCTCATTGACCGGACTCATTGTGACGTGGGTCTGACTGACTCACCTCATTGACCGGACTCATTGTGACGTGGGTTTCACTCATTGATCTACTCCCGAAACTTCAATTCATCATCTTTGGCCTCCGTCAATCCTCCAGCGATCCCTATCCCTCCCACCGCCCTGCCCACCGCCCCTTACCCCCCCCTCCCCCGCCCTCCGCCGGCCCCACTCACCCCCCACCGCGCCCCACGGCCCCCACAACCTCCGCCGCCCCTCACCGCCCTCACCACCCTGCCCACCGCCCCCACCTCTCCGCACCGCCCCCCACCGCCTTCGCTCACCCTTCAAGCAATCCCTGATCCTTAGCATCCATCATTCCATCCGCCTTTTCTCTACCCATCCCACTTGTCTCTACCCCCATCCCCCGCCCCCTATACACCCGCCGCCCCGGTCTGCCCCAACCGATACTGAAATCCACACCCCCCACAGAGGGTCACCCACCCTCTCCCGCTACCCCCCGTGACCCTAGGCTTTTTCTGCCCCCCCTCCCCCCCTCTCCCCGGCCGGCCTTCGCCACATTGCTAGGGTTTGACGCGGGGTCTCCTTGTCAGCCTAACGGGGTCAAGGGAATAGCTCCATCTGTCACAGTGCTCAACGCCCACTGCCCGCCCATTGGGGGGGTGGTAGAGGCTGGTGAGCAGGTATTGATCAGTCAGGAGGCCGAAGGAGGTAACCCTTTGCTCAGTTTTTAATCAGTAATTCAATTAGTTTGAATGGCTGATGTGCTTAAAACCAAGTATCGTATAGGGGCCAATGCTGCATGTTGGATGTGTGCGAAAGCGAGTTGTCTGAAGCATTAACATTGATGCTGTTCCTTGAAGTTCCTTGACTATTCTCAAAAGGTTTCTGTTCAGTATGCATTCACATGTCAACGAGAACGTCGGCCTCTCGTTCGTCCTGCAGCCAGCCAGCCTTGCAGACCGTAAGGCCGACATCTGATCAGTCAGCAGACCTGACTGGAAGACTGAAGAGGCTCTGTATGTGAGTGTGTAGCATTCGCTGTGGTTTACACTCGTCTGTAAGCTATCATCCCTATGTCATGTTCTGCTGTATTACGGCAAACGTATTTACACCAGTCAATGCGATTTTTGCGGCAATGCGTCAACATTTTCATCTAACATACGGCATAGTTTGGCAACTTATAAGTTATCTCTTAATTATATCGTGTCTGACGTGAACCACATCAAAAGAACATGTGATATGCGTGTTAGTCTTTCTGTTATTCTTAACCCAGACGATATGTCTTATGGGGCTTTCGCACATAAGTGTTTTATACGAGCGAGACTTTTATCATGGTTCTATGTCAACTGATTATATTTAATTTGTACTGCGTGAATACGTCACTTTTTGACACTTATAATATGAGCTCACTGGGTACATGCTTTCATGTTACGTATACTTGTAACGCTGTACTTACATCGACGGTATGGTTAGCTTTAGGCCGTGGGTCACCCCAACAAGGGTTCCACGGAGAGACGCTAACCTGGTTAGCTTTAGGCCGTGGGTCACCCCAACAAGGGTTCCACGGAGAGACGCTAACCTGGTTAGCTTTAGGCCGTGGGTCACCCCAACAAGGGTTCCACGGAGAGACGCTAACCTGGTTAGCTTTAGGCCGTGGGTCACCCCAACAAGGGTTCCACGGAGAGACGCTAACCTGGTTAGCTTTAGGCCGTGGGTCACCCCAACAAGGCTTCCACGGAGAGACGCTAACCTGGTTAGCTTTAGGCCGTGGGTCACCCCAACAAGGGTTCCACGGAGAGACGCTAACCTGGTTAGCTTTAGGCCGTGGGTCACCCCAACAAGGGTTCCACGGAGAGACGCTAACCTGGTTAGCTTTAGGCCGTGGGTCACCCCAACAAGGGTTCCACGGAGAGACGCTAACCTGGTTAGCTTTAGGCCGTGGGTCACCCCAACAAGGGTTCCACGGAGAGACGCTAACCTGGTTAGCTTTAGGCCGTGGGTCACCCCAACAAGGGTTCCACGGAGAGACGCTAACCTGGTTAGCTTTAGGCCGTGGGTCACCCAAACAAGGGTTCCACGGAGAGACGCTAACCTGGTTAGCTTTAGGCCGTGGGTCACCTCAACAAGGGTTCCACGGAGAGACGCTAACCTGGTTAGCTTTAGGCCGTGGGTCACCCCAACAAGGGTTCCACGGAGAGACGCTAACCTGGTTAGCTTTAGGCCGTGGGTCACCTCAACAAGGGTTCCACGGAGAGACGCTAACCTGGTTAGCTTTAGGCCGTGGGTCACCCCAACAAGGGTTCCACGGAGAGACGCTAACCTGGTTAGCTTTAGGCCGTGGGTCACCCCAACAAGGGTTCCACGGAGAGACGCTAACCTGGTTAGCTTTAGGCCGTGGGTCACCCCAACAAGGGTTCCACGGAGAGACGCTAACCTGTACCAGTGTCTTCAGCGTCAAGGCGATGCTCAGTTTAATATTTAAAAAACGAGGGTGTGTTTGATTTGCCTGAAATTAAAGCCGGTTTGCCGAACTGACTGTTCGACACGACAAAGAACCGAAACCGGTTTGCTCGAAACCGTTAAGCTATCGAGAAAGCTGGTTTCACGGTTTCGGTTGCGCGAAACGTCCAGTTCGATCAACACATACACTACAATTAATCATAATTGTTCCCAGATCACGAAGAATAAATTTCTTTATTCTCAGGTCACGATGAATTAAAAGCGTAATTATTCGCATGCAATGGAAGGGCGGATACACAATAATAAATTGACGATTTCCCGATTCACGGTTATTTAATATTAAAATTCCCAGTTCACGGTTATTTAATATTAAAATTCCCAGTTCACGATTAATAAAAATCATTGATCACAGCTGTCGACTAATACCCTATTCCCAGTTCTCGAAGAATTAGTTCTTCCCAGTTCACGGTAGAGATGAAATGCCCAATCACAAGGAACGCAAATACCCCTTGCCCCCCCCCCCCCCCACCGTCGTAAATCCGGTCTTATGTAAATCGCCTTTTTTCTTTCTATTTCACAACAATTTTTCTGAAACAATGAGTTTTTCACATCTCGCAGTAATTGTCTGTTGTAGGTACAACATGTTGGTAGTAAATATTGTAGTGATCTGTGTTAGTAGGCGACATGATGTGGGGTTTGAAGCCGCAACCTGTTGCTTTGCAGTCAAGTACTCTGACAGGCACACTCTTGCTTTGGGCAACGAGACTGGTCTGGTGGTTAGTTCTCGGCCTGTTCGTAGGTCAGGGGTTCGCGCCCCACTGTGCGAATATCCAGGTTAAGGATTTCGCAAAACAAAGCGCCATTCTGCTGTAGACGTGGGGTCGGCGTGTGACTGCCCCATCCTGCTGTAGACGGGGGGTCGGCGTGTGACTGCCCCATCCTGCTCTAGACGGGGGGTCGGCGTGTGACTGCCCCATCCTGCTGTAGACCGGGGGGTCGGCGTGTGACTGCCCCATCCTGCTGTAGACGGGAGGGCGGCGTGTGACTGCCCCATCCTGCTGTAGACGGGAGGGCGGCGTGTGACTGCCCCATCCTGCTGTAGACGGGGGGTCGGCGGTTTACGTGGCTCTCAGTGGTGTATGTGTAAAGTCGAGGTCACCGAGGTTTCATGTCTCAAACCATGACACTTGACCCTGAGCTTTCCGACACCCTCCCCGTAACCCTGACACCCTGACGCCCTGAGGCCCTGATATCGTGACGCCCTGACACACTCAAATCCTAGCACCCCTTCACGGCGACGGCCCCTCTTGACAACCCTAGCCCTATCCTCCCCCGCCCACTCCCCCACGTCACTGTGGATGGCGTCAGTCTCACAGAGGGAGAGGCAGGGAAAAGGACACGGTATAAAGAGAGGGTCTGGGTGCGCAGCACGAAGTGGGGGGTTATTGCCAGGGTGCACGGGGTTAGAGAGCTGTAGCCTGCCGCCAGAGGCCAGGGTGCTCAGGCTGCGGGTGAGGGCTTGGGGGCCACCGTTCCGGGGCTACCGCTGCGGGCTGAGGGGCCACCGTTCCCGGGCTGCCGGCTGCGGGTTGAAGGCTTGGGGGTGAGGGCTGCGGGTTGAAGGCTTGGGGGTGAGGGCTGCGGACAGAGGACGACCGCCAACTGCAGAAGAGCAACAGCCGCGGCTGCCGCCCGCCGGCCCCAGACAGTCGTGGCCATCCACGAGGGAACAAGCGAGCCGCACCGCGACCGCCGCAAAGCGAGAGCCGAGAGAGCTCCCAGACAGCGCCTCCCAGTGAGCCCGCACAGAGAGCGCCTCACAGACAGCGCCGGTCCCCAGCTCACACCGGCTGTTAGATACCGCTGTCGCTGTCACTCTTACTGTGTGTACCACTTACTCCCTGCAATGTACCGCATTCAGAAGGGATTCCATAAGCAGCTGCTTCAACTTTGGTGGTGAGGATATCGCAATTCTAGTCCGTCGCACTACTTTTATTGTTTCAATTTTATTACGCAATAAAAGGACAAAGTTGTGGCGGACGTTGAGGAGGTTGTCTCGCTGGTCTCCCGTCTCCTGCCGCCGTGGTCTGTTGCCGGATTGGCACCCTCAGACTAAGTTCACAACGGACTACGCGTGACGAACTCTCGTTCGCCGACAGCACCTGAGATAAACTTGCCCGTCGGTGCTTCCCTCTGGCGGCCGGAAGTCTCGTCCTGTCATCGCGAGTGTTGTGAGACTTGCCTCAGGCTGGATGCTTGTATTTCCACTAATTGAAAGGAATCTCTTTGGTAAGTGTTGTTTTGCGAAACGTGCGCAAGCATGCCGCAAACTCTATTGAAGTGTATGCCCCCGTCATAAACGGCAAACTATTGTTGGACAGTTAGACATACGCCCAGCAAACCGGTTAACGTCTGGACAACGTTGACACGACGATAATTTTGTTGTTGCGCTAACGTTGACTCCAACGTTGCGATCACGTGAAAATGCATGTTTGTTTGATAACGTTGTCAGACAACATTTAAAAACACTAAAAAAACACTAACATTCGTACAACCTGTTTCGAGTAATGTGAAATTGAAATCCACAAAAAAATAATCGATTTTCATCAGATTTTTTAATTAGCAGCATAGACAGGCTGATGGAATGCTTTAGCTGTCCTCAGAGCTCTCGGCTGACGTAGCGACCGCTGCGGCCGTCTTCTGCCGAATAAAACAAAGCCTTTAATCAGTACATAACGAAGATAGCTGATGGCGGGGAAGCACAATATACCGATCCAGGCTGTCAATCATGCACTGACGTCACTGTTGCTTTTGTCAAATCATGTGGTGAAGAAAGGTCTTCCACGCGCTTTATGTCCGACAAACAAGTTGGACAAACAAAGCAGCGTGTTCTTGCCAGTTTTCGAGATGAGTACTACTCCCGGGATATACCGGGATATACCGGGATATACCGGGATATACACTCCAGGGATATACCGGGATATACACTCCCGGGATATACCGGGATATACACTCCCGGGATATACCGGGATATACCGGGATATACACTCCCGGGATATACCGGGCTATACCGGGATATACCGGGATATACCGAGATATACACTTTCTTCGTTTTTCCTTTTACCTCTGAACATTATAAAAGCAGAATCTTCCCGTTTTCAATTCTCCGTTTCACTAACGGAGGTAAAGCTGAAAAGGGTTTCGGCCTTTTCTTTTTCTTTTACCGTTTTGAAGCATGAAAAAGCAAAAAATGTAACAGTCCTCAGAAGCCGTTTGCCATTTTTGAAAAAGAGCAAAACGAAAATAGGTAACACTGGGCGCATTTCTTTGGGCCGTGTTCGGTATCCCGCCCGAGATCCGCAACACGTGACAAGAAACTTCCGGCTGGGCCGATAGGGATACGCCTATTCCAATGAAATACACACACACCGTTCATATCCGGTGCAAGTAGGGGCACTGGAACCAACCTACTCTGACTCATCACCTTTCAGTCATCCGCCATCTTCTACTAAATGTCCCGTGCTGTTTTGAACGGGGCACATCGACATACCGAATGCATGCGCGCGCACCCATGCCCGGGTAAAGGAAGTGTCGGGCGGTGAACCGATGCGTAATGTGCGTATTCGGTCCCCCGCCGGGATACACCCGGGTTACCAAAACAATGCGCACGCTCGCTCGATACCGTTTAGCCTTTTGTAAAGTACAAACAGAAATAATTAGCACCCGCACTTTTCGTGAACTTCAAACGAAAATAGGTAACACTCGAGCGAATCAGTTTCCCATTTTTGCATTTCATAAAACGGACAAATATATTTCTCACATTTTGTCACCGTTCAGTTCAGTAAATGCGCGCGCATTCTAGCATGTATGGTAGCATATTTGTGCGGTTCGCTATTTTGCCTTCTCGCCTGGCACAAAACGGTGCGAGAACGCCAGGTGATTGTATATCCCGGGATGAGTACCTCTCACTGGTACCTACCATCAGCTATGATTGTCAATTTCGCATTCACGAGTAAGGAAAAAGGCCAAGCGTGGGCGGGGCTTAGTGTCTGAGTGACAAGCGTGGGCGGGGCTTAGTGTCTGAGCCTGGGTCGGTCTATTCCTCAGTTGAATTCCGGCTGCTCGCTTTTTATGCACCGCCGCTGCCGCTCCTGAAACCCTCCTGCTGTCCTACTCGCTGGTGAGCGGCGGCCACATCCGGTTGCGGTCACATGGGGTACACCCTGCCGCGGACGTCTGAGCGAGCCAGTATAATGCATTTATGACAGCATTATCGTCTTGTAAATTGCAATGTTCATTTTCCCAACATAAATGTGATCAAGCTTATGAATATAAATATACCTTGCAGAAGATGTAGCTGCCACAGGCGACACAAAACCAAAATTCTTGTGCACGCACTGGATCAACGGTTCATCAACAATTAACGCACTTAACGAGGTGTTCCTTGTTCCAAGCACCATCGCAACATCGCTGCATATCCTATCCTTGTAGCATCCAATAATTTTCACGATTGCATCATATTCCACCTTCAAGTGACAAAGAACGTCTGTAGACTGACACATAATCAACGTAAAGTAGCCCACGCGCCTTGATTCGAAACACGAATTCATTCTTGCAATTGTAGTTGAACTAAACTGACTAGTGGCTGCCGGGACTGTTTTTCCATGTTAGGGCGAACCACTGTTTCAGCTAAGCTCACGTATGACTCAAGTCTACCATGTACTACAATAATACATTTCGTGGGTTCTATTTTATTGCTTTCGAAAGCGAGAGATGCAATGTACATCTTAAAAGGAATCATCTTCACGGTGCGGGGAACAGGTGAGGCTCACCGTACTTTAAGTCAACAAATACCCGTGTAACAGTTCCTTCTTGAAAAAGATATGTACTCGGCTTGAGCCTCGAACATTCTTCCTTAAGAATGTACTGTTACATGAGCCTTTTCCTTGACATCAGGCGGGTTCCGCTGCGTATACAGCAGCAGGGCCAAGGAAACAGGAAAGACGTTCCACAACGTGGCAGACACGTTGTAGTAAACAATTCAGTTAAGTACTAAAATTTTGGCTTCAATGAGAAAAACATGCTTATATGATGAATTCATTAGAAGCGTGACTGCCAAAGATAATCAATGACATACTGTTTTCATGATGTCTGATTTTTCAGGTAACGTCCTAACGTTGTGAAAACGTTCAATCTCGACTTCTCGCCATTTTGTATTTAAAACAACTGCTACACTTAGCCAATTTTCATTAGTCATTACAGCTGGCACAGGTTGTTGCTTTATGGCTGGAAAATATGAGTACAATGTTGGCGACAAACGTTGTAACAACGTTGTCCTAATGTTAACTTTGAGACGACGTGATTACAAGCAAAAACCAACGTTGTGTATTTGCTGGTACGTTTATAATATTACAGATCAAATAGCAATTGTCAGGTGCGATATGACTCATCGCTATGCCTCCTATCAGAGCCTAATAACATGTCCTGGCTAAAAATGAGAGCCCCAATCAAATCAAATTATATCGAGTCCAATGCCATCAAAGTGTTCATTAATATCACTGTTCCGGGCTGTAATACCAGAACGCCTGCCTGTGGTGTCCCCAGCCAATGAGCGTGTTCCCCACAGACTGCTGCTGCTATTGATATAATTAACAGGACATGGTCCATGCTGAACGCCGTAAGCGCGCGGGCAGACAATGGTAAACAACGGCGTATAATAAACAATGACCACCTGCCTGAAGCCATTGCCTGAAGCCATTGCCGTCCGTCATAGCGACTCGGGCGTCTCTTGTTCCATCCTCCTGAAAATGATTATCACGGAAAACAAACGCAAGGGGAACCAATCAGCGGTGTTCTGTGCGGAATGATGTCGCCAATGAATAGGGTAATCAAACAATCAGGAGAGACATGTCAGAGACAGTCAAGGTTTATGTCCATCTCCCGAACGAGGGTGTTCCGCTTTCGCTTTCTCGTTCTTTCTCTCTGGCCCAGTCAATTTAAGTATCAGTTTTACGCATAAGTTTAATATTAAACTAAACTTTGCTGACTTCTATAATCTTATTCACAGTGTACCCCAAGAATGAAGACGGTATTGTCAGCAAGAGGATGCCAAACCATCGCATGTAAGCTGTAAATATTTAGACTTTATGCGGATAAACAACAAAGTTTGTAATAAGGCGTATAAGGTGATAGTAAAAGAATTACAAGTGTCGAAAACAAACGAAAAAAAATGGGCAGAAAACTTGAATCTTAATTTAGTAGATACCCCATGGAAAATCCTGTACTGCCTACCATTGAAGTGTACGGTTGACGAGAAACTGCGAAGCTTCCAATATCAATTTTTATGCAGAACTATAATTACCAATACATTTTTGTTTCTATGTAAACTGGTAGACACGGAAAAATGTTGCTTTTGTCATAAGGTTAATGAATCTATAGAACATCTGTTCTGGGAATGTGATGTTGCACAGCGACTTTGGACCAGCTTATCTACAGCACTAGACGGTAGAAATGTGCATGTAATAAGTGATAATTTGAAGTTTACATCAGCTATGCTAGGGTTAGAAAACGGACAAAACAAGATACTGGTCAATCAGATATTTATTATTGTTAAGAATTACATCTATACTTGTAAATGGAAAAACTCCATTCCAAATGTGATACATTCGTTAAAACTTATCAAATACTAACACTTGCTAGAAGAAACAGTTGTACAAGATAAGTCAGAAACATGTAAGCACTGTTTGATTGATAAGTGGAAAACCATCATAGACAAATTGCAATTGACTTGAATATTATTGATTAGTGCTATGGTTACTACATTAAGATACAGCTTCTGGTTGATTTCGCCTTTTTTTTTTCTTCGTGCGTGTTTTTTCGTGCATACAAGTACTTTTACCTCACTATTTTCATGTAATGTCGATAGAATATGAATTATGTACCGTGCCTTGCCTGTTTCGGAAATAATAAAAAAAAGAAAAAAGCGTGAAGCCATTTGAAATTATATGCCGCGTTAGTTTGAAATATTTTTGTGCTTAACTCTTCCATTGTCATCGTACGGCAACAAAATGAAAACATTTTAAAACTTCGGCGTCAAAATTGCAAATTTCTACCTGTGGAATCAACGCTCGAGAGCTATTCGTGCGTAGTTACGTAGGGCGGAGGTGATTTAAGGAGTGAGCTCCCTCTGTTGGCAGAGTGTGACGTCTATCGCGGCCGGACTGCGGCACACGTGATCAGCAAAGACCTCTTGTCTGCAAGTTTATCTTCTTTGTTTCAGTTGAGATTCATACCAAGGGTGATACACAATTAATTCTAAATTGACATGTTCCCTGGGAATGTGTACTTAATGTGGTTTAATATCCCCATAACAAACAGCTAAACGCGTCTGTAAATTATCCCGAATATCGCCCAATCTTCCCGATAAATACGTTTAACCTCTGGGAATGGCTTTGATGTAACTGACTGGTAATAGCCTAGTCCTGCATGTAACACGCCGCCGCAAGGCGGGCCACAGGGCGGGCGCCACAGGGCGGACCACAGGGAGGAGGGCAATGGATTGCTTATCACGGCCTGCCGCACGGAGGTAGCGGGTGGTGCCAAAGATTTCTGGATTCCGCAAAAAATTGACGAAGACACCTCATATATTTGATATATGTCCAGGATATCTTTATACGACCTAGGCACTAAGAAAGAAGGCCCCAGGTACTGCTCGCGAAATCATCAGGTCACCAGATATCCACCGAAACAAATTTTCCGACACACCGCCATTTAAAAATATCGCTAGCTCCAAAAGCCATTCCACCGAATGGTATCACTCACTCTCGCGGCAGAGGGCGCTCGTCGCTACGGCTATAGCAAAACGATAACTATAGTTGATGGGTAATATTGCGGCCAGCAAATCAGGCAACGGTACCAGCTGGGTGAATTTTTTTATGATTTCTTTAATAAAATAACTAATTGGCAGGCAACTTTCAAATCATTTTATTTGTTTCTAACAAGATTTCAAGGAACATGTCAAGGCCTGCAGAATCTAGGATGAAGTAAGGGCGCTGCACGAGGGACACGATGCTTTGCGTGTGGGAGCACGACCCACTTTCAAAGCAGCCTGTACATGTGTTCCCGCTCAATGGCCGACCCTGGGAGTGGGGTTCAGGTTTATCTGAAGATATAAGGAAATCGCAAAATACTAGAACACGGAACAATGACATTTCATCTTCTTCGGAATAAATTGTATGAATGAAATCAATGAAGAAATTAGTTGAATTTGAAAGCAAAGTTTGATACCTGGGGCCGTATTCATAATCATCTAGGCGCCGCCGCTAGGCTTAGCGCTGAGTGGAAGATTTGTCGAGCGATTATCAGGTTCAAAATGCATAAGTAGTCAACCAAGAGATAGGTTTTCTGAATTAAGAATGTCCGAAAATTAGACCGAAGAGGATTTCTTGATAATGAGCACCACCACAATGAGCTAGTGAGGCTAATTAAGGCTAAACTTCGCTTTTCGCGCGTGAGCCACGTGTGGGTAACCAATGCGGCCTCAGGCGGACCCTAGCATGAAGGAAGATGTTAATGCGCTGGGGTAACACTGACGGTGATCAATGTACGATTGGTGACAGTATGATATAATGCATCTCTTACAGGAACGTCTTAGGACAAAGATTACCTTTAGTAAACTATAAACCGCTTTATCTTTAGTAAAGTATGAACAGCTTTATCTTTCAGTATAACAGCCTTCGACATATTCACTGGTAGAGCTAATCATGATTTGAATGTCGTTCTATCTTTAACTACTACCTTATATACAACGATTGGTTAATACCGAATATTCATCCAAACGATCGCCTGCGCAATATTGTCATGTTCTTTAAGGCCGAAATTCATTTTAAAGTGAAAGTTTTTAGAATAGGAAAGCAATATCACATTGCTGCTATACTTGACCGAACAATGACATATACCGGATAATGAAATGTTTTATGATCTGTTTTATGGCAGTTTGCGAATACCATGATTTCTTTTTTGAAAAAAA
This sequence comes from Arenicola marina, assembly GCA_964019135.1. Taxonomy (NCBI): domain Eukaryota; kingdom Metazoa; phylum Annelida; class Polychaeta; family Arenicolidae; genus Arenicola; species Arenicola marina. The sequence goes on along the minus strand of OZ025257.1, from coordinate 2,622,527 downwards.
AAGTTAAACGTAAAAGTTAAACTTCTTTGAACATCAGCTTTCTTACTTTGCTAAATGAGTTTTTAGAGATATTGCGTTTTTTGGGAACGCCGCAACTGTTATTGGAAAGCATCCTTGGTTGTTTGTATTCCATAAACCCACGTTGACCGCGCAGATGCCGTGGCCCACAGACGTCAGTATGTCAATGCACGGCGTCTTAGTGTGCAAAATCCATCAATGGTGAGAGAAGTTCGTAAACCGCGGTTGGACCAACAAAACAACACTTGCTGCTGGAACGAGTGCGCATCACGCTGGTGCCTTGCTACAGCTGTGGGACGCGCACTCATTGTAGTCAACGTTTGAGTGTTGGGAACTGGCCGGCTGCGCGGTTTGTGCGTGAAGAAGTGAGTGGGCGTACAACTGTTTTTTTTTGGTCCGTGGTCCGTTCGATGATACTGTTGGAAGAGTTGTATTTTGACATTGACTGGCAGTCAACAGTTTGGCTCCCCTAATTCGCTGATAACTTTGAAAATGAATGGTTGAAAATGATGTACCCTTGACTGATGGATTGTAAAACACAACAACTTCATAATTATTTAGCATTTAGCGGTCTCCTGTCTTTGTTTGATTGATACATTTCGTTGGACAATAGATTCGTGTACCCTTCAACGCCACTGGAAACAGTCTCCTAACAAGTGTACAACAAACGCAACGACGCCCGAAGTTTAGTCTGAGAAGTAAAACTCGGCTTTCCGACGAAATACACTTGAAAAAGAGACATTTTGTAGATGAAACCCAGAGGCGGATCCAAGGGGAGAGGGGTTATTTAGAGATGTTAAAGTTGACATTTTTTGGACATATTTTGGTGGACATATGCGGCCATTTTGACGCCCCCCCCCCCCCCACCCTTCCGCTTCAAAATTCCTAGATCCGCCCAGAGATATATTCTAAGCCTAAATAGGAATGAAAAGAACAAAGCCATGCTCAACCAATTGATATATTCAATACAAAAATATATACCAACATCAACAAGATTGTTCATTTCTACAGAAACTCTCAGACATGAGCAGCTTTTAGGGATGGGCCTACAGGGGCGGATCTAGAAAATCTGGATAGGGGGGCCGCTTTCAGGGTCGGATCCAGATATGCTGGATAGGGGGGAGGGGGCGGTTTTGTTTTTTATATTTTAAATAGTATACATTTCAGTCTTAAAAGGGGGGCCCGGGCCGGGTCGGCCCTCCCTGGATCCGCCCCTGGCCTACTGGACTTATTGAACATGTCTTTCCTTCTTGCATTGACCATCCATCTCTGGCATCTAAAAGGTTATAATGAAAAAAATATATATATATAATTGCAGATGCTTATAAACATAAAACAAATTCAGTAGAAATGCAGACAAAGGCTTTGCTTTTCCCCCGGTCTGGCTAGCTCTGTCAAAAGTAACCAAACCCTGGGAGCCGGACACCCAGGCCAAGGCAGTAGGTCCATGATCATACTATATATGGTCTGAGTTCACCCAATTTTTATTCAAACCCCAGGACATCGATTAGGACATCTCATTACACATTCGTTAGGCATTAGCCGGCACTTAGAGCTTGTTGTCTTCTGGTAATTGTTGAGTAATAGATAGTGGCAACGATAGATCTTTGACTTGGTTTGCTCATATGAGCCGCCCGCTTCGATGTGGGCGATAATAGAGAATTATCAGAAATTGTGGTGCTGATAAACGATGCACGATATCAATGACTGATAAATTAACGCAAGAAGCCGGTCTTACCTTTCCTTTTCCTTCGGGAATCTGAAAAATGCCTCTCCTGGTCATTTCTTTCGTGAATTCGCGCAATTTATGGCAGAACAAACGTGAAGTTGATGCCCGTCGACGGCGGTTCTGTGCAACACTACGCGCTCACCGCTTGGCGGCGCCACCGGAGAACGATTACAAGGAAATCGCCGTATGACCCATCTTGGTGTACTAATATGTTTGATACAAGGAGCGTTGTTACGTAACCATAGATACCGAAGGCAGGCATGCGAGCCATGATGATTGTGACGTCATACGTCATACGTCATACAAACATGGCACACTATAGAGAATTTGTACCCCGGTACCATAGATAAGCTGTACCCCGGTACCATAGATTAGCTGTACCCCGGTACCATAGAGCAGCTGTACCCCGGTACCATAGAGAAGCTTTACCCCGGTACCATAGAGAAGCTGTACCCCTGTACCATAGAGAAGCTTTACCCCGGTACCATAGAGAAGCTTTACCCCGGTACCATAGAGAAGCTGTACCCCGGTACCATAGAGAAGCTTTACGCCGGTACCATAGAGAAGCTGTACCCCGGTACCATAGAGAAGTTGTACTCCGGTACCATAGACACCCCGGTACCATAGAGAAGCTTTACCCCGGTACCATAGAGAAGCTGTACCCCGGTACCATAGAAAAGCTTTACCCCGGTACCATAGAGAAGCTGTACCCCGGTACCATAGAGAAGCTTTACCCCGGTACCATAGAGAAGCTGTACCCCGGTACCATAGAGAAGCTGTACTCCGGTACCATAGACACCCCGGTAACATAGACACCCCGGTACCATAGAGAAGCTGTACCCCGGTACCATAGAGAAGCTGTACCCCGGTACCATAGAGAAGCTGTACCCCGGTACCATAGAGAAGCTGTACCCCGGTACCATAGAGAAGCTGTACTCCGGTACCATAGAGACCCCGGTACCATAGACACCCCGGTACCATAGAGAAGCTGTACCCCGGTACCATAGAGAAGCTTTACCCCGGTACCATAGAGGAGCTGTACCCCGGTACCATAGAGAAGCTTTACCCCGGTACCATAGAGAAGCTGTACCCCGGTAACATAGAGAAGCTGTACCCCGGTACCATAGAGACCCCGGTAACATAGAGAAGCTTTACCCCGGTACCATAGAGAAGCTTTACCCCGGTACCATAGAGAAGCTGTACCCCGGTACCATAGAGAAGCTGTACCCCGGTAACATAGAGAAGCTGTACCCCGGTACCATAGAGACCCCGGTAACATAGAGAAGCTTTACCCCGGTACCATAGAGAAGCTTTACCCCGGTACCATAGAGAAGCTGTACCCCGGTACCATAGAGAAGCTGTACCCCGGTACCATAGAGAAGCTGTACCCCGGTACCATAGAGAAGCTGTACCCCGGTACCATAGAGAAGCTGTACCCCGGTACCATAGAGAAGCTTTACCCCGGTACCATAGAGAAGCTGTACCCCGGTACCATAGAGACCCCGGTACCATAGAGAAGCTGTACTCCGGTACCATAGACACCCCGGTACCATATAGAAGCTGTACCCCGGTACCATAGAGAAGCTTTACCCCGGTACCATAGACACCCCGGTACCATAGAGACCCCGGTACCATAGACACCCCGGTACCATAGAGAAGCTGTACCCCGGTAACATAGAGAAGCTGTACCCCGGTACCATAGAGACCCCGGTAACATAGAGAAGCTTTACCCCGGTACCATAGAGAAGCTTTACCCCGGTACCATAGAGAAGCTGTACCCCGGTACCATAGAGAAGCTGTACCCCGGTACCATAGAGAAGCTGTACTCCGGTACCATAGACACCCCGGTACCATAGAGAAGCTGTACCCCGGTAACATAGAGAAGCTGTACCCCGGTACCATAGAGACCCCGGTAACATAGAGAAGCTTTACCCCGGTACCATAGAGAAGCTTTACCCCGGTACCATAGAGAAGCTGTACCCCGGTACCATAGAGAAGCTGTACCCCGGTACCATAGAGAAGCTTTACCCCGGTACCATAGAGAAGCTGTACTCCGGTACCATAGAGAAGATGTACTCCGGTACCATAGACACCCCGGTACCATAGAGAAGCTGTACTCCGGTACCATAGACACCCCGGTACCATATAGAAGCTGTACCCCGGTACCATAGAGAAGCTGTACCCGGGTACCATAGAGAAGCTGTACCCCGGTACCATAGACACCCCGGTACCATAGAGAAGCTGTACCCCGGTACCATAGAGAAGCTGTACCCCGGTACCATAGAGACCCCGGTACCATAGAGAAGCTTTACCCCGGTACCATAGAGAAGCTGTACCCCGGTACCATAGAGAAGCTGTACTCCGGTACCATAGACACCCCAGTACCATAGAGAAGCTGTACCCCGGTACCATAGAGAAGCTGTACCCCGGTACCATAGAGAAGCTGTACCCCGGTACCATGAAGAAGCTGTACCCCGGTACCATAGAGAAGCTGTACCCCGGTACCATAGACAAGCTGTACTCCGGTACCATAGAGAAGCTGTACCCCGGTACCATAGAGAAGCTTTACCCCGGTACCATAGAGAAGCTGTACCCCGGTACCATAGAGAAGCTTTACCCCGGTACCATAGAGAAACTTTACCCCGGTACCATAGAGAAGCTGTACCCCGGCACCACAGATAAGCTGTACCCCGGTACCATAGAGAAGCTGTACTCCGGTACCATAGACACCCCGGTACCATATAGAAGCTGTACCCCGGTACCATAGAGAAGCTGTACCCGGGTACCATAGAGAAGCAGTACCCCGGTACCATAGACACCCCGGTACCATAGAGAAGCTGTACCCCGGTACCATAGAGAAGCTGTACCCCGGTACCATAGAGACCCCGGTACCATAGACACCCCGGTACCATAGAGAAGCTGTACCCCGGTACCATAGAGAAGCTGTACTCCGGTACCATAGAGACCCCGGTAACATAGAGAAGCTGTACTCCGGTACCATAGAGACCCCGGTAACATAGAGAAGCTGTACCCCGGTACCATAGAGAAGCTTTACCCCGGTACCATAGAGAAGCTGTACCCCGGTACCATAGAGAAGATGTACCCCGGTACCATAGAGAAGCTTTACCCCGGTACCATAGAGAAGCTGTACCCCGGTACCATAGAGAAGTTGTACTCCGGTACCATAGACACCCCGGTACCATAGAGAAGCTTTACGCCGGTACCATAGAGAAGCTGTACCCCGGTACCATAGAGAAGTTGTACTCCGGTACCATAGACACCCCGGTACCATAGAGAAGCTTTACCCCGGTACCATAGAGAAGCTGTACCCCGGTACCATAGAGAAGCTTTACCCCGGTACCATAGAGAAGCTGTACGCCGGTACCATAGAGAAGCTTTACCCCGGTACCATAGAGAAGCTGTACCCCGGTACCATAGAGAAGCTGTACTCCGGTACCATAGACACCCCGGTAACATAGACACCCCGGTACCATAGAGAAGCTGTACCCCGGTACCATAGAGAAGCTGTACCCCGGTACCATAGAGAAGCTGTACCCCGGTACCATAGAGAAGCTGTACCCCGGTACCATAGAGAAGCTGTACTCCGGTACCATAGAGACCCCGGTACCATAGACACCCCGGTACCATAGAGAAGCTGTACCCGGTACCATAGAGACCCCGGTAACATAGAGAAGCTGTACCCCGGTAGCAAAAACACCCCGGTACCATAGAGAAGCTGTACCCCGGTACCATAGAGACCCCGGTAACATAGAGAAGCTGTACCCCGGTACCATAGAGACCCCGGTAACATAGAGAAGCTGTACCCCGGTACCATAGAGAAGCTGTACCCCGGTACCATAGAGAAGCTGTACCCCGGTACCATAGACACCCCGGTACCATAGAGAAGCTTTACCCCGGTACCATAGAGAAGCTGTACCCGGTACCATAGAGAAGCTGTATCCCGGTACCATAGAGAAGCTTTACCCCGGTACCATAGAGAAGCTGTACCCGGTGCCATAGAGAAGCTTTACCCCGGTACCATAGAGAAGCTGTACCCCGGTACCATAGACACCCCGGTACCATAGAGACCCCGGTACCATAGACACCCCGGTACCATAGAGAAGCTGTACCCCGGTAACATAGAGAAGCTGTACCCCGGTACCATAGAGACCCCGGTAACATAGAGAAGCTTTACCCCGGTACCATAGAGAAGCTTTACCCCGGTACCATAGAGAAGCTGTACCCCGGTACCATAGAGAAGCTGTACCCCGGTACCATAGAGAAGCTGTACTCCGGTACCATAGACACCCCGTTACCATAGAGAAGCTGTACCCCGGTAACATAGAGAAGCTGTACCCCGGTACCATAGAGACCCCGGTAACATAGAGAAGCTTTACCCCGGTACCATAGAGAAGCTGTACCCCGGTACCATAGAGACCCCAGTACCATAGAGAAGCTGTACTCCGGTACCATAGACACCCCGGTACCATATAGAAGCTGTACCCCGGTACCATAGAGAAGCTTTACCCCGGTACCATAGAGAAGCTGTACCCCGGTACCATAGACACCCCGGTACCATAGACACCCCGGTACCATAGACACCCCGGTACCATAGAGAAGCTGTACCCCGGTAACATAGAGAAGCTGTACCCCGGTACCATAGAGACCCCGGTAACATAGAGAAGCTTTACCCCGGTACCATAGAGAAGCTTTACCCCGGTACCATAGAGAAGCTGTACCCCGGTACCATAGAGAAGCTGTATCCCGGTAACATAGAGAAGCTGTACCCCGGTACCATAGAGACCCCGGTAACATAGAGAAGCTTTACCCCGGTACCATAGAGAAGCTTTACCCCGATACCATAGAGAAGCTGTACCCCGGTACCATAGAGAAGCTGTACCCCGGTACCATAGAGAAGCTTTACCCCGGTACCATAGAGAAGCTGTACTCCGGTACCATAGAGAAGATGTACTCCGGTACCATAGACACCCCGGTACCATAGAGAAGCTGTACTCCGGTACCATAGACACCCCGGTACCATGTAGAAGCTGTACCCCGGTACCATAGAGAAGCTGTACCCGGGTACCATAGAGAAGCTGTACCCCGGTACCATAGACACCCCGGTGCCATAGAGAAGCTGTACCCCGGTACCATGGAGAAGCTGTACCCCGGTACCATAGAGACCCCGGTACCATAGAGAAGCTTTACCCCGGTACCATAGAGAAGCTGTACCCCGGTACCATAGAGAAGTTGTACTCCGGTACCATAGACACCCCGGTACCATAGAGAACCGGTACCCCGGTACCATAGAGAAGCTGTACCCCGGTACCATAGAGAAGCTGTACCCCGGTACCATGGAGAAGCTGTACCCCGGTACCATAGAGAAGCTGTACCCCGGTACCATAGACAAGCTGTACTCCGTTACCATAGAGAAGCTGTACCCCGTACCATATAGAAGCTTTACCCCGGTACCATAGAGAAGCTGTACCCCGGTACCATAGAGAAGCTTTAGCCCGGTACCATAGAGAAGCTGTACCCCGGTACCATAGACACCCCAGTACCATAGAGACCTCGGTACCATAGACACCCCGGTACCATAGAGAAGCTTTACCCCGGTACCATAGAGAAGCTGTACCCCGGCACCATAGAGAAGCTGTACCCCGGTACCATAGAGAAGCTGTACTCCGGTACCATAGAGAAGATGTACTCCGGTACCATAGACACCCCGGTACCATAGAGAAGCTGTACTCCGGTACCATAGACACCCCGGTACCATATAGAAGCTTTACCCCGGTACCATAGAGAAGCTGTACCCGGGTACCATAGAGAAGCTGTACCCCGGTACCATAGACACCCCGGTACCATAGAGAAGCTGTACCCCGGTACCATAGAGAAGCTGTACCCCGGTACCATAGAGACCCCGGTACCATAGACACCCCGGTACCATAGAGAAGCTGTACCCCGGTACCATAGAGAAGCTGTACTCCGGTACCATAGAGACCCCGGTAACATAGAGAAGCTGTACTCCGGTACCATAGAGACCCCGGTAACATAGAGAAGCTGTACCCCGGTACCATAGAGAAGCTTTACCCCGGTACCATAGAGAAGCTGTACCCCGGTACCATAGAGAAGCTTTACCCCGGTAACATAGAGAAGCTGTACCCCGGTACCATAGAGACCCCGGTAACATAGAGAAGCTTTACCCCGGTACCATAGAGAAGCTTTACCCCTTGTACCATAGAGAAGCTGTACCCCGGTACCATAGAGAAGCTGTACCCCGGTACCATAGAGAAGCTGTACTCCGGTACCATAGACACCCCGGTACCATAGAGAAGCTGTACCCCGGTACCATAGAGAAGCTGTACCCCGGTACCATAGAGACCCCGGTACCATAGAGAAGCTGTACTCCGGTACCATAGACACCCCGGTACCATATAGAAGCTGTACCCCGGTACCATAGAGAAGCTTTACCCCGGTACCATAGAGAAGCTGTACCCCGGTACCATAGACACCCCGGTACCATAGAGACCCCGGTACCATAGACACCCCGGTACCATAGAGAAGCTGTACCCCGGTAACATAGAGAAGCTGTACCCCGGTACCATAGAGACCCCGGTAACATAGAGAAGCTTTACCCCGGTACCATAGAGAAGCTTTACCCCGGTACCATAGAGAAGCTGTACCCCGGTACCATAGAGAAGCTGTACCCCGGTACCATAGAGAAGCTGTACCCCGGTACCATAGAGAAGCTTTACCCCGGTATCATAGAGAAGCTGTACTCCGGTACCATGGAGAAGATGTACTCCGGTACCATAGACACCCCGGTACCATATAGAAGCTGTACCCCGGTACCATAGAGAAGCTGTACCCGGGTACCATAGAGAAGCTGTACCCCGGTACCATGGACACCCCGGTACCATAGAGAAGCTGTACTCCGGTAACATAGAGACCCCGGTACCATAGAGAAGCTGTACCCCGGTACCATAGAGAAGCTGTACTCCGGTACCATAGACACCCCGGTACCATAGAGAAGCTGTACCCCGGTACCATAGAGAAGCTGTACCCCGGTACCATAGAGAAGCTGTACCCCGGTACCATAGAGAAGCTTTACCCCGGTACCATAGAGAAGCTGTACCCCGGTACCATAGAGAAGCTGTACCGGGTCATGGGACTGTGTGGTGATGTGGTCATGATGTGGTCATGGGTGGTCATGGGTACCCGTCTGTGCTGATGGATTCGTACGGGACGGTGAACCGAGGGGCTAAACCCAATAATGTGTCTCAAATATCTGTTGCAACCAGCCATATTTAGTGAAAGAAAACAGTAGATTCGTCGACACTGACTTCCCCAAATTCTGCTGAAATAACAGATTCAATGTTGTTTTTCCAGAGGAGAAGTTGGTCTTGCCAGCAAACATGTTATTGTCGTTACTGGCGTTTTAGGATAACGTGTCCTCATTTTAATGTTAGGGAAAGCTGCAACATATGTGTACTACGTCACAATTGCCTGGGTAGTTTGCTGCATGAGCTGCTTGGTTTTAGGCGCGACAAGATGGCAATGGATCTTAAGGGAGTTTAATGGGAAAAGCCCCACATAACATACAAACACAGGTATAGCAACCAATGTATCTACAGCTTTCCCAAATGAACAGTTAAAGCGATGTGTGTACAACCATTTCCTTTAATCGGCGGTCCCATTGGAAGGTCGAGGAGAGAGGAGGTGCCTGCTGTAGTCACTAATTGTGTTGTGGGATTTAAACAACCGCTTCAACATTCATTGGAAAATGTCTTAATCTTACTTTGCATAATCTCGGCGTGTGATGTCCCCCGATGTAAGGCCGGTGACGTTAATAATGGGCCAGAGACTGCAATCTGTGTGGCGGGGCGTCGCTAGATGGCGGAGATGGCTGGCGGCGTCACGCGGGGGACTGAGGCGCCATCTATGGAGAGTGAACGAGATGGCTCATTGCCATCACAATCGATGAGTTTTTGTCTTTTTAACTAAAAAACTGAAAGCTGATGGCGTCTAAAAAGTTTCTTTCAATATGTCAGCCGAGACAATGTAGTGTCTGCGGGGTACCCAGGTGTCTTAGCCAGAGCGATAAGAGGAACCCGACAGCCTTCCCCCCTCCCCTCCCACCTCACCACTTCTCCACCCCCCCCCCCACCCGCCCCCCGTACATACGGGGACTGACGGAATAGCTTTATGGCGTGTTGCTCTGACACCACTTTTTAGATCGATACCCGCTAAGCGTCCGCTGGTGGGGACCCCTGGTGGCGTACTTCATTCAGCGTGGTCCCGGCCGCTAAAAGCACACCTCGCCCCTGTCACAACACCCTGTATATCGCACGCTGTGTGGGTTATGGATTATTTATTAGCACGCGTGATGAATACAACAGCTGGGCTGACGTCTTTGACTTAAGCCGTGCACATCCGATTTCATCTGAAACTACTGAGGGGCAAAAGTCGATATTTTGCATAACGGATCATGTCATCACTCAGTTATTGTGCTTTTTGCCGGAATGATGTACCTTAATGTTGTACAGAGCGATACGATTGGACCCTTAGTAACCTCACAGTAAATGTCATACCTCGTAAGTACCTGTTGGGTAAGTACTGGGCAGATAGGGTTCAGAAGAAATTGGTTTTATGTGATTCCAATAATTGGAATTTAAATCCCTGGGGCTTTTTGGAAGCTCCTTTACTTTGATGTTCATGCTGATATGTTAGCCTGAGGACTTTCAGTCTGTCTGAAGAAGACATGCCGCACTTGCCTGTGAGCCCGGTGGTGGGGCGGCCTCTATATCACTGGCGACAGCTTTACGAGGCCATGACATCTTCTAGCCATATCTACATATAACGTCTTCATTTCTTTTCAGAATCAGGACTCCGACAATCTGGTGTTCGGAGCGAGGAAGAGAGGGACTGCAAGGCTGGAGATGTGTTGATTGCCGAACATCTCGCGGTGCACAGCGGCCATCACAGGTGACTGGGCGACCGTCCGTGAACTCCCGGATTACATCTCAGCACTGACTGGATAGATAGGATAAGGTACCGCTTAGCAGGAGACGGCCTCGCCCCGTGGTGTCTGAGCGACGGCACAGGGGCAGCGAGGCCTCCCCCCACCCCCCCTCTCCATGGTCAGCGGGCGTGGCGTCGCCGCTCACCATGGATCGTGGACCAAACTCCACCATCGAAGCTCAGTATTCATCCGCTCGAAACATAATGGCCGGTGGTTGGTCGCCTAATGATTCGCTTGGTGGCGCAGCGGACGGGAGTCACGTGGCCTCCGCCGAGCCCCACTCCCCCGTTGCCGTGGAATTAATCACCGCCTTGGATTCCTACGTCACGCCCTGTATCTGCGCCGTCGGTTGCCTGGGCAACAGCCTCAGCCTCGCCGTGTTGACGCGAACCCGTTTTCGGCAGACGGACGGGAAGACGGAGTCGGGCGCTCACCTGGGGTTGATCTTCCTCGCCGTGTCTGATATGTTTTACTGCATCGTGCTTTTCCCGAAGGCGCTGCTGCCGACGACCCTGCTGTTGTTCCCGACCCGCGGCTTCTGCCTGATGTACCAGTTGTACGGGGACGGGCTGGTGGCCATCCTCAGTCTCACTAGCACCTGGATCACCGTCGTCATGGCCCTCATGCGCTACGTCTGTATCTGCCACCCGTTCGTATCCAGACGATGGGACTCCCTGGCGTGCGCCAAGGCCACCTACCCTCTGACCTTCCTCTGCTGCGTCTGTCTGGGGGTCCCGGACTTCCTGCGCTACAAGGAGGACCTTATGAAGCACGAGGGCAAGGTCATGTACATGATCGACATCAACACGGACTTGGGTCCGGATCGCACGGCCGGGGTGGTCCTCATGTGGTTCCGGGCGATCGTCCGGATCTTCATCCCGGCTGCCTGCCTCGTCTTCTTCAACTGGTCCCTCATCCGGGCTCTCCGCAACTCTTACCGCATGCGCATTCAGTCGCACGTCAATCCGGAAGCCGGGACGGGACGCTGCCGGAAGTGGATCACGCTGACCTTGATCGTGATAGCCCTGGCTTTCATCCTGCTGGTGTTCCCCTCCGAGCTCATGGACTTCTTTCTGGAGTTCATCCGCAAGGATAGTCTGCGCACCGAGGCATTTCTCCTGGTCCGCTCCATCGCCAACGTCATGCAGGTCACCAACTTCGCATTCAATTTCCTCCTCTACTGCATCATTAACGTCCACTTCCGGAAGATCCTGCTGGAGATGTGTCACTTGCGGAGTCCCTGCCTCAAGTCCGGCAATCCTCGCTACTTGAACGTGGCTCGTGGAGGGGGCGGGAGCCGCCGGACCGTCACGCGCATGCCCTCCCTCCCCGTGTCCTTGACCTCGGAGGTCACGTCCTTTAAACTGGACGTCGTGGCCCGAACTATTGACGGGGAATGTGTAGGCAAACAGTCGAGTATATAAGCCACGGGCACCTGCCGTGTTACTGTAGGGCACCTGCCGTGTTACTGTGGGGCACCTGCAGTGTTACTGTGGGGCACCTGCCGTGTTACTGTGGGGCACCTGCAGTGTTACTGTGGGGCACCTGCAGTGTTACTGCGGGGCACCTGTCGTGTTACTGTGGGGCACCTGCCATGTTACTGTGGGGCACCTGCCGTGTTACTGTGGGGAACCTGCCATGTTACTGTGGGGCACCTGCCGTGTTACTGTGGGGCACCTGCCGTGTTACTGTGGGGGACTTACTGTAGACATTCCCAGCATTCTCGCGCTGACTGACGATATTCACGCGAGTTATGACGTAAACAGTATTGGAGGAACTGGATACAGTGAGACCAGTACAAATAGCCTTTATATCTCTAGATTTTTTTGTTTAGGAGGGGGAGGGGCGGGGGGGGGGGGGGGCGGCACTGAACTAGATGTAGACTATCATTCAATATTACTCTAAATCACAAACACGGTCATTCAAATGGTAGAATGTGGGACGGGAATGGAGCTCTTGGAGATTCGATTTACAGTGTGGAGTATTCCCGCTCTCTGTCAAGACGCTTCTCACATAAAGTAAGTCTCTACGGGCCCGTTAGTTTTGAGTTGTAAAGGACCACGTTGTCACTCTTGCACAAATCATGCCCAAAATCTGCTATGGTCAAACAGAAACACGCATAACTGTTTTTAATGTATTAGTTTATTTTAATATATACATACAGAGCGAGGCTGTGTGGTGTGGTATTACACAGTGGTCGCGTTACACAGTGGTCGGGTTATACAGTGGTCGAGTTACGCAATGGTCGCGTTATACAGTGGTCGCGTTACACAGTGGTCGCGTTACACAGTGGTCGGGTTATAGTGTGGTCGCGTTACACGGTGGTCGCGTTAAACAGTGGTCGCGTTACACAGTGGTCGCGTTACACAGTGGTCGCGTTACATGGTGGTTGCGTTACACAGTGGTCGCGTTACACAGTGGTCGCGTTACACAGTGGTCGCGTTACACAGTGGTCGCGTTACACAGTGGTCGCGTTACACAGTGGTCGCGTTACACAATGGTCGTGTTACACAGTCGTCGTGTTACACAGTGGTCGCGTTACACAGTGGTCGCGTTACACAGTCGTCGCGTTACACAATGGTCGCGTTACACAATGGTCGCGTTACACAGTGGTCGCGTTACACAATGGTCGTGTTGCACAGTGGTCGCGTTACACAGTGGTCGCGTTACACAGTGGTCGCGTTACACAGTGGTCGCGTTACACAGTCGTCGCGTTACACAGTCGTCGCGTTACACAATGGTCGTGTTGCACAGTGGTCGCGTTACACAGTGGTTGCGTTATAGTGTGGTCGCGTTACACAGTGGTCGCGTTACACAGTGGTCGCGTTACACAGTGGTCGCGTTACACAGTGGTCGCGTTACACAGTGGTCGCGTTACACAATGGTCGTGTTACACAGTCGTCGTGTTACACAGTGGTCGCGTTACACAGTGGTCGCGTTACACAGTCGTCGCGTTACACAATGGTCGCGTTACACAGTGGTCGCGTTACACAATGGTCGTGTTGCACAGTGGTCGCGTTACACAGTGGTCGCGTTACACAGTGGTCGCGTTACACAGTGGTCGCGTTACACAGTGGTCGCGTTACACAGTCGTCGCGTTACACAATGGTCGTGTTGCACAGTGGTCGCGTTACACAGTGGTTGCGTTATAGTGTGGTCGCGTTACACAGTGGTCGCGTTACACAGTGGTCGCGTTACACAGTCGTCGCGTTACACAATGGTCGCGTTACACAATGGTCGCGTTACACAGTGGTCGCGTTACACAATGGTCGTGTTGCACAGTGGTCGCGTTACACAGTGGTCGCGTTACACAGTGGTCGCGTTACAAAGTGGTCGCGTTACACAGTGGTCGCGTTACACAGTGGTTGCGTTACGCAGTGGTCGCGTTATACAGTGGTTGCGTTACACAGTGGTCGTGTTACACGGTGGTCGCGTTATACAGTGGTCGCGTTACACAGTGGTCGCGTTACACGGTGCTCGCGTTACACAGTGGTCGCGTTACACAGTGGTCGCGTTACACAGTGGTCGCGTTACACAGTGGTCGCGTTACACAGTGGTCGCGTTACACAGTGGTCGCGTTACACAGTGGTCGCGTTGCACAGTGGTCGCGTTACACAGTGGTCGCGTTACACAATGGTCGCGTTACACAGTGGTCGCGTTACACAGCGGTCGCGTTACACAGTGGTTGCGTTATAGTGTGGTCGCGTTACACAGTGGTCGCGTTACACAGTGGTCGCGTTATACAGTGGTCGCGTTACACAGTGGTCGCGTTACACAGTGGTCGCGTTACACAGTGGTCGCGTTACACAGTGGTTGCGTTATAGTGTGGTCGCGTTACACAGTGGTCGCGTTATACAGTGGTCGCGTTATACAGTGGTCGCGTTACACAGTGGTCGCGTTACACAGTGGTCGCGTTACACAGTGGTCGCGTTACACAATGGTCGTGTTACACAGTGGTCGCGTTACACAATGGTCGCGTTATACAGTGATCGCGTTACACAGTGGTCGCGTTATACAGTCGTCGCGTTACACAGTCGTCGCGTTACATAGTCGTGTTACACAATTGCCGCGTTACACAGTGATCGCGTTACACAATTGTCGCGTTACACAGTCGTCTTGTAACCTGAGGTTCATTAACCTAAGTAGTTCATTATTATCATTAAGGGGTCGGCTTAGCCATGTACGTTACCCGCCAAATGTTGACGATATATGTTAATAGCTTTATTTAGCAGTGGGTTTCGCTCGTAAAGAGTTAAACCGATTTAAGCAGTCATTTCTAGTTAATTGACGCAATTTGTGTATGCGCCGTTTTCATAGCTGTATAGCACTGTGTACAGAAACCATGGCACCGGTGATGAACTCATGGGGACGAGGTGGTTACCCTGACGACAACAACGTTGCATTGTGTTATAACGCATACCGCTGAGAGACAAATGGGTTAGTGATCAGCTACCATGATGTTATATTTATGTTGTTTTATCAGTCTTGTGTATTTGTTACGCCAAGTTACAGTATGCTTGATTAAGCGTTGATATAGCCATCTCTCTCTCTCTCTATATATAAAGCAATCTCTCTATATATACATACATACATATACCCTATTTTTCTGCAGGGTCGCTCAATGTTGAATGGGTAACTTGTTGGACGTTGTCGACAAATGCCGACTGGCCGATAATAAAAAGCCTCAGAATGTGCTCGCCGCTTTGTTGAGGCTCTTTCCTCGTTATCGCCATTGGGGGTGTCCGGAGCGTTTTAACGGCACCAGTGAATTAAGTGGATTGAGATCGTGGAAGACCCTGGAGCGTCTCATTGTCCCTGGCACTGCCACAAAGGGAGATGTCAGGGACGGGGGCAGTGGCAGATCGATCTCTGTCCTATCTTAAGTGTTCTCCTGGCAGTGACTAATTTATCTGCCGTGGCGCTGAAGCCTTACGCGAAGGTCATGATGGGCACCTGGTAATAACAGGTCCAAGACCTGACATTGGCCTGTCGTTCTCCTCCACCCCCACCCTTCGCCGCCCTCTCCCCCACCGTCCATCGCGGCTTCATTGGCTCCGGAAGACCCGTCGCCGCTGTGGAACACTCGCAACCTTAACCTGTCGCAGGCGGCGCCACTTGTCTCCTCCTCACACCACGCTGACAGGCGGACTAACACGGGGGCCTGGCAGTGACAAGGCAGGGCTCCCGGCAGTGACAAGGCAGAGCTCCTGGCAGTGACAAGGCAGGGCCCCTGGCAGCCAGGCCGCGGGCCACTGATCCGGTCCATCTGACATCGACCAGGCCGTGTCAAACCACGACAAGGGTAACCCTTTATATCTGACATCGACCAGGCCGTGTCAAACCACGACAAGGGTTACCCTTTATATCTGGCATTGACCAAGATATGTTCCTCGAAACTACGACAAGGGTAACCCTTTATATCTGACATTGACCAAGCTAAAACTACGACAAGGGGAACCCTTTATATCTGGCATTGACCAAGATATGTTCCTCGAAACTACGACAAGGGTAACCCTTTATATCTGGCATTGACCAAGATATGTTCCTCGAAACTACGACAAGGGTAACCCTTTATATCTGACATTGACCAAGCTAAAACTACGACAAGGGGAACCCTTTATATCTGGCATTGACCAAGATATGTTCCTCGAAACTACGACAAGGGTAACCCTTTATATCTGGCATTGACCAAGATATGTTCCTCGAAACTACGACAAGGGTAACCCTTTATATCTGACATTGACCAAACTAAAACTACGACAAGGGGAACCCTTTATATCTGGCATTGACCAAGATATGTTCCTCGAAACTACGACAAGGGTAACCCTTTATATCTGGCATTGACCAAGATATGTTCCTCGAAACTACAAGGGTAACCCTTTATATCTGACAAGGAGCAAGATATGTTCCTCAAAACTACGACAAAGTAACCCTTTATATCTGACCTTGACCAAGATATGTTCCTCGAAACTACGACAAAGTAGCCCTTTATATCTGACCTTGACCAGGCTGTTTTTCTCCAAACGGTCTCAGATGTGAACATTTAGAGCTGACACGACACTGGTGCACTAAAGCCCCCTTTAGTACAATGTATAAATGCATACATATTTAAAGCTTTGTATCAATTGTGAACAAAAGATGACCCAGGTCCCGCCCCATTATTCCGTCAGAGTGAGGGGCGTGATAGGTCACCAAATGGTCCAGGTCCCGCCCCATTATTCCGCCAGCGGGTGGGGCGCGATAGGCCAGCAGATGACCCAGGTCTCGTCTCATTATTCCGTCAGCGGGAGGCGCGCGATAGGCCAGCAGATGATCCATGTCTCGTCTCATTATTCCGTCAGCGGGAGGCGCGCGATAGGCCAGCAGATGATCCAGGTCCCGCCCCATTATTCCGCCAGCGGGAGGGGCGCGATAGGCCAGCAGATGATCCAGGTCCCGCCCCATTATTCCGCCAGCGGGGCGCGATAGGCCAGCAGACGATCCAGGTCCCGCCCCATTATTCCGTCAGCGGGAGGGGCGTGATAGGCCAGCAGATGACCCAGGTCCCGCCCCATTATTCCGTCAGCGGGAGGGGCGCGATAGGCCAGCAGATGATCCAGGTCCCGCCCCATTATTCCGCCAGCGGGAGGGGCATGATAGGCCAGCAGACGACCCAGGTCCCGCCCCATTATTCCGTCAGCGGGAGGGGCGCGATAGGCCAGCAGATGATCCAGGTCCCGCCCCATTATTCCGCCAGCGGGAGGGGCATGATAGGCCAGCAGACGACCCAGGTCCCGCCCCATTATTCCGTCAGCGGGAGGGGCGCGATAGGCCAGCAGATGATCCAGGTACCACCCCATTATTCCGCCAGCGGGAGGGGCGTGATAGGCCAGCAGATGACCCAGGTCCCGCCCCATTATTCCGCCAGCGGGAGGGGCATGATAGGCCAGCAGACGACCCAGGTCCCGCCCCATTATTCCGTCAGCGGGAGGGGCGCGATAGGCCAGCAGATGATCCAGGTCCCGCCCCATTATTCCGCCAGCGGGAGGGGCGCGATAGGCCAGCAGATGATCCAGGTCCCGCCCTATTATTCCGCCAGCGAGAGAGGCGCGATAGGCCAGCAGATGATCCAGGTCCCGCCCCATTATTCCGCCAGCGGGAGGGGCGCGATAGGCCAGCAGATGATCCAGGTCCCGCCCCATTATTCCGCCAGCGGGAGGGGCGCGATAGGCCAGCAGATGATCCAGGTCCCGCCCCATTATTCCGCCAGCGGGGCGCGATAGGCCAGCAGATGATCCAGGTCCCGCCCCATTATTCCGCCAGCGGGAGGGGCGTGATAGGCCAGCAGATGATCCAGGTCCCGCCCCATTATTCCGCCAGCGGGAGGGGCGTGATAGGCCAGCAGATGATCCAGGTCCCGCCCCATTATTCCGCCAGCGGGAGGGGCGCGATAGGCCAGCAGATGATCCAGGTCCCGCCCCATTATTCCGCCAGCGGGAGGGGCGTGATAGGCCAGCAGATGACCCAGGTCCCGCCCCATTATTCCGCCAGCGGGAGGGGCGTGATAGGCCAGCAGATGACCCAGGTCCCGCCCCATTATTCCGCCAGCGGGAGGGGCATGATAGGCCAGCAGATGACCCAGGTCCCGCCCCATTATTCCGCCAGCGGGAGGGGCGTGATAGGCCAGCAGATGACCCAGGTCCCGCCCCATTATTCCGCCAGCATGAGGGGCGTGATAGGCCAGCAGACGACCCAGGTCCCGCCCCATTATTCCGCCAGCGGGAGGGGCGCGATAGGCCAGCAGATGACCCAGGTCCCGCCCCATTATTCCGCCAGCGGGAGGGGCGTGATAGGCCAGCAGACGACCCAGGTCCCGCCCCATTATTCCGCCAGCGGGAGGGGCGCGATAGGCCAGCAGACGACCCAGGTCCCGCCCCATTATTCCGTCAGCGGGAGGGGCGCGATAGGCCAGCAGATGACCCAGGTCCCGCCCCATTATTCCGCCAGCGGGAGGGGCGTGATAGGCCAGCAGATGACCCAGGTCCCGCCCCATTATTCCGCCAGCGGGAGGGGCGTGATAGGCCAGCAGACGACCCAGGTCCCGCCCCATTATTCCGCCAGCATGAGGGGCGTGATAGGCCAGCAGACGACCCAGGTCCCGCCCCATTATTCCGCCAGCGGGAGGGGCGTGATAGGCCAGCAGATGACCCAGGTCCCGCCCCATTATTCCATCAGCGGGAGGGGCGCGATAGGCCAGCAGACGACCCAGGTCCCGCCCCATTATTCCGTCAGCGGGAGGGGCGCGATAGGCCAGCAGATCACCCAGGTCCCGCCCCATTTTTCCGCCAGCGTGAGGGGCGTGACCAGCCAGCAGATGACCCAGGTCCCGCCCCATTATTCCGCCAGCGGGAGGGGCGTGATAGGCCAGCAGATGACCCAGGTCCCGCCCCATTATTCCGCCAGCGGGAGGGGCGTGATAGGCCAGCAGATGACCCAGGTCCCGCCCCATTATTCCGCCAGCGGGAGGGGCGTGATAGGCCAGCAGACGACCCAGGTCCCGCCCCATTATTCCGCCAGCATGAGGGGCGTGATAGGCCAGCAGACGACCCAGGTCCCGCCCCATTATTCCGCCAGCGGGAGGGGCGTGATAGGCCAGCAGATGACCCAGGTCCCGCCCCATTATTCCGCCAGCGGGAGGGGCGTGATAGGCCAGCAGATGACCCAGGTCCCGCCCCATTATTCCGCCAGCGGGAGGGGCGTGATAGGCCAGCAGATGATCCAGGTCCCGCCCCATTATTCCGCCAGTGGGAGGGGCGTGACCAGCCAGCAGATGACCCAGGTCCCGCCCCATTATTCCGCCAGCGGGAGGGGCGTGATAGGCCAGCAGATGACCCAGGTCCCGCCCCATTATTCCGCCAGCGGGAGGGGCGTGATAGGCCAGCAGACGACCCAGGTCCCGCCCCATTATTCCGCCAGCATGAGGGGCGTGATAGGCCAGCAGACGACCCAGGTCCCGCCCCATTATTCCGCCAGCGGGAGGGGCGTGATAGGCCAGCAGATGACCCAGGTCCCGCCCCATTATTCCGCCAGCGTGAGGGGCGCGATAGGCCAGCAGATGATCCAGGTCCCGCCCCATTATTCCGCCAGCGTGAGGGGCGCGATAGGCCAGCAGATGATCCAGGTCTCGCCCCATTATTCCGCCAGCGGGAGGGGCGTGACCAGCCAGCAGATGACCCAGGTCCCGCCCCATTATTCCGCCAGCGGGAGGGGCGTGATAGGCCAGCAGATGACCCAGGTCCCGCCCCATTATTCCGCCAGCGGGAGGGGCGTGATAGGCCAGCAGACGACCCAGGTCCCGCCCCATTATTCCGCCAGCATGAGGGGCGTGATAGGCCAGCAGACGACCCAGGTCCCGCCCCATTATTCCGCCAGCGGGAGGGGCGTGATAGGCCAGCAGATGACCCAGGTCCCGCCCCATTATTCCGCCAGCGGGAGGGGCGTGACCAGCCAGCAGATGACCCAGGTCCCGCCCCATTATTCCGCCAGCGGGAGGGGCGTGATAGGCCAGCAGATGACCCAGGTCCCGCCCCATTATTCCGCCAGCGGGAGGGGCGTGATAGGCCAGCAGACGACCCAGGTCCCGCCCCATTATTCCGCCAGCGGGAGGGGCGTGATAGGCCAGCAGATGACCCAGGTCCCGCCCCATTATTCCGCCAGCGGGAGGGGCGTGACCAGCCAGCAGATGACCCAGGTCCCGCCCCATTATTCCGCCAGCGGGAGGGGCGTGATAGGCCAGCAGATGACCCAGGTCCCGCCCCATTATTCCGCCAGCGGGAGGGGCGTGACCAGCCAGCAGATGACCCAGGTCCCGCCCCATTATTCCGCCAGCGGGAGGGGCGTGATAGGCCAGCAGATGACCCAGGTCCCGCCCCATTATTCCGCCAGCGGGAGGGGCGTGATAGGCCAGCAGACGACCCAGGTCCCGCCCCATTATTCCGCCAGCATGAGGGGCGTGATAGGCCAGCAGACGACCCAGGTCCCGCCCCATTATTCCGCCAGCGGGAGGGGCGTGATAGGCCAGCAGATGACCCAGGTCCCGCCCCATTATTCCGCCAGCGTGAGGGGCGCGATAGGCCAGCAGATGATCCAGGTCCCGCCCCATTATTCCGCCAGCGTGAGGGGCGCGATAGGCCAGCAGATGATCCAGGTCTCGCCCCATTATTCCGCCAGCGGGAGGGGCGTGACCAGCCAGCAGATGACCCAGGTCCCGCCCCATTATTCCGCCAGCGGGAGGGGCGTGACCAGCCAGCAGATGACCCAGGTCCCGCCCCATTATTCCACCAGCGGGAGGGGCGTGATAGGCCAGCAGATGACCCAGGTCCCGCCCCATTATTCCGCCAGCGGGAGGGGCGTGATAGGCCAGCAGACGACCCAGGTCCCGCCCCATTATTCCGCCAGCATGAGGGGCGTGATAGGCCAGCAGACGACCCAGGTCCCGCCCCATTATTCCGCCAGCGGGAGGGGCGTGATAGGCCAGCAGATGACCCAGGTCCCGCCCCATTATTCCGCCAGCGTGAGGGGCGCGATAGGCCAGCAGATGATCCAGGTCCCGCCCCATTATTCCGCCAGCGTGAGGGGCGCGATAGGCCAGCAGATGATCCAGGTCTCGCCCCATTATTCCGCCAGCGGGAGGGGCGTGACCAGCCAGCAGATGACCCAGGTCCCGCCCCATTATTCCGCCAGCGGGAGGGGCGTGATAGGCCAGCAGATGACCCAGGTCCCGCCCCATTATTCCGCCAGCGGGAGGGGCGTGACCAGCCAGCAGATGACCCAGGTCCCGCCCCATTATTCCGCCAGCGGGAGGGGCGTGATAGGCCAGCAGATGACCCAGGTCCCGCCCCATTATTCCGCCAGCGGGAGGGGCGTGATAGGCCAGCAGACGACCCAGGTCCCGCCCCATTATTCCGCCAGCATGAGGGGCGTGATAGGCCAGCAGACGACCCAGGTCCCGCCCCATTATTCCGCCAGCGGGAGGGGCGTGATAGGCCAGCAGATGACCCAGGTCCCGCCCCATTATTCCGCCAGCGGGAGGGGCGTGACCAGCCAGCAGATGACCCAGGTCCCGCCCCATTATTCCGCCAGCGGGAGGGGCGTGATAGGCCAGCAGATGACCCAGGTCCCGCCCCATTATTCCGCCAGCGGGAGGGGCGTGATAGGCCAGCAGACGACCCAGGTCCCGCCCCATTATTCCGCCAGCGGGAGGGGCGTGATAGGCCAGCAGATGACCCAGGTCCCGCCCCATTATTCCGCCAGCGTGAGGGGCATGATAGGCCAGCAGATGATCCAGGTCCCGCCCCATTATTCCGCCAGCGGGAGGGGCGTGACCAGCCAGCAGATGACCCAGGTCCCGCCCCATTATTCCGCCAGCGGGAGGGGCGTGATAGGCCAGCAGATGACCCAGGTCCCGCCCCATTATTCCGCCAGCGGGAGGGGCGTGATAGGCCAGCAGACGACCCAGGTCCCGCCCCATTATTCCGCCAGCGGGAGGGGCGTGATAGGTCAGCAGACGACCCAGGTCCCGCCCCATTATTCCGCCAGCGGGAGGGGCGTGATAGGTCAGCAGACGACCCAGGTCCCGCCCCATTATTCCGCCAGCGGGAGGGGCGTGACCAGCCAGCAGATGACCCAGGTCCCGCCCCATTATTCCGCCAGCGGGAGGGGCGTGACCAGCCAGCAGATGACCCAGGTCCCGCCCCATTATTCCGCCAGCGGGAGGGGCGTGATAGGCCAGCAGATGACCCAGGTCCCGCCCCATTATTCCGCCAGCGGGAGGGGCGTGATAGGCCAGCAGACGACCCAGGTCCCGCCCCATTATTCCGCCAGCGGGAGGGGCGTGACCAGCCAGCAGATGACCCAGGTCCCGCCCCATTATTCCGCCAGCGGGAGGGGCGTGATAGGCCAGCAGATGACCCAGGTCCCGCCCCATTATTCCGCCAGCGGGAGGGGCGTGATAGGCCAGCAGACGACCCAGGTCCCGCCCCATTATTCCGCCAGCGTGAGGGGCGTGATAGGCCAGCAGATGACCCAGGTCCCGCCCCATTATTCCGCCAGCGGGAGGGGCGTGATAGGCCAGCAGATGACCCAGGTCCCGCCCCATTATTCCGCCAGCGGGAGGGGCGCGATAGGCCAGCAGATGACCCAGGTCCCGCCCCATTATTCCGCCAGCGGGAGGGGCGTGACCAGCCAGCAGATGACCCAGGTCCCGCCCCATTATTCCGCCAGCGGGAGGGGCGTGATAGGCCAGCAGATGACCCAGGTCCCGCCCCATTATTCCGCCAGCGGGAGGGGCGTGATAGGCCAGCAGACGACCCAGGTCCCGCCCCATTATTCCGCCAGCGTGAGGGGCGTGATAGGCCAGCAGATGACCCAGGTCCCGCCCCATTATTCCGCCAGCGGGAGGGGCGTGATAGGCCAGCAGATGACCCAGGTCCCGCCCCATTATTCCGCCAGCGGGAGGGGCGCGATAGGCCAGCAGATGACCCAGGTCCCGCCCCATTATTCCGCCAGCGGGAGGGGCGTGATAGGCCAGCAGATGACCCAGGTCCCGCCCCATTATTCCGCCAGCGGGAGGGGCGTGATAGGCCAGCAGACGACCCAGGTCCCGCCCCATTATTCCGCCAGCATGAGGGGCGTGATAGGCCAGCAGACGACCCAGGTCCCGCCCCATTATTCCGCCAGCGTGAGGGGCGTGACCAGCCAGCAGATGACCGAGGTCCCGCCCCATTATTCCGCCAGCGGGAGGGGCGTGATAGGCCAGCAGATGACCCAGGTCCCGCCCCATTATTCCGCCAGCGTGAGGGGCGTGATAGGCCAGCAGACGACCCAGGTCCCGCCCCATTATTCCGCCAGCGGGAGGGGCGTGATAGGCCAGCAGATGACCCAGGTCCCGCCCCATTATTCCGCCAGCATGAGGGGCGTGATAGGCCAGCAGACGACCCAGGTCCCGC
Organism: Arenicola marina; assembly: GCA_964019135.1. NCBI lineage: Eukaryota > Metazoa > Annelida > Polychaeta > Arenicolidae > Arenicola > Arenicola marina. The sequence continues at coordinate 2,598,772 of OZ025257.1, read as the reverse complement.
CCCATTATTCCGCCAGCGGGAGGGGCGTGATAGGCCAGCAGATGACCCAGGTCCCGCCCCATTATTCCGCCAGCGGGAGGGGCGTGACCAGCCAGCAGATGACCCAGGTCCCGCCCCATTATTCCGCCAGCGGGAGGGGCGTGATAGGCCAGCAGATGACCCAGGTCCCGCCCCATTATTCCGCCAGCGGGAGGGGCGTGATAGGCCAGCAGACGACCCAGGTCCCGCCCCATTATTCCGCCAGCATGAGGGGCGTGATAGGCCAGCAGACGACCCAGGTCCCGCCCCATTATTCCGCCAGCGGGAGGGGCGTGATAGGCCAGCAGATGACCCAGGTCCCGCCCCATTATTCCGTCAGCGTGAGGGGCGTGATAGGCCAGCAGACGACCCAGGTCCCGCCCCATTATTCCATCAGCGGGAGGGGCGCGATAGGCCAGCAGACGACCCAGGTCCCGCCCCATTATTCCGCCAGCGGGAGGGGCGCGATAGGCCAGCAGATGATCCAGGTCCCGCCCCATTATTCCGTCAGCGGGAGGGGCGTGATAGGCCAGCAGATGACCCAGGTCCCGCCCCAATATTCCGCCAGCGTGAGGGGCGCGATAGGCCAGCAGATGATCCAGGTCCCGCCCCATTATTCCGCCAGCGTGAGGGGCGTGATAGACCAGCAGATGATCCAGGTCCCGCCCCATTATTCCGTCAGCGGGAGGTGCGCGATAGGCCAGCAGATGATCCAGGTCCCGCCCCATTATTCCGCCAGCGGGAGGGGCGCGATAGGCCAGCAGATGATCCAGGTCCCGCCCCATTATTCCGCCAGCGGGAGAGGCGCGATAGGCCAGCAGATGATCCAGGTCCCGCCCCATTATTCCGTCAGCGGGAGGCGCACGATAGGCCAGCAGATGATCCAGGTCCCGCCCCATTATTCCGTCAGCGAGAGGCGCGCGATAGGTCAGCAGATGATCCAGGTCCCGCCCCATTATTCCGTCAGCGGGAGGCGCGCGATAGGCCAGCAGATGATCCAGGTCCCGCCCCATTATTCCGTCAGCGGGAGGCGCGCGATAGGCCAGCAGATGATCCAGGTCCCGCCCCATTATTCCGTCAGCGAGAGGCGCGCGATAGGTCAGCAGATGATCCAGGTCCCGCCCCATTATTCCGCCAGCGGGAGGGGCGTAATGGGCCAGCAGATGATCCAGGTCCCGCCCCATTATTCCGTCAGCGGGAGGCGCGCGATAGGCCAGCAGATGATCCAGGTCCCGCCCCATTATTCCGTCAGCGGGAGGCGCGCGATAGGCCAGCAGATGATCCAGGTCCCGCCCCATTATTCCACCAGCGGGAGGGGCGCGATAGGTCAGCAGATGATCCAGGTCCCGCCCCATTATTCCGCCAGCGGGAGGGGCGTGATAGGCCAGCAGATGATCCAGGTCCCGCCCCATTATTCCACCAGCGGGAGGGGCGCGATAGGTCAGCAGATGATCCAGGTACCACCCCATTATTCCGCCAGCGGGAGGGGCGCGATAGGCCAGCAGATGATCCAGGTCCCGCCCCAATATTCCGCCAGCGGGAGAGGCGCGATAGGCCAGCAGATGACCCAGGTCCCGCCCCATTATTCCGTCAGCGGGAGGGGCGCGATAGGCCAGCAGATGATCCAGGTCCCGCCCCATTATTCCATCAGCGGGCGGGTCGGGATAGTCCAGCAGATGATCCAGGTCCTGCCCCATTATTCCGTCAGCGGGAGGGGCGCGATAGGCCAGCAGATGCCCCAGGTCCCGCCCCATTATTCCGCCAGCGTGAGGGGCGTGATAGGCCAGCAGACGACCCAGGTCCCGCCCCATTATTCCGTCAGCGGGAGGGGCGCGATAGGCCAGCAGATGACCCAGGTCCCGCCCCCTTATTCCATCAGCGGGCGGGTCGGGATAGGCCAGCAGATGATCCAGGTCCTGCCCCATTATTCCGTCAGCGGGAGGGGCGCGATAGGCCAGCAGATGCCCCAGGTCCCGCCCCATTATTCCGCCAGCGTGAGGGGCGTGATAGGCCAGCAGACGACCCAGGTCCCGCCCCATTATTCCGCCCGCGGGAGGGGCGTGATAGGCCAGTAGACGACCCAGCTCCCGCCCTATTATTCCGCCAGCGTGAGGGGCGTGATAGGCCAGCAGACGACCCAGGTCCCGCCCCATTATTCCGCGTGCGGGAGGGGCGTGATAGGCCAGCAGATGACCCAGGTCCCGCCCCATTATTCCGCCAGCGGGAGGGGCGTGATAGGCCAGCAGACGACCCAGGTCCCGCCCCATTATTCCGCCAGCGGGAGGGGCATGATAGGAGAGCAGATGACCCAGGTCCCGCCCCATTATTCCGCCAGCGGGAGGGGCGTGATAGGCCAGCAGACGACCTAGGTCCGGCCCCATTATTCCGCCAGCGGGAGGGGCGTGATAGGCCAGCAGACGACCCAGGTCCCGCCCCATTATTCCGCCAGCGGGAGGGGCGTGATAGGCCAGCAGACAACCCAGGTCCCGCCCCATTATTCCGCCAGCGGGAGGGGCGTGATAGGCCAGCAGATGACCCAGGTCCCGCCCCATTATTACGCCAGCGGGAGGGGCGTGATAGGCCAGCAGATGATCCAGGTCCCGCCCCATTATTCCGCCAGCGGGAGGGGCATGATAGGCCAGCAGATGACCCAGGTCCCGCCCCATTATTCCGCCAGCGTGAGGGGCGTGAAAGGCCAGCAGACGACCCAGGTCCCGCCCCATTATTCCGCCAGCGGGAGGGGCGTGATAGGCCAGCAGACAACCCAGGTCCCGCCCCATTATTCCGCCAGCGTGAGGGGCGTGAAAGGCCAGCAGACGACCCAGGTCCCGCCCCATTATTCCGCCAGCGGGAGGGGCGTGATAGGCCAGCAGATGACCCAGGTCCCGCCCCATTATTACGCCAGCGGGAGGGGCGTGATAGGCCAGCAGACGACCCAGGTCCCGCCCCATTATTCCACCAGCGTGAGGGGCGTGATAGACCAGCAGATGATCCAGGTCCCGCCCCATTATTCCGCCAGCGTGAGGGGCGTGATAGACCAGCAGATGATCCAGGTCCCGCCCCATTATTCCGTCGGCGGGAGGTGCGCGATAGGCCAGCAGATGATCCAGGTCCCGCCCCATTATTCCGCCAGCGGGAGGGGCGCGATAAGCCAGCAGATGATCAAGGTCCCGCCCCATTATTCCGCCAGCGGGAGAGGCGCGATAGGCCAGGAGATGATCCAGGTCCCGCCCCATTATTCCGTCAGCGGGAGGCGCACGATAGGCCAGCAGATGATCCAGGTCCCGCCCCATTATTCCGCCAGCGAGAGGCGCGCGATAGGCCAGCAGATGATCCAGGTCCCGCCCAATTATTCCGCCAGCGGGAGGGGCGCGATAGGTCAGCAGATGATCCAGGTCCCGCCCTATTATTCCGCCAGCGAGAGAGGTGCGATAGGCCAGCAGATGATCCAGGTCCCGCCCCATTATTCCGCCAGCGGGAGGGGCGTAATAGGCCAGCAGATGATCCAGGTCCCGTCCCATTATTCCGTTAGCGGGAGGCGCGCGATAGGCCAGCAGATGATCCATGTCCCGCCCCATTATTCCACCAGCGGGAGGGGCGCGATAGGTCAGCAGATGATCCAGGTCCCGTCCCATTATTCCGTCAGCGGGAGGCGCGCGATAGGCCAGCAGATGATCCATGTCCCGCCCCATTATTCCACCAGCGGGAGGGGCGCGATAGGTCAGCAGATGATCCAGGTACCACCCCATTATTCCGCCAGCGTGAGGGGCGCGATAGGCCAGCAGATGATCCAGGTCCCGCCCCATTATTCCGTCAGCGGGAGGGGCGCGATAGGCCAGCAGATGATCCAGGTCCCGCCCCATTATTCCGCCAGCGGGAGAGGCGCGATAGGCCAGCAGATGATCCAGGTCCCGCCCCATTATTCCGTCAGCGGGAGGCGCACGATAGGCCAGCAGATGATCCAGGTCCCGCCCCATTATTCCGCCAGCGAGAGGCGCGCGATAGGCCAGCAGATGACCCAGGTCCCGCCCAATTATTCCGCCAGCGGGAGGGGCGCGATAGGTCAGCAGATGATCCAGGTCCCGCCCTATTATTCCGCCAGCGAGAGAGGCGCGATAGGCCAGCAGATGATCCAGGTCCCGCCCCATTATTCCGCCAGCGGGAGGGGCGTAATAGGCCAGCAGATGATCCAGGTCCCGTCCCATTATTCCGTTAGCGGGAGGCGCGCGATAGGCCAGCAGATGATCCATGTCCCGCGCCATTATTCCACCAGCGGGAGGGGCGCGATAGGTCAGCAGATGATCCAGGTCCCGTCCCATTATTCCGTCAGCGGGAGGCGCGCGATAGGCCAGCAGATGATCCATGTCCCGCCCCATTATTCCACCAGCGGGAGGGGCGCGATAGGTCAGCAGATGATCCAGGTACCACCCCATTATTCCGCCAGCGTGAGGGGCGCGATAGGCCAGCAGATGATCCAGGTCCCGCCCCATTATTCCGTCAGCGGGAGGGGCGCGATAGGCCAGCAGATGATCCAGGTCCCGCCCCATTATTCCGCCAGCGTGAGGGGCGCGATAGCCCAGCAGATGATCCAGGTCCCGCCCCATTATTCCGTCAGCGGGAGGCGCACGATAGGCCAGCAGATGATCCAGGTCCCGCCCCATTATTCCGCCAGCGGGAGGGGCGAGATAGGTCAGCAGATGATCCAGGTCCCGCCCTATTATTCCGCCAGCGAGAGAGGCGCGATAGGCCAGCAGATGATCCAGGTCCCGCCCCATTATTCCGCCAGCGGGAGGGGCGTAATAGGCCAGCAGATGTTCAGGTCCCGTCCCATTATTCCGTCAGCGGGAGGCGCGCGATAGGCCAGCAGATGATCCAGGTCCCGTCCCATTATTCCGTCAGCGGGAGGGGCGCGATAGGCCAGCAGATGATCCATGTCCCGCCCCATTATTCCACCAGCGGGAGGGGCGCGATAGGTCAGCAGATGATCCAGGTACCACCCCATTATTCCGCCAGCGTGAGGGGCGCGATAGGCCAGCAGATGATCCAGGTCCCGCAACATTATTCCGTCAGCGGGAGGGGCGCGATAGGCCAGCAGATGATCCAGGTCTCGCCCCATTATTCCGCCAGCGGGAGGGGCGCGAAAGGCCAGCAGATGATCCACGTCCCGCCCCATTATTCCGTCAGCGGGAGGGGCGCGATAGGTCAGCAGATGATCCAGGTACCACCCCATTATTCCGCCAGCGTGAGGGGCGCGATAGGCCAGCAGATGATCCAGGTCCCGCCCCATTATTCCGTCAGCGGGAGGGGCGCGATAGGCCAGCAGATGATCCAGGTCTCGCCCCATTATTCCGCCAGCGGGAGGGGCGCGAAAGGCCAGCAGATGATCCACGTCCCGCCCCATTATTCCGTCAGCGGGAGGGGCGTGATAGGCCAGCAGATGATCCAGGTCCCGCCCCATTATTCCGTCAGCGGGAGGCGCGCGATAGGCCAGCAGATGATCCAGGTCCCGCCCCATTATTCCACCAGCGGGAGGGGCGCGATAGGTCAGCAGATGATCCAGGTACCACCCCATTATTCCGCCAGCGGGAGGGGCGCGATAGGCCAGCAGATGATCCAGGTCCCGCCCCAATATTCCGCCAGCGGGAGGGGCGCGATAGGCCAGCAGATGACCCAGGTCCCGCCCCATTATTCCGTCAGCGGGAGGGGCGTGATAGGCCAGCAGATGATCCAGGTCCCGCCCCATTATTCCGTCAGCGGGAGGGGCGCGATAGGCCAGCAGATGATCCAGGTCCCGCCCCATTATTCCATCAGCGGGCGGGTCGGGATAGGCCAGCAGATGATCCAGGTCCTGCCCCATTATTCCGTCAGCGGGAGGGGCGCGATAGGCCAGCAGATGCCCCAAGTCCCGCCCCATTATTCCGCCAGCGTGAGGGGCGTGATAGGCCAGCAGACGACCCAGGTCCCGCCCCATTATTCCGTCAGCGGGAGGGGCGCGATAGGCCAGCAGATGACCCAGGTCCCGCCCCATTATTCCGCCAGCGGGAGGGGTGCGATAGGCCAGCAGATGATCCAGGTCCCGCCCTATTATTCCGCCAGCGTGAGGGGCGTGATAGGCCAGCAGACGACCCAGGTCCCGCCCCATTATTCCGTCAGCGGGAGGGGCGCGATAGGCCAGCAGATGACCCAGGTCCCGCCCCATTATTCCGCCAGCGGGAGGGGCGTGATAGGCCAGCAGACGACACAGGTCCCGCCCCATTATTCCGCCAGCGGGAGGGGCATGATAGGAGAGCAGATGACCCAGGTCCCGCCCCATTATTCCGCCAGCGGGAGGGGCGTGATAGGCCAGCAGACGACCCAGGTCCGGCCCCATTATTCCGCCAGCGGGAGGGGCGTGATAGGCCAGCAGACGACCCAGGTCCCGCCCCATTATTCCGCCAGCGGGAGGGGCGTGATAGGCCAGCAGACAACCCAGGTCCCGCCCCATTATTCCGCCAGCGGGAGGGGCGTGATAGGCCAGCAGATGACCCAGGTCCCGCCCCATTATTACGCCAGCGGGAGGAGCGTGATAGGCCAGCAGATGATCCAGGTCCCGCCCCATTATTCCGCCAGCGGGAGGGGCATGATAGGCCAGCAGATGACCCAGGTCCCGCCCCATTATTCCGCCAGCGTGAGGGGCGTGAAAGGCCAGCAGACGACCCAGGTCCCGCCCCATTATTCCGCCAGCGGGAGGGGCGTGATAGGCCAGCAGACAACCCAGGTCCCGCCCCATTATTCCGCCAGCGTGAGGGGCGTGAAAGGCCAGCAGACGACCCAGGTCCCGCCCCATTATTCCGCCAGCGGGAGGGGCGTGATAGGCCAGCAGATGACCCAGGTCCCGCCCCATTATTCCGCCAGCGTGAGGGGCGTGATAGACCAGCAGATGATCCAGGTCCCGCCCCATTATTCCGTCGGCGGGAGGTGCGCGATAGGCCAGCAGATGATCCAGGTCCCGCCCCATTATTCCGCCAGCGGGAGGGGCGCGATAAGCCAGCAGATGATCAAGGTCCCGCCCCATTATTCCGTCAGCGGGAGGCGCGCGATAGGTCAGCAGATGATCCAGGTCCCGCCCCATTATTCCACCAGCGGGAGGCGCACGATAGGCCAGCAGATGATCCAGGTCCCGCCCCATTATTCCGTCAGCGGGAGGCGCACGATAGGCCAGCAGATGATCCAGGTCCCGCCCCATTATTCCGCCAGCGGGAGAGGCGCGATAGGCCAGCAGATGATCCAGGTCCCGCCCCATTATTCCGTCAGCGGGAGGCGCACGATAGGCCAGCAGATGATCCAGGTCCCGCCCCATTATTCCGCCAGCGAGAGGCGCGCGATAGGCCAGCAGATGATCCAGGTCCCGCCCAATTATTCCGCCAGCGGGAGGGGCGCGATAGGTCAGCAGATGATCCAGGTCCCGCCCTATTATTCCGCCAGCGAGAGAGGCGCGATAGGCCAGCAGATGATCCAGGTCCCGCCCCATTATTCCGTCAGCGGGAGGGGCGTGATAGGCCAGCAGATGATCCAGGTCCCGTCCCATTATTCCGTTAGCGGGAGGCGCGCGATAGGCCAGCCGATGATCCATGTCCCGCCCCATTATTCCACCAGCGGGAGGGGCGCGATAGGTCAGCAGATGATCCAGGTCCCGTCCCATTATTCCGTCAGCGGGAGGCGCGCGATAGGCCAGCAGATGATCCATGTCCCGCCCCATTATTCCACCAGCGGGAGGGGCGCGATAGGTCAGCAGATGATCCAGGTACCACCCCATTATTCCGCCAGCGTGAGGGGCGCGATAGGCCAGCAGATGATCCAGGTCCCGCCCCATTATTCCGTCAGCGGGAGGGGCGTGATAGGCCAGCAGATGATCCAGGTCCCGTCCCATTATTCCGTTAGCGGGAGGCGCGCGATAGGCCAGCCGATGATCCATGTCCCGCCCCATTATTCCACCAGCGGGAGGGGCGCGATAGGTCAGCAGATGATCCAGGTCCCGTCCCATTATTCCGTCAGCGGGAGGCGCGCGATAGGCCAGCAGATGATCCATGTCCCGCCCCATTATTCCACCAGCGGGAGGGGCGCGATAGGTCAGCAGATGATCCAGGTACCACCCCATTATTCCGCCAGCGTGAGGGGCGCGATAGGCCAGCAGATGATCCAGGTCCCGCCCCATTATTCCACCAGCGGGAGGGGCGCGATAGGCCAGCAGATGATCCAGGTCCCGCCCCATTATTCCGTCAGCGGGAGGGGCGCGATAGGCCAGCAGATGATCCAGGTCCCGCCCCATTATTCCGCCAGCGTGAGGGGCGCGATAGCCCAGCAGATGATCCAGGTCCCGCCCCATTATTCCGTCAGCGGGAGGCGCACGATAGGCCAGCAGATGATCCAGGTCCCGCCCCATTATTCCGCCAGCGGGAGGGGCCCGATAGGTCAGCAGATGATCCAGGTCCCGCCCTATTATTCCGCCAGCGAGAGAGGCGCGATAGGCCAGCAGATGATCCAGGTCCCGCCCCATTATTCCGCCAGCGGGAGGGGCGTAATAGGCCAGCAGATGTTCAGGTCCCGTCCCATTATTCCGTCAGCGGGAGGCGCGCGATAGGCCAGCAGATGATCCAGGTCCCGTCCCATTATTCCGTCAGCGGGAGGCGCGCGATAGGCCAGCAGATGATCCATGTCCCGCCCCATTATTCCACCAGCGGGAGGGGCGCGATAGGTCAGCAGATGATCCAGGTACCACCCCATTATTCCGCCAGCGTGAGGGGCGCGATAGGCCAGCAGATGACCCAGGTCCCGCCCCAATATTCCGTCAGCGGGAGGGGCGCGATAGGCCAGCAGATGATCCAGGTCTCGCCCCATTATTCCGCCAGCGGGAGGGGCGCGAAAGGCCAGCAGATGATCCACGTCCCGCCCCATTATTCCGTCAGCGGGAGGGGCGTGATAGGCCAGCAGATGATCCAGGTCCCGCCCCATTATTCCACCAGCGGGAGGGGCGTGATAGGCCAGCAGATGATCCAGGTCCCGCCCCATTATTCCGTCAGCGGGAGGCGCGCGATAGGCCAGCAGATGATCCAGGTCCCGCCCCATTATTCCGCCAGCGGGAGGGGCGCGATAGGCCAGCAGATGATCCAGGTCCCGCCCCATTATTCCGCCAGCGGGAGAGGCGCGATAGGCCAGCAGATGACCCAGGTCCCGCCCCATTATTCCGCCAGCGGGAAGGGCGTGATACGCCAGCAGACGACCCAGGTCCCGCCCCATTATTCCGCCAGCGGGAGGGGCGTGATAGGCCAGCAGACGACCCAGGTCCCGCCCCATTATTCCGCCAGCGTGAGGGGCGTGAAAGGCCAGCAGACGACCCAGGTCCCGCCCCATTATTCCGTCAGCGGGAGGGGCGTGATAGGCCAGCAGATGACCCAGGTCCCGCCCCATTATTACGCCAGCGGGAGGGGCGTGATAGGCCAGCAGACGACCCAGGTCCCGCCCCATTATTCCGCCAGCGGGAGGGGCATGATAGGCCAGCAGATGACCCAGGTCCCGCCCCATTATTCCGCCAGCGGGAGGGGCGCGATAGGCCCGCAGACGACCTAGGTCCCGCCCCATTATTCCGTCAGCGGGAGGGGCGCGATAGGCCAGCCGATGATCCAGGTCCCGCCCCATTATTCCGCCAGCGGGAGGGGCGTGATAGGCCAGCAGATGACCCAGGTCCCGCCCCATTATTCCGCCAGCGTGAGGGGCGCGATAGGCCAGCAGATGATCCAGGTCCCGCCCCATTATTCCGCCAGCGTGAGGGGCGTGATAGACCAGCAGATGATCCAGGTCCTGCCCCATTATTCCGCCAGCGGGAGGGGCGCGATAGGCCAGCTGATGATCCAGGTCCCGCCCCATTATTCCGCCAGCGGGAGGGGCGCGATAGGCCAGCAGATGATCCAGGTCCCGCCCCATTATTCCGCCAGCGGGAGAGGCGCGATAGGCCAGCAGATGATCCAGGTCCCGCCCCATTATTCCGTCAGCGGGAGGCGCACGATAGGCCAGAAGATGATCCAGGTCCCGCTCCATTATTCCGTCAGCGAGAGGCGCGCGATAGGCCAGCAGATGATCCAGGTCCCGCTCCATTATTCCGCCAGCGGGAGGGGCGCGATAGGTCAGCAGATGATCCAGGTCCCGCCCTATTATTCCGCCAGTGAGAGAGGCGCGATAGGCCAGCAGATGATCCAGGTCCCGCCCCATTATTCCGCCAGCGGGAGGGGCGTGATAGGCCAGCAGATGATCCAGGTCCCGTCCCATTATTCCGTCAGCGGGAGGCGCGCGATAGGCCAGCAGATGATCCAGGTCCCGCCCCATTATTCCGCCAGCGGGAGGGGCGCGATAGGCCAGCAGATGATCCAGGTCCCGCCCCATTATTCCGTCAGCGGGAGAGGCGCGATAGGCCAGCAGATGATCCAGGTACCACCCCATTATTCCGCCAGCGGGAGAGGCGCGATAGGCCAGCAGATGATCCAGGTCCCGCCCCATTATTCCGTCAGCGGGAGGCGCACGATAGGCCAGCAGATGATCCAGGTCCCGCCCCATTATTCCGCCAGCGGGAGGGGCGTAATAGGCCAGCAGATGATCCAGGTCCCGTCTCATTATTCCGTCAGCGGGCGGCGCGCGATAGGCCAGCAGATGATCCAGGTCCCGTCTCATTATTCCGTCAGCGGGAGGGGCGTGATAGGCCAGCAGATGATCCAGGTCCCGCCCCATTATTCCGTCAGCGGGAGGGGTGCGATAGGCCAGCAGATGATCCAGGTCCCGCCCTATTATTCCATCAGCGGGAGGGTCGGGATAGGCCAGCAGATGATCCAGGTACCACCCCATTATTCCGCCAGCGTGAGGGGCGTGATAGGCCAGCAGACGACCCAGGTCCCGCCCCATTATTCCGTCAGCGGGAGGGGCGCGATAGGCCAGCAGATGACCCAGGTCCCGCCCCATTATTCCGTCAGCGGGAGGGGTGCGATAGGCCAGCAGATGACCCAGGTCCCGCCCCATTATTCCGTCAGCGGGAGGGGTGCGATAGGCCAGCAGACGACCCAGGTCCCGCCCCATTATTCCGTCAGCGGGAGGGGCGCGATAGGCCAGCAGATGATCCAGGTCCCGCCCCATTATTCCGTCAGCGGGAGGGGCGCGATAGACCAGCAGATGATCCAGGTCCCGCCCCATTATTCCGTCAGCGGGAGGGGTGCGATAGGCCAGCAGATGATCCAGGTCCCGCCCTATTATTCCATCAGCGGGAGGGTCGGGATAGGCCAGCAGATGATCCAGGTCCTGCCCCATTATTCCGTCAGCGGGAGGGGCGCGATAGGCCAGCAGATGACCCAGGTCCCGCCCCATTATTCCGCCAGCGTGAGGGGCGTGATAGGCGAGCAGACGACCCAGGTCCCGCCCCATTATTCCGTCAGCGGGAGGGGCGCGATAGGCCAGCAGATGACCCAGGTCCCGCCCCATTATTCCGCCAGCGTGAGGGGCGTGACAAGCCAGCAGATGATCCAGGTCCCGCCCCATTATTCCGCCAGCGGGAGGGGCGTGATAGGCCAGCAGACGACCCAGGTACCACCCCATTATTCCGCCAGCGGGAGGGGCGAGATAGGCCAGCAGATGATCCAGGTCCCGCCCCATTATTCCGCCAGCGGGAGGGGCGTGATAGGCCAGCAGACGACCCAGGTCCCGCCCCATTATTCCGTCAGCGGGAGAGGCGCGATAGGCCAGCAGATGATCCAGGTCCCGCCCCATTATTCCGCCAGCGGGAGGGGCGAGATAGGCCAGCAGATGATCCAGGTCCCGCCCCATTTTTCCGCCAGCGGGAGGGGCGTGATAGGCCAGCAGACGACCCAGGTCCCGCCCCATTATTCCGCCAGCGGGAGGGGCGTGATAGACCAGCAGATGATCCAGGTCCCGCCCCATTATTCCGCCAGCGAGAGGGCCGTGATAGGCCAGCAGACGACCCAGGTCCCGCCCCATTATTCCGCCAGCGGGAGGGGCGTGACAGGTCAGCAGATGACCCAGGTCGCGCCCCATTATTTCGCCAGCGGGAGGGGCGCGACAGGTTAGCAGACGACCCAGGTCCCGCCCTATTATTCCGCCAGCGGGAGGGGCGTGATAGGCCAGCAGATGATCCAGGTCCCGCCCCATTATTCCGCCAGCGGGAGGGGCGTGATAGGTCAGCAGACGACCCAGGTCCCGCCCCATTATTCCGCCAGCGGGAGGGGCGTGATAGGCCAGCAGATGATCCAGGTCCCGCCCCATTACTTGAGACATGAAATTCATTAATGGCAGTGAGAAGGAGATCGTTGGTCCAATGTCACGCGACCCAACCGATCGAAATACAAAGTACTCTCCATTAGGCTCGCTATGTCCGAAATGGTTTGTATTCTCTTTCCAATGCGAACGTGTCTCGCCACCGCAGCCTCTTTTGTTCTCTTTTTGTTGTAAACCATTATTTCACAAATCGTGTGTTACATTCGTAAATACATTTATTTAAAAAACACAGGCATGCTTTCATTACATGATAACTGTCTAAAGAGCGCTGTGAATGACACGATGAGGGGTGAACCGTGCCGCTGTGAATGACACGATGAGGGGTGAACCGTGCCGCTGTGAATGACACGATGTGGGGTGAACCGTGCCGCTGTGAATGACACGATGAGGGGTGAACCGTGCCGCTGTGAATGACACGATGAGGGGTGAACCGTGCCGCTGTGAATGACACGATGTGGGGTGAACCGTGCCGCTGTGAATGACACGATGAGGGGTGAACCGTGCCGCTGTGAATGACACGATGAGGGGTGAACCGTGCCGCTGTGAATGACACGATGAGGGGTGAACCGTGCCGCTGTGAATGACACGATGTGGGGTGAACCGTGCCGCTGTGAATGGCACGATGAGGGGTGAAGCGTGCCGCTGTGAATGACACCATGAGGCTATCAACCCAGGGGCGGATCCAGGATTTTGAAAAGGGCGGGGGGGGGGGGGGGAAACTAGCGTACGGGGGGCGGGGAGGGCTCTGAACAAATTGCGACCGGCGGGGGGGGGGCAGCGTCCACTGAAATTTACGACCGGGGGGCCGGGTCCACGCCGCCTTAGATAGCGTCCTTCCTTAAAAAGGGGGGTGGGGGTGGCGTCTGGACCCCCTGGGTCGGCCCTTGCAACCTAATATTATTATTGCTATTGCTAATCAGCCGAACTAGATACTTCTCAGTTCCTGGAAAGACATGCTTGATAAATACCTTTCCTCCCCCCATCACCCCCCCCCCCCTCCCTCGCGACGCCCAGGTCGACCGCCTATAGGTCCATTGTCCCGATATCGGATTACCGAGAAATGGGGTCAAGGGCTAATGTTATGGCTGGGTTTTCACCAGGGGGAAAGTTTGACAACAAAAGGACTCAGCTACAGATAGCTCACATAGCACCCCACCCCCGACCCCACGACCTCCTTCCTTCCCCAGCCCCAGATGTGTCCAAGAACAAGTGTAATTCTCCCCTGGGGTTCATCCGTGACCCAGAGAGGTGATTTATACCACACCGCCTATTGTGTCGCAGTGATTGCATTCACACCATACATTATTGATAAGTTTTCACGGTTTAGAATAGATAGTTTCATTCGGAGGGCTCTGAAAACAGTGACAATAGAGGTTGGTACCCGGGACCCTCTCCACAGCCAGTCAAGACCCTCTCTACGGCCAGCCAAGCCCCTACCTCACCCTCACCCCATTGGGCAATGTGGAGCGGCCAACTAACTCTCCGTCCGGGAAACAAGGAAGGTGTTACCGCCCTCCAAGCCGTGTAAACGGCGGGCGGCCCACACGTTTTACCATTCCCTTCCGGCTTGCCGAGCTTGGTTACTATCCTCCAGTGAGCGGTCATGACGAAGGGTTACCGCAGGCAGTGACATCAGGGAAGTGGCCACGTCCTGTTGTACTACTCACCCCCCGGTCGGGTGCGCCGCCTAGCGGTGCCATCGGGTACTTAGCGCCCGGCGTCCAGGCGGTCAGCGACGCGTGATTGGACCTTTTACGACAGAAAAATCTACATTCGGTGCGTGGGCGGCGCCTGGGCGATAGCGAGGCTCGCCGCTGTTCAATATGTCATCCTTAGAGCAGGCCTGACCCAGACACACCCATTCCTTCTCCGCTCCCGAATGAAGACAAAAGGATGCGATTTTTTCCCTTGATGAAATTGTCTGTCATAAAGCATCAACATTAAACCAGGATTGGCGGGAATCACGTGATACACGTGCTCGTCAGAAGCAATTTGAGCGAACGGCAGTGTGGCCCCTGTGGGCCACAGGGTTAGGCCACAGCACTCCGAGAAGGTTAGGCCACAGCACTCCGGGAGGTTTAGGCCACAGCACTGCGGGAGGGTTAGAACATAGCACTGCGGGAGGGTTAGGCCACAGCACTGCGGGAGGGTTAGACCATAGCACTGCGGGAGGGTTAGGCCACAGCACTCCGGGAGGGTTAGGCCACAGCACTCCGGGAGGGTTAGACCATAGCACTGCGGGAGGGTTAGGCCACAGCACTGAGGGAGGGTTAGGCCACAGCACTGCGGGAGGGTTAGGCCACAGCACTCCGAGAAGGTTAGGCCACAGCACTGCGGGAGGGTTAGGCCACAGCACTGCGGGAGGGTTAGGCCATAGCACTGCGGGAGGGTTAGGCCACAGCACTCCGAGAAGGTTAGGCCACAGCACTGCGGGAGGGTTAGGCCACAGCACTCCGGGAGGTTTAGGCCACATCACTGCGGGAGGGTTAGAACATAGCACTGCGGGAGGGTTAGGCCACAGCACTGCGGGAGGGTTAGACCATAGCACTGCGGGAGGGTTAGGCCATATCACTGCGGGAGGGTTAGGCCACAGCACTCCGGGAGGGTTAGACCATAGCACTGCGGGAGGGTTAGGCCACAGCACTGCGGGAGGGTTAGGCCACAGCACTGCGGGAGGGTTAGGCCACAGCACTGCGGGAGGGTTAGGCCACAGCACTGCGGGAGGGTTAGACCACAGCACTGCGGGAGGGTTAGGCCACAGCACTGCGGGAGGGTTAGGCCACAGCACTGCGGGAGGGTTAGGCCACAGCACTGCGGGAGGGTTAGGCCACAGCACTGCGGGAGGGTTAGGCCACAGCACTGCGGGAGGGTTAGGCCACAGCACTCCGGGAGGGTTAGGCCACAGCACTGCGGGAGGGTTAGGCCACAGCACTGCGGGAGGGTTAGGCCACAGCACTGCGGGAGGGTTAGCCCATAGCACTGCGGGAGGGTTAGGCCACAGCACTGCGGGAGGGTTAGGCCACAGCACTGCGGGAGGGTTAGGCCACAGCACTGCGGGAGGGTTAGGCCACAGCACTGCGGGAGGGTTAGGCCACAGCACTGCGGGAGGGTTAGACCATAGCACTGCGGGAGGGTTAGGCCATATCACTGCGGGAGGGTTAGGCCACAGCACTCCGGGAGGGTTAGACCATAGCACTGCGGGAGGGTTAGGCCACAGCACTGCGGGAGGGTTAGGCCACAGCACTGCGGGAGGGTTAGGCCACAGCACTGCGGGAGGGTTAGGCCACAGCACTGCGGGAGGGTTAGGCCACAGCACTGCGGGAGGGTTAGGCCACAGCACTGCGGGAGGGTTAGGCCACAGCACTGCGGGAGGGTTAGGCCACAGCACTGCGGGAGGGTTAGGCCACAGCACTCCGGGAGGGTTAGGCCACAGCACTCCGGGAGGGTTATCCCATAGCACTGCGGGAGGGTTAGGCCACAGCACTGCGGGAGGGTTAGGCCACAGCACTGCGGGAGGGTTAGGCCACAGCACTGCGGGAGGGTTAGGCCACAGCACTGCGGGAGGGTTAGGCCACAGCACTGCGGGAGGGTTAGGCCACAGCACTGCGGGAGGGTTAGGCCACAGCACTCCGGGAGGGTTAGGCCACAGCACTGCGGGAGGGTTAGGCCACAGCACTCCGGGAGGGTTAGGCCACAGCACTGCGGGAGGGTTAGGCCACAGCACTGCGGGAGGGTTAGGCCACAGCACTCCGGGAGGGTTAGGCCACAGCACTCCGGGAGGGTTAGCCCATAGCACTGTGGGAGGGTTAGGCCATAGCACTGCGGGAGGGTTAGGCCACAGCACTCCGGGAGGGTTAGGCCACAGCACTCCGGGAGGGTTAGGCCACAGCACTCCGGGAGGGTTAGCCCATAGCACTGCGGGAGGGTTAGACCATAGCACTGCGGGAGGGTTAGGCCACAGCACTGCGGGAGGGTTAGCCCATAGCACTGCGGGAGGGTTAGGCCACAGCACTCCGGGAGGGTTAGGCCACAGCACTGCAGGAGGGTTAGGCCACAGCACTGCGGGAGGGTTAGGCCACAGCACTCCGGGAGGGTTATCCCATAGCACTGCGGGAGGGTTAGGCCACAGCACTGCGGGAGGGTTAGGCCACAGCACTCCGGGAGGGTTAGGCCACAGCACTCCGGGAGGGTTAGCCCATAGCACTGCGGGAGGGTTAGGCCATAGCACTGCGGGAGGGTTAGGCCACAGCACTGCGGGAGGGTTAGGCCACAGCACTCCGGGAGGGTTAGGCCACAGCACTCCGGGAGGGTTAGCCCATAGCACTGCGGGAGGGTTAGACCATAGCACTGCGGGAGGGTTAGGCCACAACACTCCGGGAGGGTTAGGCCATATCACTGCGGGAGGGTTAGCCCATAGCACTGCGGGAGGGTTAGGCCACAACACTCCGGGAGGGTTAGGCCATATCACTGCGGGAGGGTTAGCCCATAGCACTGCGGGAGGGTTAGGCCACAGCACTGCGGGAGGGTTAGGCCACAGCACTGCGGGAGGGTTAGGCCACAGCACTCCGGGAGGGTTAGGCCACAGCACTGCGGGAGGGTTAGGCCATAGCACTGCGGGAGGGTTAGGCCACAGCACTGCGGGAGGGTTAGGCCACAGCACTCCGGGAGGGTTAGGCCACAGCACTGCGGGAGGGTTAGGCCACAGCACTGCGGGAGGGTTAGGCCACAGCACCGTTGCTGCGAAAGACTTGACAAACCCTTTGTGAGATAACAACAGGCTGGTCAACATTATCGCATGCGTGACCTTTCAATTCATCTTTTCTGCACGTTCAGCACACCGACTTCAGCGGCACCGTCCTCAGGGCCAAGCAGACACGTGAAGCAATCGACAGTTAAAGTAAACAATTGGTTGTCTACCTCCAACGCCGGTGTGTCAGACAAGTTTAGCGTGTGATCAAATGTTCTTGTCATTGCAGGAGCGGAAATTTGAAAAAAAGTGGGGGGGGGGGTCACTAAAAACTTGCGATCGGAGGGTAGGGGGGATTTAGGTGCCTGAGATGGCGTTTACGCCTCAGATGGTCTAAAATCTGCATTGAGAAACGGCATTTTTCCTCAAAAAGGGGGGTGGTGGGGGGGGGGGGCGAGCCCCTAGGCACCATGCTGGATCCGCCATTATAATTGTGACGTGGCCACATAATTACTGCAGTAGTACACATACTGGGCAGAGCATTTGTCAGATGCGTTATGCCAGGGGAATACCTGCCTGTTACTGCCGAACGATCAAGGGTCAATTATGACGATGAGAGCAAACGTTTCCAGCCTGTATACTGAATTACGACAATGGTAGAATTTAATAGCTTGTGGGGAAGGTTGTCCGGACTTTATGTCAATACGCGGGCCGTGATTTCCTTCTCCAATTGGCCTAACTCACTCTCCACGCAGTATCTGTGTCAAATGATACAATGAGGTCATGCAGTTGGATTTGCTGAAAAAAAGTCCTCCATTGGTCAATCGGGGACAAAGTATGTTCAAAATGTCTGTGCTCGCCGTCTGTGCTACTGCCAATAAGAACATTACCATGTTTGAGGCACAACTCGCGAGCGACGACGAACGTGTGAGCGGGAAGCTAAGCGTACCCGGTCCATATCATTACCATATGCACGACAGGCTATAAATGGGTCCTTTGCCGACAAGCCATTTGTCACGTGGTCTCCCGCCACCACAGGCGTCGGCAGCCGACCCTGAGACGGCTTATAGTGACCTTGGCGGACCGCTCGAGTAATAGCAAGGAAACTTCACTGCATTCAGATCTGGCTGAAGGCGTGGCCGGAGAGTGTAACAAGTCGGTTTCTGTCACGGCAAGCTGCCATCAGTATCGCCATGACGCATGCGTAGTCGATGGGGGGTCTTAATGCGCCATTATGACATCGCGTCTGTATGTCTGGCGTAGCTATTCCA
The DNA here is from genome assembly GCA_964019135.1 of Arenicola marina. Lineage (NCBI taxonomy): Eukaryota > Metazoa > Annelida > Polychaeta > Arenicolidae > Arenicola > Arenicola marina. Next base: position 2,580,487 of record OZ025257.1, on the reverse strand, counting down.
GCAGCGTAGTCCTGGCAACGCTTGGGGCCTCCGCCTCCGCGCTGGGGAATGGTCGTGGCTACCGTGTATTGAAACGACAAGTGCTGTCTGGACAGACAGAAGGGTTACAATGCTTCAAAGCGAGCGGTTCTAACGTTCGATTATTTGCCGTTTTATTGTAAGATCGGGCTTGTTTAGATTAAATCTTTTGGTCAGCATTCCAGACGCCCGTCTGTTATCTAGATTTTGTCTCAGTTGTTGATAAACCCACATTTATTTACGTTTTTGTCGCTCCATTAAGGAGGTTGTAACTGAAATCTACGCCAGTTCGTTGTTTGGACATTCTAAACAAAACACTCGAAAATGCCAACTCTCATCTAAAGCGTGCGATGTAACTGGCTCAGCGCTTTGGTTGCCGACCACGGCATATTGATACAGAGGTGTGCATCGGGAGACACACACCACGGTGAACGGGTGTTAGGTCGTAATATCGCACTAACCAAGCCGTGGCCCAGTGTGATACGCAATGTACTAGTTCAGCGATCAAACAATCGCGCACCCGGCAACTGGGCCAAAGTTACTAAGAGCGTGATCGATTCGCCTTTTCGAAATTCTCGTTCTTCTGGAAAAGCACCTGTCATGCGATCATTCCGACTCTTATCTCCCTGGTGGACCTCTTCTGCTCTTGCACCCAGGTAGGTGGAAGAGAGAAGATTTATATGCTATTCCAAGATGGCGAAAGCTAAATATGCAATATTCGCGCAGTGTTAATAAGTAGGTTTAAGGGGTGAAATACATAAATGAAACAATGAATAAACTTATGTGAAAGGTAAGACCTATTTTGTCTTTAGTAAGGTATGTGCGGGGTATATAAGGCCCATATATGTAGTTAACCATGCATCTGTCTATGGATGTTGGGCGATAATGTATGGACGTGGGCGATAAATTGTGAGCTATAAGTGAGTTTCCGTTGGCCATATTGGGCGCATTTCTTTGGGCCAGGTTCGGCATCCCGCCTCGGGCCCGCAACACGTGACATGGAACTTCCGAGTGCGCCGATAGGGATATGCCTATTCCAATGAATTGCACACACCGTTCACATCCGGTTCACATTAAGGCACTGAAACCAACCTACTCTCATCACCTTTCAATCAGCCTCCATCTTCTCCCGAATGCCCCTTGCTGTCTAGAACGGGGCACGTCGGCATGCCGAATGCATGCGCGCGCACACATGCCCGGGTGAAAGAAGTGTCGGGCGGTGAACCGATGCGTAATGTGCGTATTCGGTCCACCGTAGAGATACACCCGGGTTACCAAAGAAATGCGCCCACCGAAACTGTCCTTCCAACTCGTCAGACGCCATCAATTCATCGCTCGAATTCTCAATTCGTGGATGAGCTCCACTTGTTGAAACAGTTGAAACAATTATTATGATCTAAGGTAAGCGCCCGAATATCAATATCACATTGCCTCTCGTGCGATATAGCGTTATCCCAGTGTGAATAGAGCTCAGATAAACACACACAAAGGCAATGTCACGCCACGTGATATAGCGATGACCCGGCCTCCCCGCCATGACAGCTCGGTGGTCAGGGCGGGGTCTGTACGGAATCTAACGATGACCCGGCCTCCCCGCCATGACAGCTCGGTGGTCAGGGTGTGGCGGGGTCTGTACGGAGTCTAACGATGACCCGGCCTCCCCGCCATGACAGCTCGGTGGTCAGGGTGTGGCGGGGTCTGTACGGAGTCTAACGATGACCCGGCCTCCCCGCCATGACAGCTCGGTGGTCAGGGTGTGGCGGGGTCTGTACGGAGTCTAACGATGACCCGGCCTCCCCGCCATGACAGCTCGGGTGGTCACGGTGTGGTCTGTACGGAGTCTAACGATGACCCGGCCTCCCCGCCATGACAGCTCGGTGGTCAGGGTGTGGCGGGGTCTGTACGGAGTCTAACGATGACAGGGCCTCCCCGCCATGACAGCTCGGGTGTTCAGGGTGTGGCGGGGTCTGTACGGAATCTAACGATGACCGGCCTCCCCGCCATGACAGCTCGGGTGGTCAGGGTGTGGCGGGGTCTGTACGGAGTCTAACGATGACCCGGCCTCCCCGCCATGACAGCTCGGGTGGTCAGGGCGGGGTCTGTACGGAATCTAACGATGACCGGCCTCCCCGCCATGACAGCTCGGGTGGTCAGGGTGTGGTCTGTACGGAGTCTAACGATGACCCGGCCTCCCCGCCATGACAGCTCGGGTGGTCAGGGCGGGGTCTGTACGGAATCTAACGATGACCGGCCTCCCCGCCATGACAGCTCGGGTGGTCAGGGCGGGGTCTGTACGGAATCTAACGATGACCGGCCTCCCCGCCATGACAGCTCGGGTGGTCACGGTGTGGTCTGTACGGAGTCTAACGATGACCCGGCCTCCCCGCAATGACAGCTCGGGTGGTCAGTGTGTGGCGGGGTCTGTACGGAGTCTAACGATGACCCGACCTCCCCGCCATGACAGCTCGGTGGTCAGGGTGTGGCGGGGTCTGTACGGAGTCTAACGATGACCCGGCCTCCCCGCCATGACAGCTCGGGTGGTCAGGGTGTGGCGGGGTCTGTACGGAGTCTAACGATGACCCGGCCTCCCCGCCATGACAGCTCGGGTGATCAGGTTGTGGTCTGTACGGAGTCTAACGATGACCCGTCCTCCCCGCCATGACAGCTCGGGTGGTCAGGGTGTGGCGGGGTCTGCACGGAGTCTAACGATGACTCGGCCTGCCCGCCATGACAGCTCGGTGGTCAGGGTGTGGCAGGGTCTGTACGGAGTCTAACGATGACCCGGCTTCCCCGCCATGACAGCTCGGATGGTCAGTGTGTGGCGGGGTCTGTACGGAGTCTAACGATGACCCGGCCTCGTCGCCATGACAGCTCGGATGGTCACGGTGTGGTCTGTACGGAGTCTAACGATGACCCGGCCTCCCGGCCATGACAGCTCGGGTGGTCAGGGCGGGGTCTGTACGGAATCTAACGATGACCGGCCTCCCCGCCATGACAGCTCGGGTGGTCAGGGTGTGGTCTGTACGGAGTCTAACGATGACCCGGCCTCCCGGCCATGACAGCTCGGGTGGTCAGGGCGGGGTCTGTACGGAATCTAACGACGACCCGGCCTCCCCGCCATGACAGCTTGGCGGTCAGGGCGGGGTCTGTACCGAGTCTAACGATGACCCGGCCTCCCGGCCATGACAGCTCGGATGGTCAGGGTGTGGCGGGGTCTGTACGGAGTCTAACGATGACAGGGCCTCCCCGCCATGACAGCTCGGGTGGTCAGGGTGTGGCGGGGTCTGTACGGAATCTAACGATGACCGGCCTCCCCGCCATGACAGCTCGGGTGGTCAGGGTGTGGCGGGGTCTGTACGGAGTCTAACGATGACCCGGCCTCCCCGCCATGACAGCTCGGGTGGTCAGGGCGGGGTCTGTACGGAATCTAACGATGACCGGCCTCCCCGCCATGACAGCTCGGGTGGTCAGGGTGTGGTCTGTACGGAGTCTAACGATGACCCGGCCTCCCCGCCATGACAGCTCGGGTGGTCAGGGCGGGGTCTGTACGGAATCTAACGATGACCGGCCTCCCCGCCATGACAGCTCGGGTGGTCAGGGCGGGGTCTGTACGGAATCTAACGATGACCGGCCTCCCCGCCATGACAGCTCGGGTGGTCACGGTGTGGTCTGTACGGAGTCTAACGATGACCCGGCCTCCCCGCAATGACAGCTCGGGTGGTCAGTGTGTGGCGGGGTCTGTACGGAGTCTAACGATGACCCGACCTCCCCGCCATGACAGCTCGGTGGTCAGGGTGTGGCGGGGTCTGTACGGAGTCTAACGATGACCCGGCCTCCCCGCCATGACAGCTCGGGTGGTCAGGGTGTGGCGGGGTCTGTACGGAGTCTAACGATGACCCGGCCTCCCCGCCATGACAGCTCGGGTGATCAGGTTGTGGTCTGTACGGAGTCTAACGATGACCCGTCCTCCCCGCCATGACAGCTCGGGTGGTCAGGGTGTGGCGGGGTCTGCACGGAGTCTAACGATGACTCGGCCTGCCCGCCATGACAGCTCGGTGGTCAGGGTGTGGCAGGGTCTGTACGGAGTCTAACGATGACCCGGCTTCCCCGCCATGACAGCTCGGATGGTCAGTGTGTGGCGGGGTCTGTACGGAGTCTAACGATGACCCGGCCTCGTCGCCATGACAGCTCGGATGGTCACGGTGTGGTCTGTACGGAGTCTAACGATGACCCGGCCTCCCGGCCATGACAGCTCGGGTGGTCAGGGCGGGGTCTGTACGGAATCTAACGATGACCGGCCTCCCCGCCATGACAGCTCGGGTGGTCAGGGTGTGGTCTGTACGGAGTCTAACGATGACCCGGCCTCCCGGCCATGACAGCTCGGGTGGTCAGGGCGGGGTCTGTACGGAATCTAACGACGACCCGGCCTCCCCGCCATGACAGCTTGGCGGTCAGGGCGGGGTCTGTACCGAGTCTAACGATGACCCGGCCTCCCGGCCATGACAGCTCGGATGGTCAGGGTGTGGCAGGGTCTGTACGGAGTCTAACGATGACCCGGCTTCCCCGCCATGACAGCTCGGATGGTCAGGGTGTGGCGGGGTCTGTACGGAGTCTAACGATGACCCGGCCTCGTCGCCATGACAGCTCGGATGGTCACGTTGTGGTCTGTACGGAGTCTAACGATGACCCGGCCTCCCCCCAATGACAGCTCGGGTGGTCAGGGTGTGGTCTGTACGGAGTCTAACGATGACCCGGCCGCCCGGCCATGACAGCTCGGGTGGTCAGGGTGTGGTCTGTACGGAGTCTAACGATGACCCGGCCTCCCCGCCATGACAGCTCGGGTGGTCAGGGTGTGGCGGGGTCTGTACGGAGTCTAACGATGACCCGGCCTCCCCGCCATGACAGCTCGGTGGTCAGGGTGCGGCAGGGTCTGTACGGAGTCTAACGATGACCCGGCCTCCCCGCCATTACAGCTCGGGTAGTCACGGTGTGGTCTGTACGGAGTCTAACGATGACCCGGCCTCCCCGCCATGACAGCTCGGGTGGTCAGGGTGTGGCGGGGTCTGTACGGAGTCTAACGATGACCCGGCTTCCCCGCCATGACAGCTCGGTGGTCAGGGTGTGGTCTGTACGGAGTCTAACGATGACCCGGCCTCCCCGCCATGACAGCTCGGGTGGTCAGGGTGTGGCGGGGTCTGTGCGGAGTCTAACGATGACCCGGCCTTCCCACCATGACAGCTCGGGTGGTCAGGGTGTGGTCTGTACGGAGTCTAACGATGACTCGGCCTCCCCGCCATGACAGCTCGGGTGGTCAGGGTGTGGCAGGGTCTGTACGGAGTCTAACGATGACCCGGCCTCCCCGCCATGACAGCTCGGTTGGTCAGGGTGTGGCAGGGTCTGTACGGAGTCTAACGATGACCCGGCCTCCCGGCCATGACAGCTCGGGTGGTCACGGTGTGGTCTGTACGGAGTCTCACGATGACCCGGCCTCCCCGCCATGACAGCTCGGGTGGTCACGGTGTGGTCTGTACGGAGTCTAACGATGACCCGGCCTCCCCGCCATGACAGCTCGGCGGTCAGGGCGGGGTCTGTACCGAGTCTAACGATGACCCGGCCTCCCGGCCATGACAGCTCGGGTGGTCAGGGTGTGGCGGAGTCTGTACGGAGTCTAACGATGACCCGGCCTCCCCGCCATGACAGCTCGGGTGGTCAGGGTGTGGCGGGGTCTGTAAGGAATCTAACGATGACCCGGCCTCCCCGCCATGACAGCTCGGGTGGTCAGGTTGTGGTCTGTACGGAGTCTAACGATGACCCGGCCTCCCCGCCATGACAGCTCGGGTGGTCAGGGTGTGGCGTGGTCTGTACGGAGTCTAACGATAGCCCGGCCTCCCCGCCATGACAGCTCGGGTGGTCAGGGTGTGGCGTGGTCTGTACGGAGTCTAACGACGACCCGGCCTCCCCGCCATGACAGCTCGGGTGGTCAGGTTGTGGTCTGTACGGAGTCTAACGATGACCCGGCCTCCCCGCCATGACAGCTCGGGTGGTCAGGGTGTGGCGTGGTCTGTACGGAGTCTAACGATAGCCCGGCCTCCCTGCCATGACAGCTCGGGTGGTCAGGGTGTGGCGTGGTCTGTACGGAGTCTAACGATGGCCCGGCCTCCCCGCCATGACAGCTCGGGTGGTCAGGGCGGGGTCTGTACCGAGCCTAACGATGACCCGGCCTCCCGGCCATGACAGCTCGGGTGGTCAGGGCGGGGTCTGTACCGAGCCTAACGACGACCCGGCCTCCCCGCTATGACAGCTCGGGTGGTCAGGGCGGGGTCTGTACCGAGCCTAACGACGACCCGGCCTCCCCGCCATGACAGCTCGGGTGGTCAGGGTGTGGCGGTGTCTGTACGGAGTCTAACGACGACCCGGCCTCCCCGCCATGACAGCTCGGGTGGTCAGGGCGGGGTCTGTACCGAGCCTAACGATGACCCGGCCTCCCCGCCATGACAGCTCGGGTGGTCAGGGTGTGGCGTGGTCTGTACGGAGTCTAACGATGACCCGGCCTCCCGGCCATGACAGCTCGGGTGGTCAGGGTGTGGCGGGGTCTGTGCGGAGTCTAACGATGACCCGGCCTCCCCGCCATGACAGCTCGGGTGGTCAGGGTGTGGCGTGGTCTGTACGGAGTCTAACGATGACCCGGCCTCCCCGCCATGACAGCTCGGGTGGTCAGGGCGGGGTCTGTACCGAGTCTAACGATGACCCGGCCTCCCCGCCATGACAGCTCGGGTGGTCAGGGTGTGGCGTGGTCTGTACGGAGTCTAACGATGACCCGGCCTCCCGGCCATGACAGCTCGGGTGTTCAGGGTGTGGTGTGGTCTGTACCGAGCCTAACGACGACCCGGCCTCCCCGCCATGACAGCTCGGTGGTCAGGGCGGGGTCTGTACGGAGTCTAACGATGACTCGGCCTCCCCGCCATGACAGCTCGGTGGTCAGGGTGTGGCGGAGTCTGTACGGAGTCTGACGATGACCCGGCCTCCCCGCCATGACAGCTCGGATGGTCACGGTGTGGTCTGTACGGAGTCTAACGATGACCCGGCCTCCCCGCCATGACAGCTCGGGTGGTCAGGGCGGGGTCTGTACCGAGCCTAACGACGACCCGGCCTCCCCGCCATGACAGCTCGGGTGGTCAGGGCGGGGTCTGTACCGAGCCTAACGATGACCCGGCCTCCCGGCCATGACAGCTCGGGTGGTCAGGGTGTGGCGGGGTCTGCACGGAGTCTAACGATGACTCGGCCTGCCCGCCATGACAGCTCGGGTGGTCAGGGCGGGGTCTGTACCGAGTCTAACGATGACCCGGCCTCCCGGCCATGACAGCTCGGGTGTTCAGGGTGTGGCGGAGTCTGTACGGAGTCTAACGATGACCCGGCCTCCCGGCCATGACAGCTCGGGTGGTCAGGGTGTGGCGGTGTCTGTACGGAGTCTAACGATGACCCGGCCTCCCCGCCATGACAGCTCGGGTGGTCAGGGCGGGGTCTGTACCGAGTCTAACGATGACCCGGCCTCCCGGCCATGACAGCTCGGGTGTTCAGGGTGTGGCGGAGTCTGTACGGAGTCTAACGATGACCCGGCCTCCCGGCCATGACAGCTCGGGTGGTCAGGGTGTGGCGGTGTCTGTACGGAGTCTAACGATGACCCGGCCTCCCCGCCATGACAGCTCGGGTGGTCAGGGCGGGGTCTGTACCGAGCCTAACGATGACCCGGCCTCCCGGCCATGACAGCTCGGGTGGTCAGGGTGTGGCGGGGTCTGCACGGAGTCTAACGATGACTCGGCCTGCCCGCCATGACAGCTCGGGTGGTCAGGGCGGGGTCTGTACGGAGTCTAACGATGACCCGGCCTCCCGGCCATGACAGCTCGGGTGTTCAGGGTGTGGCGGAGTCTGTACGGAGTCTAACGATGACCCGGCCTCCCGGCCATGACAGCTCGGGTGGTCAGGGTGTGGCGGTGTCTGTACGGAGTCTAACGATGACCCGGCCTCCCCGCCATGACAGCTCGGGTGGTCAGGGCGGGGTCTGTACCGAGTCTAACGATGACCCGGCTTCCCCGCCATGACAGCTCGGGTGGTCAGGGCGGGGTCTGTACCGAGTCTAACGATGACCCGGCCTCCCCGCCATGACAGATCGGGTGGTCAGGGCGGGGTGTGTACGGAATCTAACGATGACCGGCCTCCCCGCCATGACAGATCGGGTGGTCAGGGCGGGGTGTGTACGGAATCTAACGATGACCGGCCTCCCCGCCATGACAGATCGGGTGGTCAGGGCGGGGTGTGTACGGAATCTAACGATGACCCGGCCTCCCCGCCATGACAGATCGGGTGGTCAGGGCGGGGTGTGTACGGAATCTAACGATGACCGGCCTCCCCGCCATGACAGATCGGGTGGTCAGGGCGGGGTGTGTACGGAATCTAACGATGACCCGGCCTCCCCGCCATGACAGATCGGGTGGTCAGGGCGGGGTGTGTACGGAATCTAACGATGACCGGCCTCCCCGCCATGACAGATCGGGTGGTCAGGGCGGGGTGTGTACGGAATCTAACGATGACCCGGCCTCCCCGCCATGACAGATCGGGTGGTCAGGGCGGGGTGTGTACGGAATCTAACGATGACCCGGCCTCCCCGCCATGACAGATCGGGTGGTCAGGGCGGGGTGTGTACGGAATCTAACGATGACCCGGCCTCCCCGCCATGACAGCTCGGTGGTCAGGGTGTGGCGGGGTCTGTACGGAGTCTAACGATGACCCGGCCTCCCCGCCATGACAGCTCGGGCGGTCAGGGTGTGGCGGGGTCTGTACGGAGTCTAACGATGACCCGGCCTCCCCGCCATGACAGCTCGGTGGTCAGGGTGTGGCGGGGTCTGTACGGAGTCTAACGATGACCCGGCCTCCCCGCCATGACAGCTCGGGCGGTCAGGGTGTGGCGGGGTCTGTACGGAGTCTAACGATGACCCGGCCTCCCCGCCATGACAGCTCGGGTGGTCAGGGTGTCGCGGGGTCTGTACGGAGTCTAACGATGACCCGGCCTCCCCGCCATGACAGCTCGGGTGGTCAGGGCGGGGTCTGTACCGAGTCTAACGATGACCCGGCCTCCCCCCAATGACAGCTCGGGTGGTCAGGGTGTGGCGGGGTCTGTACCGAGTCTAACGATGACCCGGCCTCCCGGCCATGACAGCTCGGGTGGTCAGGGCGGGGTCTGTACGGAATCTAACGATGACCGGCCTCCCCGCCATGACAGCTCGGGTGGTCAGGGCGGGGTCTGTACGGAATCTAACGATGACCGGCCTCCCCGCCATGACAGCTCGGTGGTCAGGGTGTGGCGGGGTCTGTACGGAGTCTAACGATGACCCGGCCTCCCCGCCATGACAGCTCGGGTGGTCAGGGTGTGGTCTGTACGGAGTCTAACGATGATCCGGCCTCCCGGCCATGACAGCTCGGCGGTCAGGGTGTGGTCTGTACGGAGTCTAACGATGACCCGGCCTTCCCACCATGACAGCTCGGGTGGTCAGGGTGTGGTCTGTACGGAGCCTAACGATGACCCGGCCTCCCCGCCATGACAGCTCGGGTGGTCAGGGCGGGGTCTGTACGGAGTCTAACGATGACCCGGCCTCCCCGCCATGACAGCTCGGGTGGTCACGGTGTGGTCTGTACGGAGTCTAACGATGACCCGGCCTCCCCGCCATGACAGCTCGGGTGGTCAGGGTGTGGCGGGGTCTGTACGGAGTCTAACGATGAACCGGCCTCCCCGCCATGACAGCTCGGGTGGTCAGGGTGTGGCGGGGTCTGTTCCTAGTCTAACGACGACCCGGCCTCCCCGCCATGACAGCTCGGGTGGTCAGGGCGGGGTCTGTACCGAGTCTAACGATGACCCGGCCTCCCCGCCATGACAGCTCGGGTGGTCAGGGTGTGGCAGGGTCTGTACGGAGTCTGACGATGACCCGGCCTCCCCGCCATGACAGCTCGGCGGTCAGGGTGTGGCGGGGTCTGTACCGAGTCTAACGATGACCCGGCCTCCCGGCCATGACAGCTCGGATGGTCAGGGTGTGGCGGGGTCTGTACGGAGTCTAACGATGACCCGGCCTCCCGGCCATGACAGCTCGGATGGTCAGGGTGTGGCGGATTCTGTACGGAGTCTGACGATGACCCGGCCTCCCCGCCAGGACAGCTCGGTGGTCAGGGTGTGGTCTGTACGGAGTCTAACGATGACCCGGCCTCCCGGCCATGACAGCTCGGGTGGTCAGGGTGTGGCGGAGTCTGTACGGAGTCTAACGATGACCCGGCCTCCCGGCCATGACAGCTCGGGTGGTCAGGGTGTGGTCTGTACGGAGTCTAACGATGACCCGGCCACCCGGCCATGACAGCTCGGGTGGTCAGGGTGTGGCGGGGTCTGTACCGAGTTTAACGATGACCCGGCCTCCCCGCCATGACAGCTCGGTGGTCAGGGTGTGGTCTGTACGGAGTCTAACGATGACCCGGCCTCCCGGCCATGACAGCTCGGCGGTCAGGGCGGGGTCTGTACCGAGTCTAACGATGACCCGGCCTCCCGGCCATGACAGCTCGGATGGTCAGGGTGTGGCGGTGTCTGTACGGAGTCTAACGATGACCCGGCCACCCGGCCATGACAGCTCGGGTGGTCAGGGTGTGGCGGGGTCTGTACCGAGTCTAACGATGACCCGGCCTCCCCGCCATGACAGCTCGGTGGTCAGCGTGTGGTCTGTACGGAGTCTAACGATGACCCGGCCTCCCGGCCATGACAGCTCGGGTGGTCAGGGTGTGGCGGGGTCTGTACCGAGTCTAACGATGACCCGGCCTCCCCGCCATGACAGGTCGGGTGGTCAGGGCGGGGTCTGTACCGAGTCTAACGATGACCCGGCCTCCCCGCCATGACAGCTCGGTGGTCAGGGTGTGGTCTGTACGGAGTCTAACGATGACCCGGCCTCCCCGCCATGACAGCTCGGGTGGTCAGGGCGGGGTCTGTACGGAGTCTAACGATGACCCGGCCTCCCCGCCATGACAGCTCGGGTGGTCACGGTGTGGTCTGTACGGAGTCTAACGCTGACCCGGCCTCCCCGCCATGACAGCTCGGGTGGTCAGGGCGGGGTCTGTACCGAGTCTAACGATGACCCGGCCTCCCGGCCATGACAGCTCGGGTGGTCAGGGTGTGGTCTGTACGGAGTCTAACGATGACCCGGCCTCCCTGCCATGACAGCTCGGGTGGTCAGGGCGGGGTCTGTACCGAGTCTAACGATGACCCGGCCTCCCCGCCATGACAGCTCGGGTGGTCAGGGCGGGGTCTGTACCGAGTCTAACGATGACCCGGCCTCCCGGCCATGACAGCTCGGGTGTTCAGGGTGTGGCGGGGTCTGTACAGAGTCAAACGATGACCCGGCCTCCCCGCCATGACAGCTCGGGTGGTCAGGGCGGGGTCTGTACCGAGTCTAACGATGACCCGGCCTCCCCGCCATGACAGCTCGGGTGGTCAGGGCGGGGTCTGTACCGAGTCTAACGATGACCCGGCCTCCCCGCCATGACAGCTCGGGTGGTCAGGGCGGGGTCTGTACCGAGTCTAACGATGACCCGGCCTCCCCGCCATGACAGCTCGGGTGGTCAGGGTGTGGCGTGGTCTGTACCGAGTCTAACGATGACCCGGCCTCCCCGCCATGACAGCTCGGGTGGTCAGGGCGGGGTCTGTACCGAGTCTAACGATGACCCGGCCTCCCGGCCATGACAGCTCGGGTGGTCAGGGTGTGGCGGAGTCTGTGCGGAGTCTAACGATGACCCGGCCTCCCGGCCATGACAGCTCGGGTGTTCAGGGTGTGGCGGTGTCTGTACGGAGTCTAACGATGACCCGGCCTCCCCGCCATGACAGCTCGGGTGGTCAGGGCGGGGTCTGTACCGAGTCTAACGATGACCCGGCCTCCCGGCCATGACAGCTCGGGTGGTCAGGGTGTGGCGGTGTCTGTACGGAGTCTAACGATGACCCGGCCTCCCGGCCATGACAGCTCGGGTGGTCAGGGTGTGGCGGTGTCCGTACGGAGTCTAACGATGACCCGGCCTCCCCGCCATGACAGCTCGGATGGTCAGGGTGTGGCGTGGTCTGTACGGAGTCTAACGATGACCCGGCCTTCCTACCATGACAGCTCGGGTGGTCAGGGTGTGGTCTGTACGGAGTCTAACGATGACCCGGCCACCCCGCCATGACAGCTCGGGTGGTCAGGGTGTGGCGGGGTCTGTACGGAGTCTAACGATGACCCGGCCTCCCGGCCATGACAGCTCGGCGGTCAGGGCGGGGTCTGTACCGAGTCTAACGATGACCCGGCCTCCCGGCCATGACAGCTCGGATGGTCAGGGTGTGGCGGTGTCTGTACGGAGTCTAACGATGACCCGGCCACCCGGCCATGACAGCTCGGGTGGTCAGGGTGTGGCGGGGTCTGTACCGAGTCTAACGATGACCCGGCCTCCCCGCCATGACAGCTCGGTGGTCAGGGTGTGGTCTGTACGGAGTCTAACGATGACCCGGCCTCCCGGCCATGACAGCTCGGGTGGTCAGGGTGTGGCGGGGTCTGTACCGAGTCTAACGATGACCCGGCCTCCCCGCCATGACAGGTCGGGTGGTCAGGGCGGGGTCTGTACCGAGTCTAACGATGACCCGGCCTCCCCGCCATGACAGCTCGGTGGTCAGGGTGTGGTCTGTACGGAGTCTAACGATGACCCGGCCTCCCCGCCATGACAGCTCGGGTGGTCAGGGCGGGGTCTGTACGGAGTCTAACGATGACCCGGCCTCCCCGCCATGACAGCTCGGGTGGTCACGGTGTGGTCTGTACGGAGTCTAACGATGACCCGGCCTCCCCGCCATGACAGCTCGGGTGGTCAGGGCGGGGTCTGTACCGAGTCTAACGATGACCCGGCCTCCCGGCCATGACAGCTCGGGTGGTCAGGGTGTGGTCTGTACGGAGTCTAACGATGACCCGGCCTCCCTGCCATGACAGCTCGGGTGGTCAGGGCGGGGTCTGTACCGAGTCTAACGATGACCCGGCCTCCCCGCCATGACAGCTCGGGTGGTCAGGGCGGGGTCTGTACCGAGTCTAACGATGACCCGGCCTCCCGGCCATGACAGCTCGGGTGTTCAGGGTGTGGCGGGGTCTGTACAGAGTCAAACGATGACCCGGCCTCCCCGCCATGACAGCTCGGGTGGTCAGGGCGGGGTCTGTACCGAGTCTAACGATGACCCGGCCTCCCCGCCATGACAGCTCGGGTGGTCAGGGCGGGGTCTGTACCGAGTCTAACGATGACCCGGCCTCCCCGCCATGACAGCTCGGGTGGTCAGGGCGGGGTCTGTACCGAGTCTAACGATGACCCGGCCTCCCCGCCATGACAGCTCGGGTGGTCAGGGTGTGGCGTGGTCTGTACCGAGTCTAACGATGACCCGGCCTCCCCGCCATGACAGCTCGGGTGGTCAGGGCGGGGTCTGTACCGAGTCTAACGATGACCCGGCCTCCCGGCCATGACAGCTCGGGTGGTCAGGGTGTGGCGGAGTCTGTACGGAGTCTAACGATGACCCGGCCTCCCGGCCATGACAGCTCGGGTGTTCAGGGTGTGGCGGTGTCTGTACGGAGTCTAACGATGACCCGGCCTCCCCGCCATGACAGCTCGGGTGGTCAGGGCGGGGTCTGTACCGAGTCTAACGATGACCCGGCCTCCCGGCCATGACAGCTCGGGTGGTCAGGGTGTGGCGGTGTCTGTACGGAGTCTAACGATGACCCGGCCTCCCGGCCATGACAGCTCGGGTGGTCAGGGTGTGGCGGTGTCTGTACGGAGTCTAACGATGACCCGGCCTCCCCGCCATGACAGCTCGGATGGTCAGGGTGTGGCGTGGTCTGTACGGAGTCTAACGATGACCCGGCCTTCCTACCATGACAGCTCGGGTGGTCAGGGTGTGGTCTGTACGGAGTCTAACGATGACCCGGCCACCCCGCCATGACAGCTCGGGTGGTCAGGGTGTGGCGGGGTCTGTGCGGAGTCTAACGATGACCCGGCCTCCCCGCCAGGACAGCTCGGTGGTCAGGGTGTGGTCTGTACGGAGTCTAACGATGACCCGGCCTCCCGGCCATGACAGCTCGGGTGGTCAGGGTGTGGCAGGGTCTGTACGGAGTCTAACGATGACCCGGCCTCCCCGCCATGACAGCTCGGTTGGTCAGGGTGTGGCAGGGTCTGTACGGAGTCTAACGATGACCCTGCCTCCCGGCCATGACAGTTCGGGTGCTCACGGTGTGGTCTGTACGGAGTCTAACGATGACCCGGCCTCCCCGCCATGACAGCTCGGGTGGTCACGGTGTGGTCTTTACGGAGTCTAACGATGACCCGGCCTCCCGGCCATGACAGCTCGGGTGGTCAGGGTGTGGTCTGTACGGAGTCTAACGATGACCCGGCCTCCCCGCCATGACAGCTCGGGTGGTCAGGGTGTGGTCTGTACGGAGTCTAACGATGACCCGGCCTCCCGGCCATGAGAGCTCGGCAGTCAGGGTGTGGTCTGTACGGAGTCTAACGATGACCCGGCCTTCCCACCATGACAGCTCGGGTGGTCAGGGTGTGGTCTGTACGGAGCCTAACGATGACCCGGCCTCCCCGCCATGACAGCTCGGGTGGTCAGGGCGGGGTCTGTACGGAGTCTAACGATGACCCGGCCTCCCCGCCATGACAGCTCGGGTGGTCACGGTGTGGTCTGTACGGAGTCTAACGATGACCCGGCCTCCCCGCCATGACAGCTCGGGTGGTCAGGGTGTGGCGGGGTCTGTACGGAGTCTAACGATGACCCGGCCTCCCCGCCATGACAGCTCGGGTGGTCAGGGTGTGGCGGGGTCTGTTCCTAGTCTAACGACGACCCGGCCTCCCCGCCATGACAGCTCGGGTGGTCAGGGCGGGGTCTGTACCGAGTCTAACGATGACCCGGCCTCCCCGCCATGACAGCTCGGGTGGTCAGGGTGTGGCAGGGTCTGTACGGAGTCTGACGATGACCCGGCCTCCCCGCCATGACAGCTCGGCGGTCAGGGTGTGGCGGGGTCTGTACCGAGTCTAACGATGACCCGGCCTCCCGGCCATGACAGCTCGGATGGTCAGGGTGTGGCGGGGTCTGTACGGAGTCTAACGATGACCCGGCCTCCCGGCCATGACAGCTCGGATGGTCAGGGTGTGGCGGAGTCTGTACGGAGTCTGACGATGACCCGGCCTCCCCGCCAGGACAGCTCGGTGGTCAGGGTGTGGTCTGTACGGAGTCTAACGATGACCCGGCCTCCCGGCCATGACAGCTCGGGTGGTCAGGGTGTGGCGGGGTCTGTACGGAGTCTAACGATGACCCGGCCTCCCGGCCATGACAGCTCGGGTGGTCAGGGTGTGGCGGAGTCTGTACGGAGTCTGACGATGACCCGGCCTCCCCGCCAGGACAGCTCGGTGGTCAGGGTGTGGTCTGTACGGAGTCTGACGATGACCCGGCCTCCCCGCCATGACAGCTCGGTGGTCAGGGTGTGGTCTGTACGGAGTCTAACGATGACCCGGCCTCCCGGCCATGACAGCTCGGGTGGTCAGGGTGTGGTCTGTACGGAGCCTACGATGACCCGGCCTCCCCGCCATGACAGCTCGGTGGTCAGGGTGTGGTCTGTACGGAGTCTAACGATGACCCGGCCTCCCCGCCATGACAGCTCGGTGGTCAGGGTGTGGCGGAGTCTGTACGGAGTCTAACGATGAACCGGCCTCCCGGCCATGACAGCTCGGGTGGTCAGGGTGTGGTCTGTACGGAGTCTAACGCTGACCCGGCCACCCGGCCATGACAGCTCGGGTGGTCAGGGTGTGGCGGGGTCTGTACCGAGTCTAACGATGACCCGGCCTCCCCGCCATGACAGCTCGGTGGTCAGGGTGTGGTCTGTACGGAGTCTAACGATGACCCGGCCTCCCCGCCATGACAGCTCGGGTGGTCAGGGTGTGGCGGGGTCTGTACCGAGTCTAACGATGACCCGGCCTCCCCGCCATGACAGCTCGGGTGGTCAGGGCGGGGTCTGTACCGAGTCTAACGATGACCCGGCCTCCCCGCCATGACAGCTCGGGTGGTCAGGGCGGGGTCTGTACCGAGTCTAACGATGACCCGGCCTCCGGGCCATGACAGCTCGGGTGTTCAGGGTGTGGCGGGGTCTGTACGGAGTCTAACGATGACCCGGCCTCCCCGCCATGACAGCTCGGGTGGTCAGGGCGGGGTCTGTACCGAGTCTAACGATGACCCGGCCTCCCCGCCATGACAGCTCGGGTGGTCACGGTGTGGTCTGTACGGAGTCTAACGATGACCGGCCTCCCCGCCATGACAGCTCGGGTGGTCACGGTGTGGTCTGTACGGAGTCTGACGATGACCCGGCCTTCCCGCCATGACAGCTCGGGTGGTCAGGGTGTGGCGTGGTCTGTACCGAGTCTAACGATGACCCGGCCTCCCCGCCATGACAGCTCGGGTGGTCAGGGTGTGGCGGGGCCTGTACGGAGTCTAACGATGACCCGGCCTCCCCGCCATGACAGCTCGGGTGGTCAGGGCGGGGTCTGTACCGAGTCTAACGATGACCCGGCCTCCCGGCCATGACAGCTCGGGTGGTCAGGGTGTGGCGGAGTCTGTACGGAGTCTAACGATGACCCGGCCTCCCGGCCATGACAGCTCGGGTGTTCAGGGTGTGGCGGTGTCTGTACGGAGTCTAACGATGACCCGGCCTCCCCGCCATGACAGCTCGGGTGGTCAGGGCGGGGTCTGTACCGAGTCTAACGATGACCCGGCCTCCCGGCCATGACAGCTCGGGTGGTCAGGGTGTGGCGGTGTCTGTACGGAGTCTAACGATGACCCGGCCTCCCGGCCATGACAGCTCGGGTGGTCAGGGTGTGGCGGTGTCTGTACGGAGTCTAACGATGACCCGGCCTCCCCGCCATGACAGCTCGGATGCTCAGGGTGTGGCGTGGTCTGTACGGAGTCTAACGATGACCCGGCCTCCCCGCTATGACAGCTCGGGTGGTCAGGGTGTGGCGGTGTCTGTACGGAGTCTAACGATGACCCGGCCTTCCCACCATGACAGCTCGGGTGGTCAGGGTGTGGTCTGTACGGAGTCTAACGATGACCCGGCCTCCCCGCCATGACAGCTCGGGTGGTCAGGGTGTGGCGGGGTCTGTGCGGAGTCTAACGATGACCCGGCCTCCCCGCCATGACAGCTCGGGTGGTCAGGGTGTGGCGGGGTCAGTACGGAGTCTAACGATGACCCGGCCTTCCCGCCATGACAGCTCGGGTGGTCAGGGTGTGGCGGGGCCTGTACGGAGTCTAACGATGACCCGGCCTCCCCGCCATGACAGCTCGGGTGGTCAGGGTGTGGCGGGGTCTGTGCGGAGTCTAACGATGACCCGGCCTCCCCGCCATGACAGCTCGGGTGGTCAGGGTGTGGCGGGGTCTGTGCGGAGTCTAACGATGACCCGGCCTCCCCGCCATGACAGCTCGGTGGTCAGGGTGTGGTCTGTACGGAGTCTAACGATGACCCGGCCTCCCCGCCATGACAGCTCGGTGGTCAGGGTGTGGCGGAGTCTGTACGGAGTCTAACGATGACCCGGCCTCCCGGCCATGACAGCTCGGGTGGTCAGGGTGTGGTCTGTACGGAGTCTAACGATGACCCGGCCACCCGGCCATGACAGCTCGGGTGGTCAGGGTGTGGCGGGGTCTGTACCGAGTCTAACGATGACCCGGCCTCCCCGCCATGACAGCTCGGTGGTCAGGGTGTGGTCTGTACGGAGTCTAACGATGACCCGGCCTCCCCGCCATGACAGCTCGGGTGGTCAGGGTGTGGCGGGGTCTGTACCGAGTCTAACGATGACCCGGCCTCCCCGCCATGACAGCTCGGGTGGTCAGGGCGGGGTCTGTACCGAGTCTAACGATGACCCGGCCTCCCCGCCATGACAGCTCGGGTGGTCAGGGCGGGGTCTGTACCGAGTCTAACGATGACCCGGCCTCCGGGCCATGACAGCTCGGGTGTTCAGGGTGTGGCGGGGTCTGTACGGAGTCTAACGATGACCCGGCCTCCCCGCCATGACAGCTCGGGTGGTCAGGGCGGGGTCTGTACCGAGTCTAACGATGACCCGGCCTCCCCGCCATGACAGCTCGGGTGGTCACGGTGTGGTCTGTACGGAGTCTAACGATGACCGGCCTCCCCGCCATGACAGCTCGGGTGGTCACGGTGTGGTCTGTACGGAGTCTGACGATGACCCGGCCTCCCCGCCATGACAGCTCGGGTGGTCAGGGTGTGGCGTGGTCTGTACCGAGTCTAACGATGACCCGGCCTCCCCGCCATGACAGCTCGGGTATTCAGGGTGTGGCGGGGCCTGTACGGAGTCTAACGATGACCCGGCCTCCCCGCCATGACAGCTCGGGTGGTCAGGGCGGGGTCTGTACCGAGTCTAACGATGACCCGGCCTCCCGGCCATGACAGCTCGGGTGGTCAGGGTGTGGCGGAGTCTGTACGGAGTCTAACGATGACCCGGCCTCCCGGCCATGACAGCTCGGGTGTTCAGGGTGTGGCGGTGTCTGTACGGAGTCTAACGATGACCCGGCCTCCCCGCCATGACAGCTCGGGTGGTCAGGGCGGGGTCTGTACCGAGTCTAACGATGACCCGGCCTCCCGGCCATGACAGCTCGGGTGGTCAGGGTGTGGCGGTGTCTGTACGGAGTCTAACGATGACCCGGCCTCCCGGCCATGACAGCTCGGGTGGTCAGGGTGTGGCGGTGTCTGTACGGAGTCTAACGATGACCCGGCCTCCCCGCCATGACAGCTCGGATGCTCAGGGTGTGGCGTGGTCTGTACGGAGTCTAACGATGACCCGGCCTCCCCGCTATGACAGCTCGGGTGGTCAGGGTGTGGCGGTGTCTGTACGGAGTCTAACGATGACCCGGCCTTCCCACCATGACAGCTCGGGTGGTCAGGGTGTGGTCTGTACGGAGTCTAACGATGACCCGGCCTCCCCGCCATGACAGCTCGGGTGGTCAGGGTGTGGCGGGGTCTGTGCGGAGTCTAACGATGACCCGGCCTCCCCGCCATGACAGCTCGGGTGGTCAGGGTGTGGCGGGGTCTGTACGGAGTCTAACGATGACCCGGCCTTCCCGCCATGACAGCTCGGGTGGTCAGGGTGTGGCGGGGCCTGTACGGAGTCTAACGATGACCCGGCCTCCCCGCCATGACAGCTCGGGTGGTCAGGGTGTGGCGGGGTCTGTGCGGAGTCTAACGATGACCCGGCCTCCCCGCCATGACAGCTCGGGTGGTCAGGGTGTGGCGGGGTCTGTGCGGAGTCTAACGATGACCCGGCCTCCCCGCCATGACAGCTCGGGTGGTCAGGGTGTGGCGGGGTCTGTACCGAGTCTAACGATGACCCGGCCTCCCCGCCATGACAGCTCGGGTGGTCAGGGTGTGGCGGGGTCTGTACGGAGTCTAACGATGACCCGGCCTCCCCGCCATGACAGCTCGGGTGGTCAGGGTGTGGCGGGGTCTGTGCGGAGTCTAACGATGACCCGGCCTCCCCGCCATGACAGCTCGGGTGGTCAGGGTGTGGCGGAGTCTGTACGGAGTCTAACGATGACCCGGCCTCCCCGCCATGACAGCTCGGGTGGTCAGGGTGTGGCGGTGTCTGTACGGAGTCTAACGATGACCCGGCCTCCCCGCCATGACAGCTCGGGTGGTCAGGGTGTGGCGGGGTCTGTGCGGAGTCTAACGATGACCCGGCCTTCCCACCATGACAGCTCGGGTGGTCAGGGTGTGGTCTGTACGGAGTCTAACGATGACCCGGCCTCCCCGCCATGACAGCTCGGGTGGTCAGGGTGTAGCGGGGTCTGTACGGAGTCTAACGATGACCCGGCCTCCCCGCCATGACAGCTCGGGTGGTCAGGGTGTGGCGGGGTCTGTACCGAGTCTAACGATGACCCGGCCTCCCCGCCATGACAGCTCGGGTGGTCAGGGTGTGGCGGTGTCTGTACGGAGTCTAACGATGACCCGGCCTCCCCGCCATGACAGCTCGGGTGGTCAGGGTGTGGCGGGGTCTGTGCGGAGTCTAACGATGACCCGGCCTCCCCGCCATGACAGCTCGGGTGGTCAGGGTGTGGCGGGGTCTGTACCGAGTCTAACGATGACCCGGCCTCCCCGCCATGACAGCTCGGGTGGTCAGGGTGTGGCGGGGTCTGTACGGAGTCTAACGATGACCCGGCCTCCCCGCCATGACAGCTCGGGTGGTCAGGGTGTGGCGGGGTCTGTGCGGAGTCTAACGATGACCCGGCCTCCCCGCCATGACAGCTCGGGTGGTCAGGGTGTGGCGGAGTCTGTACGGAGTCTAACGATGACCCGGCCTCCCCGCCATGACAGCTCGGGTGGTCAGGGTGTGGCGGTGTCTGTACGGAGTCTAACGATGACCCGGCCTCCCCGCCATGACAGCTCGGGTGGTCAGGGTGTGGCGGGGTCTGTGCGGAGTCTAACGATGACCCGGCCTTCCCACCATGACAGCTCGGGTGGTCAGGGTGTGGTCTGTACGGAGTCTAACGATGACCCGGCCTCCCCGCCATGACAGCTCGGGTGGTCAGGGTGTAGCGGGGTCTGTACGGAGTCTAACGATGACCCGGCCTCCCCGCCATGACAGCTCGGGTGGTCAGGGTGTGGCGGGGTCTGTACGGAGTCTAACGATGACCCGGCCTCCCCGCCATGACAGCTCGGGTGGTCAGGGTGTGGCGGGGTCTGTACGGAGTCTAACGATGACCCGGCCTCCCCGCCATGACAGCTCGGGTGGTCAGGGTGTGGCGGTGTCTGTACGGAGTCTAACGATGACCCGGCCTCCCCGCTATGACAGCTCGGGTGGTCAGGGTGTGGCGGGGTCTGTACGGAGTCTAACGATGACCCGGCCTCCCCGCCATGACAGCTCGGGTGGTCACGGTGTGGTCTGTACGGAGTCTAACGATGACCCGGCCTCCCCGCCATGACAGCTCGGCGGTCAGGGCGGGGTCTGTACGGAGTCTAACGATGACCCGGCCTCCCGGCCATGACAGCTCGGATGGTCAGGGTGTGGCGTGGTCTGTTCCTAGTCTAACGACGACCCGGCCACCCCGCCATGACAGCTCGGGTGGTCAGGGTGTGGCGGGGTCTGTATGGAGTCTAACGATGACCCGGCCTCCCCGCCATGACAGCTCGGGTGGTCACGGTGGGGTCTGTACGGAGTCTAACGATGACCCGGCCTCCCGGCCATGACAGCTCGGGTGGTCAGGGTGTGGCGGAGTCTGTACGGAGTCTGACGATGACCCGGCCTCCCCGCCATGACAGCTCGGGTGGTCAGGGTGTGGCGGGGTCTGTACGGAGTCTAACGATGGCCCGGCCTCCCCGCCATGACAGCTCGGGTGGTCAGGGTGTGGCGGGGTCTCTACGGAGTCTAACGATGACCCGGCCTCCCCGCCATGACAGCTCGGGTGGTCAGGGAGTGGCGGGGTCTGTACGGAGTCTAATGATGACCCGGCCTCCCCGCCATGACAGCTCGGGTGGTTATGGTGTGGCGGGGTCTGTACGGAGTCTAATGATGACCCGGCCTCCCCGCCATGACAGTTCGGGTGGTCAGGGTGTGGCGGGGTCTGTACGGAGTCTAACGATGACCCGGCCTCGTCGCCATGACAGCTCGGGTGGTCAGGGTGTGGTCTGTACGGAGTCTAACGACGACCCGGCCTCCCCGCCATGACAGCTCGGGTGGTCAGGGTGTGGTCTGTACGGAGTCTAACGATGACCCGGCCTCCCCGCCATGACAGCTCGGGTGGTCAGGGTGTGGCGGGGTCTGTACGGAGTCTAACGATGACCCGGCCTCCGCGCCATGACAGCTCGGTGGTCAGGGTGCGGCAGGGTCTGTACGGAGTCTATCGATGACCCGGCCTCCCCGCCATTACATCTCGGGTAGTCATGGTGTGGTCTGTACGGAGTCTAACGATGACCCGGCCTCCCCGCCATGACAGCTCGGGTGGTCAGGGTGTGGTCTTTACGGAGTCTAACGATGACCCGGCCTCCCCGCCATGACAGCTCGGGTGGTCAGGGCGGGGTCTGTACGGAGTCTAACGATGACCCGGCTTCCCCGCCAGGACAGCTCGGTGGTCAGGGTGTGGTCTGTACGGAGTCTAACGATGACCCGGCCTCCCCGCCATGACAGCTCGGGTGGTCAGGGTGTGGCGGGGTCTGTGCGGAGTCTAACGATGACCCGGCCTTCCCACCATGACAGCTCGGGTGGTCAGGGTGTGGTCTGTACGGAGTCTAACGACGACTCGGCCTCCCCGCCATGACAGCTCGGGTGGTCAGGGTGTGGCAGGGTCTGTACGGAGTCTAACGATGACCCGGCCTCCCCGCCATGACAGCTCGGTTGGTCAGGGTGTGGCAGGGTCTGTACGGAGTCTAACGATGACCCGGCCTCCCGGCCATGACAGCTCGGGTGGTCACGGTGTGGTCTGTACGGAGTCTAACGATGACCCGGCCTCCCCGCTATGACAGCTCGGGTGGTCACGGTGTGGTCTTTACGGAGTCTAACGATGACCCGGCCTCCCGGCCATGACAGCTCGGGTGGTCAGGGTGTGGTCTGTACGGAGTCTAACGATGACCCGGCCTCCCCGCCATGACAGCTCGGGTGGTCAGGGTGTGGTCTGTACGGAGTCTAACGATGACCCGGCCTCCCGGCCATGACAGCTCGGCGGTCAGGGTGTGGTCTGTACGGAGTCTAACGATGACCCGGCCTTCCCACCATGACAGCTCGGGTGGTCAGGGTGTGGTCTGTACGGAGCCTAACGATGACCCGGCCTCCCCGCCATGACAGCTCGGGTGGTCAGGGCGGGGTCTGTACGGAGTCTAACGATGACCCGGCCTCCCCGCCATGACAGCTCGGGTGGTCACGGTGTGGTCTGTACGGAGTCTAACGATGCCCCGGCCTCCCCGCCATGACAGCTCGGGTGGTCAGGGTGTGGCGGGGTCTGTACGGAGTCTAACGATGACCCGGCCTCCCCGCCATGACAGCTCGGGTGGTCAGGGTGTGGCGGGGTCTGTTCCTAGTCTAAGGACGACCCGGCCTCCCCGCCATGACAGCTCGGGTGGTCAGGGCGGGGTCTGTACCGAGTCTAACGATGACCCGGCCTCCCCGCCATGACAGCTCGGGTGGTCAGGGTGTGGCAGGGTCTGTACGGAGTCTGACGATGACCCGGCCTCCCCGCACGGTCAGGGTGTGGCGGGGTCTGTACCGAGTCTAACGATGACCCGGCCTCCCGGCCATGACAGCTCGGATGGTCAGGGTGTGGCGGGGTCTGTACGGAGTCTAACGATGACCCGGCCTCCCGGCCATGACAGCTCGGATGGTCAGGGTGTGGCGGAGTCTGTACGGAGTCTGACGATGACCCGGCCTCCCCGCCAGGACAGCTCGGTGGTCAGGGTGTGGTCTGTACGGAGTCTAACGATGACCCGGCCTCCCGGCCATGACAGCTCGGGTGGTCAGGGTGTGGCGGGGTCTGTACGGAGTCTAACGATGACCCGGCCTCCCGGCCATGACAGCTCGGGTGGTCAGGGTGTGGCGGAGTCTGTACGGAGTCTAACGATGACCCGGCCTCCCGGCCATGACAGCTCGGGTGGTCAGGGTGTGGCGGGGTCTGTACCGAGTCTAACGATGACCCGGCCTCCCCGCCATGACAGCTCGGTGGTCAGGGTGTGGTCTGTACGGAGTCTAACGATGACCCGGCCTCCCGGCCATGACAGCTAGGGTGGTCAGGGTGTGGCGGGGTCTGTACCGAGTCTAACGATGACCCGGCCTCCCCGCCATGACAGCTCGGGTGGTCAGGGCGGGGTCTGTACCGAGTCTAACGATGACCCGGCCTCCCCGCCATGACAGCTCGGGTGGTCAGGGCGGGGTCTGTACCGAGTCTAACGATGACCCGGCCTCCCGGCCATGACAGCTCGGGTGTTCAGGGTGTGGCGGGGTCTGTACGAGTCTAACGATGACCCGGCCTCCCCGCCATGACAGCTCGGGTGGTCAGGGCGGGGTCTGTACCGAGTCTAACGATGACCCGGCCTCCCCGCCATGACAGCTCGGGTGGTCACGGTGTGGTCTGTACGGAGTCTAACGATGACCGGCCTCCCCGCCATGAGAGCTCGGGTGGTCAGGGTGTGGCGTGGTCTGTACCGAGTCTAACGATGACCCGGCCTCCCCGCCATGACAGCTCGGGTGGTCAGGGTGTGGCGGGGTCTGTACGGAGTCTAACGATGACCCGGCCTCCCCGCCATGACAGCTCGGGTGGTCAGGGCGGGGTCTGTACCGAGTCTAACGATGACCCGGCCTCCCGGCCATGACAGCTCGGGTGGTCAGGGTGTGGCGGAGTCTGTACGGAGTCTAACGATGACCCGGCCTCCCGGCCATGACAGCTCGGGTGTTCAGGGTGTGGCGGTGTCTGTACGGAGTCTAACGATGACCCGGCCTCCCCGCCATGACAGCTCGGGTGGTCAGGGCGGGGTCTGTACCGAGTCTAACGATGACCCGGCCTCCCGGCCATGACAGCTCGGGTGGTCAGGGTGTGGCGTGGTCTGTACGGAGTCTAACGATGACCCGGCCTCCCCGCTATGACAGCTCGGGTGGTCAGGGTGTGGCGGTGTCTGTACGGAGTCTAACGATGACCCGGCCTTCCCACCATGACAGCTCGGGTGGTCAGGGTGTGGTCTGTACGGAGTCTAACGATGACCCGGCCTCCCCGCCATGACAGCTCAGGTGGTCAGGGTGTGGCGGGGTCTGTGCGGAGTCTAACGATGACCCGGCCTCCCCGCCATGACAGCTCGGGTGGTCAGGGTGTGGCGGGGTCTGTACGGAGTCTAACGATGACCCGGCCTCCCCGCCATGACAGCTCGGGTGGTCAGGGTGTGGCGGGATCTGTACGGAGTCTAACGATGACCCGGCCTCCCCGCCATGACAGCTCGGGTGGTCAGGGTGTGGCGGGGTCTGTGCGGAGTCTAACGATGACCCGGCCTCCCCGCCATGACAGCTCGGGTGGTCAGGGTGTGGCGGGGTCTGTACCGAGTCTAACGATGACCCGGCCTCCCCGCCATGACAGCTCGGGTGGTCAGGGTGTGGCGGGATCTGTACGGAGTCTAACGATGACCCGGCCTCCCCGCCATGACAGCTCGGGTGGTCAGGGTGTGGTCTGTACGGAGTCTAACGATGACCCGGCCTCCCCGCCATGACAGCTCGGCGGTCAGGGTGTGGCGTGGTCTGTTCCTAGCCTAACGATGACCCGGCCTCCCCGCCATGACAGCTCGGGTGGTCAGGGTGTGGCGGTGTCTGTACGGAGTCTAACGATGACCCGGCCTCCCCGCCATGACAGCTCGGGTGGTCAGGGTGTGGCGGGGTCTGTACGGAGTCTAACGATGACCCGGCCTCCCCGCCATGACAGCTCGGGTGGTCAGGGTGTGGCGGTGTCTGTACGGAGTCTAACGATGACCCGGCCTCCCCGCCATGACAGCTCGGGTGGTCAGGGTGTGGCGGGGTCTGTACGGAGTCTAACGATGACCCGGCCTCCCCGCCATGACAGCTCGGGTGGTCAGGGTGTGGCGGGGTCTGTACGGAGTCTAACGATGACCCGGCCTCCCCGCCATGACAGCTCGGGTGGTCAGGGTGTGGCGGGGTCTGTGCGGAGTCTAACGATGACCCGGCCTCCCCGCCATGACAGCTCGGGTGGTCAGGGTGTGGCGGGGTCTGTACCGAGTCTAACGATGACCCGGCCTCCCCGCCATGACAGCTCGGGTGGTCAGGGTGTGGCGGGATCTGTACGGAGTCTAACGATGACCCGGCCTCCCCGCCATGACAGCTCGGGTGGTCAGGGTGTGATCTGTACGGAGTCTAACGATGACCCGGCCTCCCCGCCATGACAGCTCGGCGGTCAGGGTGTGGCGTGGTCTGTTCCTAGCCTAACGATGACCCGGCCTCCCCGCCATGACAGCTCGGGTGGTCAGGGTGTGGCGGTGTCTGTACGGAGTCTAACGATGACCCGGCCTCCCCGCCATGACAGCTCGGGTGGTCAGGGTGTGGCGGGGTCTGTACGGAGTCTAACGATGACCCGGCCTCCCCGCCATGACAGCTCGGGTGGTCAGGGTGTGGCGGTGTCTGTACGGAGTCTAACGATGACCCGGCCTCCCCGCTATGACAGCTCGGGTGGTCAGGGTGTGGCGGGGTCTGTACGGAGTCTAACGATGACCCGGCCTCCCCGCCATGACAGCTCGGGGGGTCACGGTGTGGTCTGTACGGAGTCTAACGATGACCCGGCCTCCCCGCCATGACAGCTCGGCGGTCAGGGCGGGGTCTGTACGGAGTCTAACGATGACCCGGCCTCCCGGCCATGACAGCTCGGATGGTCAGGGTGTGGCGTAGTCTGTTCCTAGTCTAACGACGACCCGGCCACCCCGCCATGACAGCTCGGGTGGTCAGGGTGTGGCGGGGTCTGTATGGAGTCTAACGATGACCCGGCCTCCCCGCCATGACAGCTCGGGTGGTCACGGCGGGGTCTGTACGGAGTCTAACGATGACCCGGCCTCCCCGCCATGACAGCTCGGGTGGTCAGGGTGTGGTCTGTACGGAGTCTAACGATGACCCGGCCTCCCCGCCATGACAGCTCGGCGGTCAGGGTGTGGCGTGGTCTGTTCCTAGCCTAACGATGACCCGGCCTCCCCGCCATGACAGCTCGGGTGGTCAGGGTGTGGCGGTGTCTGTACGGAGTCTAACGATGACCCGGCCTCCCCGCCATGACAGCTCGGGTGGTCAGGGTGTGGCGGGGTCTGTACGGAGTCTAACGATGACCCGGCCTCCCCGCCATGACAGCTCGGGTGGTCAGGGTGTGGCGGTGTCTGTACGGAGTCTAACGATGACCCGGCCTCCCCGCCATGACAGCTCGGGTGGTCAGGGTGTGGCGGGGTCTGTACGGAGTCTAACGATGACCCGGCCTCCCCGCCATGACAGCTCGGGTGGTCAGGGTGTGGCGGGGTCTGTACGGAGTCTAACGATGACCCGGCCTCCCCGCCATGACAGCTCGGGTGGTCAGGGTGTGGCGGGGTCTGTGCGGAGTCTAACGATGACCCGGCCTCCCCGCCATGACAGCTCGGGTGGTCAGGGTGTGGCGGGGTCTGTACCGAGTCTAACGATGACCCGGCCTCCCCGCCATGACAGCTCGGGTGGTCAGGGTGTGGCGGGATCTGTACGGAGTCTAACGATGACCCGGCCTCCCCGCCATGACAGCTCGGGTGGTCAGGGTGTGGTCTGTACGGAGTCTAACGATGACCCGGCCTCCCCGCCATGACAGCTCGGCGGTCAGGGTGTGGCGTGGTCTGTTCCTAGCCTAACGATGACCCGGCCTCCCCGCCATGACAGCTCGGGTGGTCAGGGTGTGGCGGTGTCTGTACGGAGTCTAACGATGACCCGGCCTCCCCGCCATGACAGCTCGGGTGGTCAGGGTGTGGCGGGGTCTGTACGGAGTCTAACGATGACCCGGCCTCCCCGCCATGACAGCTCGGGTGGTCAGGGTGTGGCGGTGTCTGTACGGAGTCTAACGATGACCCGGCCTCCCCGCTATGACAGCTCGGGTGGTCAGGGTGTGGCGGGGTCTGTACGGAGTCTAACGATGACCCGGCCTCCCCGCCATGACAGCTCGGGGGGTCACGGTGTGGTCTGTACGGAGTCTAACGATGACCCGGCCTCCCCGCCATGACAGCTCGGCGGTCAGGGCGGGGTCTGTACGGAGTCTAACGATGACCCGGCCTCCCGGCCATGACAGCTCGGATGGTCAGGGTGTGGCGTAGTCTGTTCCTAGTCTAACGACGACCCGGCCACCCCGCCATGACAGCTCGGGTGGTCAGGGTGTGGCGGGGTCTGTATGGAGTCTAACGATGACCCGGCCTCCCCGCCATGACAGCTCGGGTGGTCACGGCGGGGTCTGTACGGAGTCTAACGATGGCCCGGCCTCCCCGCCATGACAGCTCGGGTGGTCAGGGTGTGGCGGGGTCTCTACGGAGTCTAACGATGACCCGGCCTCCCCGCCATGACAGCTCGGGTGGTCAGGGAGTGGCGGGGTCTGTACGGAGTCTAATGATGACCCGGCCTCCCCGCCATGACAGCTCGGGTGGTTATGGTGTGGCGGGGTCTGTACGGAGTCTAATGATGACCCGGCCTCCCCGCCATGACAGTTCGGGTGGTCAGGGTGTGGCGGGGTCTGTACGGAGTCTAACGATGACCCGGCCTCGTCGCCATGACAGCTCGGATGGTCACGGTGTGGTCTGTACGGAGTCTAACGATGACCCGGCCTCCCCCCAATGACAGCTCGGGTGGTCAGGGTGTGGTCTGTACGGAGTCTAACGACGACCCGGCCTCCCCGCCATGACAGCTCGGGTGGTCAGGGTGTGGTCTGTACGGAGTCTAACGATGACCCGGCCTCCCCGCCATGACAGCTCGGTGGTCAGGGTGCGGCAGGGTCTGTACGGAGTCTAACGATGACCCGGCCTCCCCGCCATTACAGCTCGGGTAGTCATGGTGTGGTCTGTACGGAGTCTAACGATGACCCGGCCTCCCCGCCATGACAGCTCGGGTGGTCTGGGTGTGGCGGGGTCTGTACGGAGTCTAACGATGACCCGGCTTCCCCGCCAGGACAGCTCGGTGGTCAGGGTGTGGTCTGTACGGAGTCTAACGATGACCCGGCCTCCCCGCCATGACAGCTCGGGTAGTCAGGGTGTGGCGGGGTCTGTGCGGAGTCTAACGATGACCCGGCCTTCCCACCATGACAGCTCGGGTGGTCAGGGTGTGGTCTGTACGGAGTCTAACGATGACTCGGCCTCCCCGCCATGACAGCTCGGGTGGTCAGGGTGTGGCAGGGTCTGTACGGAGTCTAACGATGACCCGGCCTCCCCGCCATGACAGCTCGGTTGGTCAGGGTGTGGCAGGGTCTGTACGGAGTCTAACGATGACCCGGCCTCCCGGCCATGACAGCTCGGGTGGTCACGGTGTGGTCTGTACGGAGTCTAACGATGACCCGGCCTCCCCGCTATGACGGCTCGGGTGGTCAGGGTGTGGCGGTGTCTGTACGGAGTCTAACGATGACCCGGCCTTCCCACCATGACAGCTCGGGTGGTCAGGGTGTGGTCTGTACGGAGTCTAACGATGACCCGGCCTCCCCGCCATGACAGCTCGGGTGGTCAGGGTGTGGCGGGGTCTGTGCGGAGTCTAACGATGACCCGGCCTCCCCGCCATGACAGCTCGGGTGGTCAGGGTGTGGCGGGGTCTGTACGGAGTCTAACGATGACCCGGCCTCCCCGCCATGACAGCTCGGGTGGTCAGGGTGTGGCGGGGTCTGTACGGAGTCTAACGATGACCCGGCCTCCCCGCCATGACAGCTCGGGTGGTCAGGGTGTGGCGGGGTCTGTGCGGAGTCTAACGATGACCCGGCCTCCCCGCCATGACAGCTCGGGTGGTCAGGGTGTGGCGGGGTCTGTACCGAGTCTAACGATGACCCGGCCTCCCCGCCATGACAGCTCGGGTGGTCAGGGTGTGGCGGGGTCTGTACGGAGTCTAACGATGACCCGGCCTCCCCGCCATGACAGCTCGGGTGGTCAGGGTGTGGCGGGGTCTGTGCGGAGTCTAACGATGACCCGGCCTCCCCGCCATGACAGCTCGGGTGGTCAGGGTGTGGCGGAGTCTGTACGGAGTCTAACGATGACCCGGCCTCCCCGCCATGACAGCCCGGGTGGTCAGGGTGTGGCGGTGTCTGTACGGAGTCTAACGATGACCCGGCCTCCCCGCCATGACAGCTCGGGTGGTCAGGGTGTGGCGGGGTCTGTGCGGAGTCTAACGATGACCCGGCCTTCCCACCATGACAGCTCGGGTGGTCAGGGTGTGGTCTGTACGGAGTCTAACGATGACCCGGCCTCCCCGCCATGACAGCTCGGGTGGTCAGGGTGTAGCGGGGTCTGTACGGAGTCTAACGATGACCCGGCCTCCCCGCCATGACAGCTCGGGTGGTCAGGGTGTGGCGGGGTCTGTACCGAGTCTAACGATGACCCGGCCTCCCCGCCATGACAGCTCGGGTGGTCAGGGTGTGGCGGTGTCTGTACGGAGTCTAACGATGACCCGGCCTCCCCGCCATGACAGCTCGGGTGGTCAGGGTGTGGCGGGGTCTGTGCGGAATCTAACGATGACCCGGCCTTCCCACCATGACAGCTCGGGTGGTCAGGGTGTGGTCTGTACGGAGTCTAACGATGACCCGGCCTCCCCGCCATGACAGCTCGGCGGTCAGGGTGTGGCGTGGTCTGTTCCTAGCCTAACGATGACCCGGCCTCCCCGCCATGACAGCTCGGGTGGTCAGGGTGTGGCGGTGTCTGTACGGTCTAACGATGACCCGGCCTCCCCGCCATGACAGCTCGGGTGGTCAGGGTGTGGCGGGGTCTGTACGGAGTCTAACGATGACCCGGCCTCCCCGCCATGACAGCTCGGGTGGTCAGGGTGTGGCGGTGTCTGTACGGAGTCTAACGATGACCCGGCCTCCCCGCTATGACAGCTCGGGTGGTCAGGGTGTGGCGGGGTCTGTACCGAGTCTAACGATGACCCGGCCTCCCCGCCATTACAGCTCGGGTGGTCACGGTGTGGTCTGTACGGAGTCTAACGATGACCCGGCCTCCCCGGCATGACAGCTCGGCGGTCAGGGCGGGGTCTGTACGGAGTCTAACGATGACCCGGCCTCCCGGCCATGACAGCTCGGATGGTCAGGGTGTGCGTGGTCTGTTCCTAGTCTAACGACGACCCGGCCACCCCGCCATGACAGCTCGGGTGGTCAGGGTGTGGCGGGGTCTGTATGGAGTCTAACGATGACCCGGCCTCCCCGCCATGACAGCTCGGGTGGTCACGGTGGGGTCTGTACGGAGTCTAACGATGACCCGGCCTCCCGGCCATGACAGCTCGGGTGGTCAGGGTGTGGCGGAGTCTGTACGGAGTCTGACGATGACCCGGCCTCCCCGCCAGGACAGCTCGGTGGTCAGGGTGTGGCGGGGTCTGTACGGAGTCTAACGATGGCCCGGCCTCCCCGCCATGACAGCTCGGGTGGTCAGGGTGTGGCGGGGTCTCTACGGAGTCTAACGATGACCCGGCCTCCCCGCCATGACAGCTCGGGTGGTCAGGCAGTGGCGGGGTCTGTACGGAGTCTAATGATGACCCGGCCTCCCCGCCATGACAGCTCGGGTGGTTATGGTGTGGCGGGGTCTGTACGGAGTCTAATGATGACCCGGCCTCCCCGCCATGACAGTTCGGGTGGTCAGGGTGTGGCGGGGTCTGTACGGAGTCTAACGACGACCCGGCCTCCCCGCCATGACAGCTCGGGTGGTCAGGGTGTGGTCTGTACGGAGTCTAACGATGACCCGGCCTCCCCGCCATGTCAGCTCGGGTGGTCAGGGTGTGGCGGGGTCTGTACGGAGTCTAACGATGACCCGGCCTCCCCGCCATGACAGCTCGGGTGGTCACGGTGTGGTCTGTACGGAGTCTAACGATGACCCGGCCTCCCCGCCATGACAGCTCGGCGGTCAGGGCGGGGTCTGTACCGAGTCTAACGATGACCCGGCCTCCCGGCCATGACAGCTCGGATGGTCAGGGTGTGGCGGGGTCTGTACGGAGTCTAACGATGACCCGGCCTCCCCGCCATGACAGCTCGGGTGGTCAGGGTGTGGTCTGTACGGAGTCTAACGATGACCCGACCTCCCCGCCATGTCAGCTCGGGTGGTCAGGGTGTGGCGGGGTCTGTACGGAGTCTAATGATGACCCGGCCTCCCCGCCATGACAGTTCGGGTGGTCAGGGTGTGGCGGGGTCTGTACGGAGTCTAACGATGACCCGGCCTCGTCGCCATGACAGCTCGGATGGTCACGGTGTGGTCTGTACGGAGTCTAACGATGACCCGGCCTCCCCCCAATGACAGCTCGGGTGGTCAGGGTGTGGTCTGTACGGAGTCTAACGACGACCCGGCCTCCCCGCCATGACAGCTCGGGTGGTCAGGGTGTGGCGGGGTCTGTACGGAGTCTAACGATGACCCGGCCTCGTCGCCATGACAGCTCGGATGGTCACGGTGTGGTCTGTACGGAGTCTAACGATGACCCGGCCTCCCCCCAATGACAGCTCGGGTGGTCAGGGTGTGGTCTGTACGGAGTCTAACGACGACCCGGCCTCCCCGCCATGACAGCTCGGGTGGTCAGGGTGTGGTCTGTAGGGAGTCTAACGATGACCCGGCCTCCCCGCCATGTCAGCTCGGGTGGTCAGGGTGTGGCGGGGTCTGTACGGAGTCTAACGATGACCCGGCCTCCCCGCCATGACAGCTCGGTGGTCAGGGTGTGGTCTGTACGGAGTCTAACGATGACTCGGCCTCCCCGCCATGACAGCTCGGGTGGCCAGGGTGTGGCGGGGTCTGTACGGAGTCTAACGATGACCCGGCTTCCCCGCCAGGACAGCTCGGTGGTCATGGTGTGGTCTGTACGGAGTCTAACGATGACCCGGCCTCCCCGCCATGACAGCTCGGGTGGCCAGGGTGTGGCGGGGTCTGTGCGGAGTCTAACGATGACCCGGCCTTCCCACCATGACAGCTCGGGTGGTCAGGGTGTGGTCTGTACGGAGTCTAACGATGACTCGGCCTCCCCGCCATGACAGCTCGGGTGGTCAGGGTGTGGCAGGGTCTGTACGGAGTCTAACGATGACCCGGCCTCCCTGCCATGACAGCTCGGTTGGTCAGGGTGTGGCAGGGTCTGTACGGAGTCTAACGATGACCCGGCCTCCCGGCCATGACAGCTCGGGTGGTCAGGGTGTGGCGGGGTCTGTACGGAGTCTAACGATGACCCGGCTTCCCCGCCAGG
This sequence comes from Arenicola marina, assembly GCA_964019135.1. Lineage (NCBI taxonomy): Eukaryota > Metazoa > Annelida > Polychaeta > Arenicolidae > Arenicola > Arenicola marina. Next base: position 2,547,481 of record OZ025257.1, on the reverse strand, counting down.
ACAGCTCGGTGGTCATGGTGTGGTCTGTACGGAGTCTAACGATGACCCGGCCTCCCCGCCATGACAGCTCGGGTGGCCAGGGTGTGGCGGGGTCTGTGCGGAGTCTAACGATGACCCGGCCTTCCCACCATGACAGCTCGGGTGGTCAGGGTGTGGTCTGTACGGAGTCTAACGATGACTCGGCCTCCCCGCCATGACAGCTCGGGTGGTCAGGGTGTGGCAGGGTCTGTACGGAGTCTAACGATGACCCGGCCTCCCTGCCATGACAGCTCGGTTGGTCAGGGTGTGGCAGGGTCTGTACGGAGTCTAACGATGACCCGGCCTCCCGGCCATGACAGCTCGGGTGGTCACGGTGTGGTCTGTACGGAGTCTAACGATGACCCGGCCTCCCCGCCATGACAGCTCGGGTGGTCACGGTGTGGTCTGTACGGAGTCTAACGATGACCCGGCCTCCCCGCCATGACAGCTCGGCGGTCAGGGCGGGGTCTGTACCGAGTCTAACGATGACCCGGCCTCCCGGCCATGACAGCTCGGATGGTCAGGGTGTGGCGGGGTCTGTACGGAGTCTAACGATGACCCGGCCTCCCCGCCATGACAGCTCGGGTGGTCAGGGTGTGGTCTGTACGGAGTCTAACGATGACCCGGCCTCCCCGCCATGTCAGCTCGGGTGGTCAGGGTGTGGCGGGGTCTGTACGGAGTCTAATGATGACCCGGCCTCCCCGCCATGACAGTTCGGGTGGTCAGGGTGTGGCGGGGTCTGTACGGAGTCTAACGATGACCCGGCCTCGTCGCCATGACAGCTCGGATGGTCACGGTGTGGTCTGTACGGAGTCTAACGATGACCCGGCCTCCCCCCAATGACAGCTCGGGTGGTCAGGGTGTGGTCTGTACGGAGTCTAACGACGACCCGGCCTCCCCGCCATGACAGCTCGGGTGGTCAGGGTGTGGCGGGGTCTGTACGGAGTCTAACGATGACCCGGCCTCGTCGCCATGACAGCTCGGATGGTCACGGTGTGGTCTGTACGGAGTCTAACGATGACCCGGCCTCCCCCCAATGACAGCTCGGGTGGTCAGGGTGTGGTCTGTACGGAGTCTAACGACGACCCGGCCTCCCCGCCATGACAGCTCGGGTGGTCAGGGTGTGGTCTGTAGGGAGTCTAACGATGACCCGGCCTCCCCGCCATGTCAGCTCGGGTGGTCAGGGTGTGGCGGGGTCTGTACGGAGTCTAACGATGACCCGGCCTCCCCGCCATGACAGCTCGGTGGTCAGGGTGTGGTCTGTACGGAGTCTAACGATGACTCGGCCTCCCCGCCATGACAGCTCGGGTGGCCAGGGTGTGGCGGGGTCTGTACGGAGTCTAACGATGACCCGGCTTCCCCGCCAGGACAGCTCGGTGGTCATGGTGTGGTCTGTACGGAGTCTAACGATGACCCGGCCTCCCCGCCATGACAGCTCGGGTGGCCAGGGTGTGGCGGGGTCTGTGCGGAGTCTAACGATGACCCGGCCTTCCCACCATGACAGCTCGGGTGGTCAGGGTGTGGTCTGTACGGCGTCTAACGATGACTCGGCCTCCCCGCCATGACAGCTCGGGTGGTCAGGGTGTGGCAGGGTCTGTACGGAGTCTAACGATGACCCGGCCTCCCTGCCATGACAGCTCGGTTGGTCAGGGTGTGGCAGGGTCTGTACGGAGTCTAACGATGACCCGGCCTCCCGGCCATGACAGCTCGGGTGGTCAGGGTGTGGCGGGGTCTGTACGGAGTCTAACGATGACCCGGCTTCCCCCCCAGGACAGCTCGGTGGTCATGGTGTGGTCTGTACGGAGTCTAACGATGACCCGGCCTCCCCGCCATGACAGCTCGGGTGGCCAGGGTGTGGCGGGGTCTGTGCGGAGTCTAACGATGACCCGGCCTTCCCACCATGACAGCTCGGGTGGTCAGGGTGTGGTCTGTACGGAGTCTAACGATGACTCGGCCTCCCCGCCATGACAGCTCGGGTGGTCAGGGTGTGGCAGGGTCTGTACGGAGTCTAACGATGACCCGGCCTCCCTGCCATGACAGCTCGGTTGGTCAGGGTGTGGCAGGGTCTGTACGGAGTCTAACGATGACCCGGCCTCCCGGCCATGACAGCTCGGGTGGTCACGGTGTGGTCTGTACGGAGTCTAACGATGACCCGGCCTCCCCGCCATGACAGCTCGGGTGGTCACGGTGTGGTCTGTACGGAGTCTAACGATGACCCGGCCTCCCCGCCATGACAGCTCGGCGGTCAGGGCGGGGTCTGTACCGAGTCTAACGATGACCCGGCCTCCCGGCCATGACAGCTCGGGTGGTCAGGGTGTGGCGGGGTCTGTACGGAGTCTAACGATGACCCGGCTTCCCCGCCAGGACAGCTCGGTGGTCATGGTGTGGTCTGTACGGAGTCTAACGATGACCCGGCCTCCCCGCCATGACAGCTCGGGTGGCCAGGGTGTGGCGGGGTCTGTACGGAGTCTAACGATGACCCGGCCTCCCCGCCATGACAGCTCGGGTGGTCACGGTGTGGTCTGTACGGAGTCTAACGATGACACGGCCTCCCCGCCATGACAGCTCGGCGGTCAGGGCGGGGTCTGTACCGAGTCTAACGATGACCCGGCCTCCCGGCCATGACAGCTCGGGTGGTCAGGGTGTGGTCTGTACGGAGTCTAACGATGACCCGGCCTCCCCGCCATGACAGCTCGGGTGGTCAGGGTGTGGCGGGGTCTGTGCGGAGTCTAACGATGACCCGGCCTTCCCACCATGACAGCTCGGGTGGTCAGGGTGTGGCGGGGTCTGTACGGAGTCTAACGATGACCCGGCCTCCCCGCCATGACAGCTCGGGTGGTCAGGGTGTGGCGGGGTCTGTGCGGAGTCTAACGATGACCCGGCCTTCCCACCATGACAGCTCGGGTGGTCACGGTGTGGTCTGTACGGAGTCTAACGATGACCCGGCCTCCCCGCCATGACAGCTCGGCGGTCAGGGCGGGGTCTGTACCGAGTCTAACAATGACCCGGCCTCCCCACCATGACAGCTCGGGTGGTCAGGGCGGGGTCTGTACGGAGTCTAACGATGACTCGGCCTCCCCGCCATGACAGCTCGGGTGGTCAGGGTGTGGCAGGGTCTGTACGGAGTCTAACGATGACCCGGCCTCCCCGCCATGACAGCTCGGGTGGTCACGGTGTGGTCTGTACGGAGTCTAACGATGACTCGGCCTCCCCGCCATGACAGCTCGGGTGGTCAGGGTGTGGCAGGGTCTGTACGGAGTCTAACGATGACCCGGTCTCCCCGCCATGACAGCTCGGGTGGTCAGGGTGTGGCGGTATCTGTACGGAGTCTAACGATGACCCGGCCTCCCCGCCATGACAGCTCGGTGGTCAGGGTGTGGCGGGGTCTGTGCGGAGTCTAACGATGACCCGGCCTTCCCACCATGACAGCTCGGGTGGTCAGGGTGTGGTCCCTACGGAGTCTAACGATGACTCGGCCTCCCCGCCATGACAGCTCGGGTGGTCAGGGTGTGGCAGGGTCTGTACGGAGTCTAACGATGACCCGGCCTCCCCGCCATGACAGCTCGGTTGGTCAGGGTGTGGCAGTGTCTGTACGGAGTCTAACGATGACCCGGCCTCCCGGCCATGACAGCTCGGGTGCTCACGGTGTGGTCTGTACGGAGTCTAACGATGACCCGGCCTCCCCGCCATGACAGCTCGGGTGGTCACGGTGTGGTCTGTACGGAGTCTAACGATGACCCGGCCTCCCGGCCATGACAGCTCGGGTGGTCAGGGTGTGGTCTGTACGGAGTCTAACGATGACCCGGCCTCCCCGCCATGACAGCTCGGGTGGTCAGGGTGTGGCGGGGTCTGTGCGGAGTCTAACGATGACCCGGCCTCCCCGCCATGACAGCTCGGGTGGTCAGGGTGTGGCAGTGTCTGTACGGAGTCTGACGATGACCCGGCCTCCCCGCCATGACAGCTCGGGTGCTCACGGTGTGGTCTGTACGGAGTCTAACGATGACCCGGCCTCCCCGCCATGACAGCTCGGGTGGTCACGGTGTGGTCTGTACGGAGTCTAACGATGACCCGGCCTCCCGGCCATGACAGCTCGGGTGGTCAGGGTGTGGTCTGTACGGAGTCTAACGATGACCCGGCCTCCCCGCCATGACAGCTCGGGTGGTCAGGGTGTGGCGGGGTCTGTGCGGAGTCTAACGATGACCCGGCCTTCCCACCATGACAGCTCGGGTGGTCAGGGTGTGGCGGGGACTGTACGGAGTCTAACGATGACCCGGCCTCCCCGCCATGACAGCTCGGCGGTCAGGGCGGGGTCTGTACCGAGTCTAACAATGACCCGGCCTCCCCACCATGACAGCTCGGGTGGTCAGGGCGGGGTCTGTACGGAGTCTAACGATGACTCGGCCTCCCCGCCATGACAGCTCGGGTGGTCAGGGTGTGGCAGGGTCTGTACGGAGTCTAACGATGACCCGGCCTCCCCGCCATGACAGCTCGGGTGGTCAGGGTGTGGCGGTATCTGTACGGAGTCTAACGATGACCCGGCCTCCCCGCCATGACAGCTCGGTGGTCAGGGTGTGGCGGGGTCTGTGCGGAGTCTAACGATGACCCGGCCTTCCCACCATGACAGCTCGGGTGGTCAGGGTGTGGTCCCTACGGAGTCTAACGATGACTCGGCCTCCCCGCCATGACAGCTCGGGTGGTCAGGGTGTGGCAGGGTCTGTACGGAGTCTAACGATGACCCGGCCTCCCCGCCATGACAGCTCGGTTGGTCAGGGTGTGGCAGTGTCTGTACGGAGTCTAACGATGACCCGGCCTCCCGGCCATGACAGCTCGGGTGCTCACGGTGTGGTCTGTACGGAGTCTAACGATGACCCGGCCTCCCCGCCATGACAGCTCGGGTGGTCACGGTGTGGTCTGTACGGAGTCTAACGATGACCCGGCCTCCCGGCCATGACAGCTCGGGTGGTCAGGGTGTGGTCTGTACGGAGTCTAACGATGACCCGGCCTCCCCGCCATGACAGCTCGGGTGGTCAGGGTGTGGCGGGGTCTGTGCGGAGTCTAACGATGACCCGGCCTCCCCGCCATGACAGCTCGGGTGGTCAGGGTGTGGCAGTGTCTGTACGGAGTCTGACGATGACCCGGCCTCCCCGCCATGACAGCTCGGGTGGTCACGGTGTTGTCTGTACGGAGTCTAACGATGACCCGGCCTCCCGGCCATGACAGCTCGGGTGGTCAGGGTGTGGTCTGTACGGAGTCTAACGATGACCCGGCCTCCCCGCCATGACAGCTCGGGTGGTCAGGGTGTGGCGGGGTCTGTGCGGAGTCTAACGATGACCCGGCCTTCCCACCATGACAGCTCGGGTGGTCAGGGTGTGGCGGGGTCTGTACGGAGTCTAACGATGACCCGGCCTCCCCGCCATGACAGCTCGGGTGGTCAGGGTGTGGTCTGTACGGAGTCTAACGATGACCCGGCCTCCCCGCCATGACAGCTCGGCGGTCAGGGCGGGGTCTGTACCGAGTCTAACGATGACCCGGCCTCCCCGCCATGACAGCTCGGGTGGTCACGGTGTGGTCTGTACGGAGTCTAACGATGACTCGGCCTCCCCGCCATTACAGCTCGGGTGGTCAGGGTGTGGCAGGGTCTGTACCGAGTCTAACGATGACCCGGCCTCCCCGCCATGACAGCTCGGGTGATCAGGGTGTGGCGGTGTCTGTACGGAGTCTAACGATGACCCGGCCTCCCCGCCATGACAGCTCGGTGGTCAGGGTGTGGCGGGGTCTGTGCGGAGTCTAACGATGACCAGGCCTTCCCACCATGACAGCTCGGGTGGTCAGGGTGTGGTCTGTACGGAGTCTAACGATGACTCGGCCTCCCCGCCATGACAGCTCGGGTGGTCAGGGTGTGGCAGGGTCTGTACGGAGTCTAACGATGACCCGGCCTCCCCGCCATGACAGCTCGGTTGGTCAGGGTGTGGCAGGGTCTGTACGGAGTCTAACGATGACCCGGCCTCCCGGCCATGACAGCTCGGGTGCTCACGGTGTGGTCTGTACGGAGTCTAACGATGACCCGGCCTCCCCGCCATGACAGCTCGGGTGGTCACGGTGTGGTCTGTACGGAGTCTAACGATGACCCGGCCTCCCCGCCATGACAGCTCGGCGGTCAGGGCGGGGTCTGTACCGAGTCTAACGATGACCCGGCCTCCCGGCCATGACAGCTCGGGTGGTCAGGGTGTGGCAGGGTCTGTACGGAGTCTAACGATGACCCGGCCTCCCCGCCATGACAGCTCGGGTGGTCAGGGTGTGGCGGTGTCTGTACGGAGTCTAACGATGACCCTGCCCCCCCCCCCCGCCATGACAGCTCGGCGGTCAGGGCGGGGTCTGTACGGAGTCTAACGATGACCCGGCCTCCCGGCCATGACAGCTCGGATGGTCAGGGTGTGGCGAGGTCTGTTCCTAGTCTAACGACGACCCGGCCACCCGGCCATGACAGCTCGGGTGGTCAGGGTGTGGCGGGGTCTGTATGGAGTCTAACGATGACCCGGCCTCCCCGCCATGACAGCTCGGGTGGTCACAGTGTGGTCTGTACGGAGTCTAACGATGACCCGGCCTCCCGGCCATGACAGCTCGGGTGGTCAGGGTGTGGCGGGGTCTGTACGGAGTCTAACGATGACCCGGCCTCCCCGCCATGACAGCTCGGGTGGTCAGGGAGTGGCGGGGTCTGTACGGAGTCTAATGATGACCCGGCCTCCCCGCCATGACAGCTCGGGTGGTTATGGTGTGGCGGGGTCTGTACGGAGTCTAATGATGACCTGGCCTCCCCGCCATGACAGCTTGGGTGGTCAGGGTGTGCCGGGGTCTGTACGGAGTCTAACGATGACCCGGCCTCCCCGCCATGACAGCTCGGGTGGTCAGGGAGTGGCGGGGTCTGTACGGAGTCTAATGATGACCCGGCCTCCCCGCCATGACAGCTCGGGTGGTCAGGGTGTGGTCTGTACGGAGTCTAACGATGACCCGGCCTCCCGGCCATGACAGCTCGGGTGGTCAGGGTGTGCCGGGGTCTGTACGGAGTCTGACGATGACCCGGCCTCCCCGCCATGACAGCTCGGGTGGTCAGGGTGTGCCGGGGTCTGTACGGAGTCTAACGATGGCCCGGCCTCCCCGCCATGACAGCTCGGGTGGTCAGGGTGTGCCGGGGTCTGTACGGAGTCTAACGATGACCCGGCCTCCCCGCCATGACAGCTCGGGTGGTCAGGGTGTGGCGGAGTCTGTACGGAGTCTGACGATGACCCGGCCTCCCCGCCATGACAGCTCGGGTGGTCAGGGAGTGGCGGGGTCTGTACGGAGTCTAATGATGACCCGGCCTCCCCGCCATGACAGCTCGGGTGGTTATGGTGTGGCGGGGTCTGTACGGAGTCTAATGATGACCCGGCCTCCCCGCCATGACAGCTCGGGTGGTCAGGGTGTGGCGGAGTCTGTACGGAGTCTAACGATGACCCGGCCTCCCCGCCATGACAGCTCGGGTGGTCAGGGTGTGGCGGAGTCTGTACGGAGTCTGACGATGACCCGGCCTCCCCGCCATGACAGCTCGGGTGGTCAGGGAGTGGCGGGGTCTGTACGGAGTCTAATGATGACCCGGCCTCCCCGCCATGACAGCTCGGGTGGTTATGGTGTGGCGGGGTCTGTACGGAGTCTGACGATGACCCGGCCTCCCCGCCATGACAGCTCGGGTGGTCAGGGAGTGGCGGGGTCTGTACGGAGTCTAATGATGACCCGGCCTCCCCGCCATGACAGCTCGGGTGGTTATGGTGTGGCGGGGTCTGTACGGAGTCTAATGATGACCCGGCCTCCCCGCCATGACAGCTCGGGCGGTCAGGGTGTGGCGGAGTCTGTACGGAGTCTGACGATGACCCGGCCTCCCCGCCATGACAGCTCGGGTGGTCAGGGTGTGCCGGGGTCTGTACGGAGTCTAACGATGACCCGGCCTCCCCGCCATGACAGCTCGGGTGGTCAGGGTGTGGCGGAGTCTGTACGGAGTCTGACGATGACCCGGCCTCCCCGCCATGACAGCTCGGGTGGTCAGGGCGGGGTCTGTACCGAGCCTAACGATGACCCGGCCTCCCGGCCATGACAGCTCGGGTGGTCAGTGTGTGGCGGGGTCTGTACGGAGTCTAACGATGACCCGGCCTCCCCGCCATGACAGCTCGGGTGGTCAGGGAGTGGCGGGGTCTGTACGGAGTCTAATGATGACCCGGCCTCCCCGCCATGACAGCTCGGGTGGTTATGGTGTGGCGGGGTCTGTACGGAGTCTAATGATGACCCGGCCTCCCCGCCATGACAGCTCGGGCGGTCAGGGTGTGGCGGAGTCTGTACGGAGTCTGACGATGACCCGGCCTCCCCACCATGACAGCTCGGGTGGTCAGGGTGTGGTCTGTACGGAGTCTAACGATGACCCGGCCTCCCCGCCATGACAGCTCGGGTGGTCAGGGTGTGCCGGGGTCTGTACGGAGTCTAACGATGGCCCGGCCTCCCCGCCATGACAGCTCGGGTGGTCAGGGTGTGCCGGGGTCTGTACGGAGTCTAACGATGACCCGGCCTCCCCGCCATGACAGCTCGGGTGGTCAGGGTGTGGCGGAGTCTGTACGGAGTCTGACGATGACCCGGCCTCCCCGCCATGACAGCTCGGGTGGTCAGGGAGTGGCGGGGTCTGTACGGAGTCTAATGATGACCCGGCCTCCCCGCCATGACAGCTCGGGTGGTCAGGGTGTGGCGGGGTCTGTACGGAGTCTAACGATGACCCGGCCTCCCCGCTATGACAGCTCGGGTGGTCAGGGTGTGGCGGGGTCTGTACGGAGTCTCACGATGACCCGGCCTCCCCGCCATGACAGCTCGGGTGGTCAGGGTGTAGCGGGGTCTGTACGGAGTCTAACGATGACCCGGCCTTCCCGCCATGACAGCTCGGGTGGTCAAGGTGTGGCGGGGTCTGTACGGAGTCTAACGATGACCCGGCCTCCCCGCCATGACAGCTCGGGTGGTCAGGGTGTGGTCTGTACGGAGCCTACGATGACCCGGCCTCCCCGCCATGACAGCTCGGGTGGTCAGGGTGTGGCGTGGTCTGTTTCTAGGCTAACGATGACCCGGCCTCCCCGCCATGACAGCTCGGGTAGTCAGGGTGTGGCGTGGTCTGTTCCTAGTCTAACGACGACCCGGCCTCCCCGCCATGACAGCTCGGGTAGTCAGGGTGTGGCGTGGTCTGTTCCTAGTCTAACGACGACCCGGCTTCCCCGCCGTGACAGGCGTGGAAGACGGAGCACCGTTTCAGGGTATATAGCGTCATGTCGTATTCAGCAGTGGGCCTGGCTGTGACTAACTGCGCGCCATTAGTGCTGTGCCGCCTGCCGAGACTCCACGGGAAAGGCACCCCACAACACGTATGTCCGGGACATGGCCTGATTCTTCCTGGCCATGTTCTGCACAGCCGCCTCTAATCTCTCTCCGCTATCTACATCACAGACAGCGACAGACAGAGACAGCGTCTGTCTGGACCTGCTAACTGCCCCCCCCCCCCAGCCGTCGCCAAACATCCGCCTCCTTCGGCCCACGCCAAACACCCGCCCACTTCGGCCCTCGCCAAACACCCGCCCCCTCTAGCCTTCGCCAAACACCCGCCCCCCCGCCAGCCCTCGCCAAACACCCGCCCCCTTCGGCCCTCGCCAAATACCCGCCCCCTTCGGCCCTCGCCAAACACCCGCCCCTTCCAGCCCTCGCCAAACACCCGCCCGTCCAGCCTTCGCCGAACACCCGCCCCCTCTAGCCCTCGCCAAACACCCGCCCCCTCCAGCCCTCGCCAAACACCCCCCCCCCCACCCACACACCACCGCTCTACTGGCCGTCAGTTACCCAAAGCCTTATGTTAATTTCATTTTTGCAAACATATGATAATGACATTTCCTCCGATACCGTCAAGCTGGCACCATACGACACGTGTAGAAAGAATGAAACAGGAGTCGCACACTGTCAAACATAGCTAATGAACAGTGCCGACCTGTTAAACTGCCCTGTCATAGAGCAACACCGCTCATACACACTGGCTGTACGGACACCACGGGTAAACAACCGGAGTGTAATCGTCATTGTAACAACAAGGATTTCTTTCATCCACTGAACGTGGATTATCATTGATAATACGCCCCCCCCCCCCAGTAAACCCACTAAGCGCTGCCCCAACATATCATTGATAATACCCCCCCCCGTGAACCCACTTAGCGCTGCCCCAACATATCATTGATAATAGCCCCCCCCGTGAACCCACTTAGCGCTGCCCCAACATATCATTGATAATACCCCCCCCCCGTGAACCCACTTAGCGCTGCCCCAACATATCATTGATAATAGCCCCCCCCGTGAACCCACTTAGCGCTGCCCCAACATATCATTGATAATAGCCCCCCCCGTGAACCCACTTAGCGCTGCCCCAACATATCATTGATAATAGCCCCCCCCCCGTGAACCCACTTAGCGCTGCCCCAACATATTATTGATAATAGCGCCCCCCCCGTGAACCCACTTAGCGCTGCCCCAACATATCATTGATAATAGCCCCCCCCGTGAACCCACTTAGCGCTGCCCCAACATATCATTGATAATAGCGCCCCCCCGTGAACCCACTTAGCGCTGCCCCAACATATCATTGATAATAGCCCCCCCCCCGTGAACCCACTTAGCGCTGCCCCAACATATCATTGATAATAGCCCCCCCCCACCCCGTAAACCCACTTAGCGCTGCCCCAACATATCATTGATAATACCCCCCCCCCGTGAACCCACTTAGCGCTGCCCCAACATATCATTGATAATACCCCCCCCCGTGAACCCACTTAGCGCTACCCCAACATATCATTGATAATACCCCCCCCCCGTGAACCCACTTAGCGCTGCCCCAACATATCATTGATAATAGCCCCCCCCCCGTGAACCCACTTAGCGCTGCCCCAACATATCATTGATAATAGCCCCCCCCGTGAACCCACTTAGCGCTGCCCCAACATATCATTGATAATAGCCCCCCCCGTGAACCCACTTAGCGCTGCCCCAACATATCATTGATAATAGCCCCCCCCCCACCGTGAACCCACTTACCGCTGCCCCAACATATTATTGATAATAGCGCCCCCCCCCGTGAACCCACTTAGCGCTGCCCCAACATATCATTGATAATAGCCCCCCCCGTGAACCCACTTAGCGCTGCCCCAACATATCATTGATAATAGCGCCCCCCCGTGAACCCACTTAGCGCTGCCCCAACATATCATTGATAATAGCCCCCCCCGTGAACCCACTTAGCGCTGCCCCAACATATCATTGATAATAGCCCCCCCCCCCCCCACCCCGTGAACCCACTTAGCGCTGCCCCAACATATCATTGATAATACCCCCCCCCCGTGAACCCACTTAGCGCTGCCCCAACATATCATTGATAATAGCCCCCCCCGTGAACCCACTTAGCGCTGCCCCAACATATCATGGATAACCCCCCCCCCCAATAAACCCACTTAGCGCTGCCCCAACATATCATGGATACCCCCCCCCCCTCCTCTCCCCATCCGTGGACTCTGCTACACGTAGTATCTGCCTAATGGGAACAAACCGCTCTCCTTTGTTAAGGTTACACACCAATAGAAACAATCCCCATGATAAGCAATGGACAAACCCAAATTTGCAACCCCATGCCAGAGAAAAATCGGTAACCATGTTTGACTACGTGGGCTACAGGAAATTATAGAGCAATTATCCAACTTTATTTTAAGGTAAGCCACCCATAATAGCAAGGTAAAAGAACTCTGTTTTTGTGATTATTTTATGAAAGTATACCCAATTACACACCTTCTGGTGAATTTTTAGGATACTTTACCGTCCCGTTAAAAAAATATGCTCCATTTTCCAAGTATACCCCCATTTCACAAAATGACCAAAACTTGACACCTACCACGAATATGTAATTTTGCTACAATTCAGCTCAATATTAACTCATTATGATCAGTAATAGCTCTTTAGAAAGCTTAAGCCTAGTGCAATACAGGAATGATATTCAACAATGTAAATAGTAGCCACAAAAAATAACAGAATGGCAATAATAAAGTGCAGTTATGCAAAAACAGGACCGTTTTTGCCAAAATTCGAAATCACCACCTTCACAAAATTGGCTATAATTTCATCAAAAATGAAAATCTTGACACCAAACCACGTTTAAAAACTTCTAAAAACATGATTCTTGTAACAAAAATAAAGAAAAATATATGTAGCCGTGCAAATTTCCCGAGAAACACGTCCTGAAACTTGAAAATGTTATTTCAGAAATATTTTTTGGAGCAGCTTATTTCACACCAATTATCAGTAATTTACGCCTTGTGCTCACATTTTAATAAATCTGGTTATATATAATAGTCTCTGATATAATTATGATCTGCACGAAATGTTTTCTGAACTATTTACACGTTTTCTCCATGTTTTTTTCTTGAATATTCGGAATTTATCACGAAGAGCCATTCTCGGGGAAATACCCTGTGAATGACGTCACGAATTGGGGATTCCCTGTGCATGACGTAACGAGTTAGGGATTCCCCTTTCACTGACACCCGCCGGTGTTTGTCGATGTTTACCGAGGTCTTCTCTAAATCGCCGAAGCTTATTATACGATGCTCTTATTATTTTACCTATGTCACCACTTCTTTTGCTGTGTTTTATTGGTGCTTTGTTTCATTAAGACTGCTTAAAATATCAGGGCTATAGCCCGCCGATTTTTGCCGATGTTTACCGAGGTCTGTTCAAAATCGCCGAGGCTCATTATGGGTGGCTTACCTTAAAAACAAGTAGAACATAGGTTGACGTGCGATATTTTTTGCTACAGCCCATAGTACGACACCCCGCCTCCCCCACCCCTTAGCGCAACCCGCCGAAAATTAGAGATCTTGCGAATCAGCATGTGATGAGGTCGACCCCGAACCGCGCACCCGTAACATCCGCATGCATGATTACATACGTCACCGATTAATTGAAAAGGCACTATCCTGGCCAAAAATTAGTAAAAGAAACAATATATGCCAAGACAGAAATCATTAGTAGCCAAATAACCCTGATATACGACCATATTTTAGGCACTACTTGACGGTATATACTTTTCTACGCACGACCTATTCGTGTGTAAACTTAAGGCAAATAAATATCTGTACCGGAAGCCGTAACATCGTTACATTTACCGAGCAGCCTTCTATGGCAGCAGCCAAACGTCTCAACAAAAACGTCAATTTCTAGAGTGCATGTCCTTTGGGTGCAGTGGGAGAGGCGGTGTAACGCGGTCCCCCCAGCTGGCCTGCGTGGCGTCTCAGGCATCTCTCGCAATAACAAGTTACCAAAAGATGAAGGGAGAGCCAAGGCCTCTCGTCCAGTGATCCCGGCACTGGTTAAACAAAGATGGCCCCCCCCCACTGAGAGACCGCCGGCGTGTGTGTGTGTGTGTGATTGGGGGAGGGGAGGCACATTCCAAACCCTAAATGTTATGGGCAATTTGTTATCAGGTAATACACCAGTTCGCAGAGCGCATCATAGGAGGTACTTAGAGAAAACTGGCTGCGAGTTGTGGCATGAGGGGAAATGGTTCTCCCGGGGCCACTACCTATAGTTAGGTATGTACTGGGCCGTGCAAATTACCCACTTTCGCCTTTTTTCGGTCAATCTTCGGAGGAGAAGTCTACAATTTCTCTCGATGTGACCATCTGAGACGGAAGTTGTATATAAAATTGCAGCTCTTGACTATATATTTCCACTTAATATCGAAAGTGTCCAAATAAAATTGCAGTCCTTGACTACATATTCCAGTTGATATCGAAAGTGTTCAAATAATTAACCTCCATATACATTGTATAATTATCAGTGTCTATTTTGGATGTCTTTGTAACCCAAAAGTTCTCTCTCAATGACTACAAAATCTCGCACGTTTCTCTCGCTCTCTATATGCCTGGACGGTACACCCCCACCACTTTACTAAGGCTGGATTCTGGAGCAACGCTCTCAACCCTAGGATAAATCTTGGTGTTTGTCAATGCAGCGACCTTGTTGCGGATGAACGTGCAACGGTACGTTATAGAAGAGTTTACAATACGAAGTGCAGGGGTATTTTATCATCGAATAAGTGTCAAATTGGACTATTATGGGACTTAATCGGATACTTTTGTTACAATATGTACTTCATACCACTACAGCACGCTCTGACGAAGGGGGGTGAGTTTGTTTCAAACTAGTCTTGACCCCCACATACTGTGAGCCCCACCCACCAACACAGTGGCCCGGACTATCTCTCACTGTGGCCCCCACCATCTCTCACTGTGGCCCCCACCCCCTCTCACTGTAACCCACACCCTCTCCCTATGGTCCCCACCCTCTCTCACTGTGCCCCCCCCCCGCCCCTGTGGTCTCAGCGCTCCCAACCTCAGCGCCTTCCCTAGGCAGAACCCCCATCCCTGTCGCTCCACTACCCCCTTCACCCGTCCCATACCCTCTTCGCCTAATCCCCCACCCCCGCCCGAGCTGCCTTCCTCTCCCCTGCAACCCCTCACCCCCCGCCCGAGCTGCCTTCCTCTCCCCTGCAACCCCTCACCCCCCGCCCGAGCTGCCTTCCTCTCCCCTGCAACCCCTCACCCCCCGCCAGAGCTGCCTTCCTCTCCCCTGCAACCCCTTACCCCCCGCCCGAGCTGCCTTCCTCTCCCCTGCAACCCCTCACCCCCCGCCCGAGCTGCCTTCCTCTCCCCTGCAACCCCTCACCCCCCACCCGAGCTGCCTTCCTCTCCCCTGCAACCCCTTACCCCCCGCCCGAGCTGCCTTCCTCTCCCCTGCAACCCCTTACCCCCCGCCCGAGCTGCCTTCCTCTCCCCTGCAACCCCTCACCCCCCGCCCGAGCTGCCTTCCTCTCCCCTGCAACCCCTCACCCCCCGCCCGAGCTGCCTTCCTCTCCCCTGCAACCCCTTACCCCCCGCCCGAGCTGCCTTCCTCTCCCCTGCAACCCCTCACCCCCCGCCCGAGCTGCCTTCCTCTCCCCTGCAACCCCTCACCCCCCGCCCGAGCTGCCTTCCTCTCCCCTGCAACCCCTCACCCCCCGCCCGAGCTGCCTTCCTCTCCCCTGCAACCCCTCACCCCCCGCCCGAGCTGCCTTCCTCTCCCCTGCAACCCCTCACCCCCCGCCAGAGCTGCCTTCCTCTCCCCTGCAACCCCTTACCCCCCGCCCGAGCTGCCTTCCTCTCCCCTGCAACCCCTCACCCCCCGCCCGAGCTGCCTTCCTCTCCCCTGCAACCCCTCACCCCCCGCCCGAGCTGCCTTCCTCTCCCCTGCAACCCCTTACCCCCCGCCCGAGCTGCCTTCCTCTCCCCTGCAACCCCTCACCCCCCGCCCGAGCTGTCTTCCTCTCCCCTGCAACCCCTTACCCCCCGCCCGAGCTGCCTTCCTCTCCCCTGCAACCCCTCACCCCCCGCCCGAGCTGCCTTCCTCTCCCCTGCAACCCCTCACCCCCCGCCCGAGCTGCCTTCCTCTCCCCTGCAACCCCTCAACCCCCGCCCGAGCTGCCTTCCTCTCCCCTGCAACCCCTCACCCCCCGCCCGAGCTGCCTTCCTCTCCCCTGCAACCCCTCACCCCCCGCCCGAGCTGCCTTCCTCTCCCCTGCAACCCCTCACCCCCCGCCCGAGCTGCCTTCCTCTCCCCTGCAACCCCTCACCCCCCGCCCGAACTGCCTTCCTCTCCCCTGCAACCCCTTACCCCCCGCCCGAGCTGCCTTCCTCTCCCCTGCAACCCCTCACCCCCCGCCCGAGCTGCCTTCCTCTCCCCTGCAACCCCTCACCCCCCGCCCGAGCTGCCTTCCTCTCCCCTGCAACCCCTCACCCCCCGCCCGCGCTGCCTTCCACTCCCCTGCAACCCCTCACCCCCCGCCCGAGCTGCCTTCCTCTCCCCTGCAACCCCTCACCCCCCGCCCGAGCTGCCTTCCTCTCCCCTGCAACCCCTCACCCCCCGCCCGAGCTGCCTTCCTCTCCCCTGCAACCCCTTACCCCCCGCCCGAGCTGCCTTCCTCTCCCCTGCAACCCCTCACCCCCCGCCCGAGCTGCCTTCCTCTCCCCTGCAACCCCTCACCCCCCGCCCGAGCTGCCTTCCTCTCCCCTGCAACCCCTCACCCCCCGCCCGCGCTGCCTTCCACTCCCCTGCAACCCCTCACCCCCCGCCCGAGCTGCCTTCCTCTCCCCTGCAACCCCTCACCCCCCGCCCGAGCTGCCTTCCTCTCCCCTGCAACCCCTCACCCCCCGCCCGAGCTGCCTTCCTCTCCCTTGCAACCCCTCACCCCCCGCCCGAGCTGCCTTCCACTCCCCTGCAACCCCTCACCCCCCGCCCGAGCTGCCTTCCTCTCCCTTGCAACCCCTCACCCCCCACCCAGGCTGACTCCACCGGCTGGGCTGCCACCCCCGTAGAAATGAGTATCTTATGAGCAACCTGACCCACCCGCCCAGGCTGCCCCCCCCCCGCCTCCCCCCCCGTCCGGGCTGACCCCCTCCCCGCCCGAGCTGACCCCCCCCGTCCGGGGCGCCCCCCCCCCGTCACAGCACGCACACAGTCGGGGGTAATCCCCGAGCTTCCCGCTGGGATGGTTGCCCGGGTCCCTCTGCCGTGGTCAGACCCAGCTTTGTCACTGCACAAACGTCCCATAACGCCCCGCCCCGCTAGGATTGACCATCAGCCTGCGAGTGGCAGCCTGTCAGGATTAAATATCAGTCCTTGAAAATGCATTATAAATAAGGCTATCAGGTGCTCAAAAGAGAGTTCAGGCCGGGGCATATAATATAGGTCCTCACACTAGAGCCCCATGGATCGTCACACAAGGGACACATAGATCTAAACATCCGTCGAGTTTATTTCCTGCCGGTATGTGTTATATGATGAACTTGACCTTCAATCTCACTTGATGTCGCAACATGGCTTCCAGATTAATTTGTCTGGCATTTGGGAGCCAGGCACTCCGCTGTCCATTTTGTAAGATGCCTTTGCATGTTTAATAAAGGTGATAAAATGGGCGTCTTTCCACCTATCACGGTGAAAGGTGAACGGGAATCAGTGTTCGTTAGTGAGAACACACGGCTGCAGCTGTCAACTGTGACAGGTCATCACTTTGTCTGACAGTTTATATCTGTCATATTACTTTGTTGCCAGCAACGATAGAAATTATAGGTAGCATATGGCAAAGGCGGCGAAATTTGCATATTTGTTTTACGTGATGCTACATTATTTTGTATATCTCTTCGCTGCAGACAAAAAAAGTCGTTGAAACCGTCCGCCGGGGCTAAAACAAATGTCGTTGAAACCGTCCGCCGGGACTAAAAAAAGTCGTTGAAACCGTCCGCCGGGGCTAAAAAAAAGTCGTTGAAACCGTCCGCCGGGGCTAAAAAAACAATTTCTCGTATACAGTCCAATGTGAAATTTATTCAACGATAATATTCGAAGTTAAAAAAATTGCATTCGTGCCACGCCAAAACAACTTTAGCTCAATTAATCTGCTGTGTTTCCACGCTGTCTTATATTATCGAGCTATAACGCCCCAAATAGTAGAAGGGCATACTTTTTCCACTTGTTTTCGCACCTACCAATTTAACTTCTGCGAGCGAGGAAAATTACGTCAAAAGTGAATACAAACTCAACTCAACGAAACGCACTCAACCATGAGAACAATACACGCCCTCGACCACAGATGTCTACGCACTGCATCAAGGCTCACCTGTCAATCTTGTGACATCATTGGGGAATTTTCAAATAACGTTCTGATGCAATGCTCCCAGAAATAAACCCGCCGGTTCTCACTTTTGCTACTTTGACGAACGCGTTTATAGTGATATCGTGGAATAAAAAATGTAAACTCCCATTAAAACAAATTGTTATTTGTTTATCTTCCCTAAACCAAATTAACTCTGAGCAAGACAAAATCGTGGCACGAACACTTTAAGATGCCGTTGCACCTTACTCCACCACGGGGTCGCATGCTCAACGCTCATTCGTACCGAGTGAAACTGGCCATACGCCTACCATGCGATGTCGCCATCTAGCGGCTGCACATGCCAACGAGCTACACTGTAGAGAGAGACTGTTGACGGTACGTGGCCAAGATGGCCTGCTCCTGGTGCCGCCTTAACGACCCTACATGGCGCTCCACGGCCACAGTGGCGCTGCCTCAACCCTGGCGGGCGTAGGGTGCACCAACGAATACCTCACCACTACCAATTATCTGTCCCCCCCTAACGGTTAGCCTCCTCGCTGCGCCTCGTAAACAAGACATCAGCATTCAGTGCTCATCCCTTCTTTGTACTGGATTTCTGTGTATGAAACATCAATCGTTGCCTTCTCAGTCTGTCCTGTTACTCCCTTCTCCCTTTTTCTATCCATTTTTTCTTTTATTAGTCATTAACGTTACCCCCCACCCACCCCACTAACCCCCGGATAGACACTAACACTCGTCAGTTTGAATTCCCCTGCTGCCGCAGCCGCCAGTGCCCCTGCCTGGATAATGTCATCGTGCCTGTACTCATGATGTCAGTCCTTGTCTCGTGTTACTCCCCGTGTTCAGTGTTTCCACACTGTCTGGAAAGACCCCACTCTCTGCCTTCGACTCACTCACCTAAGGGTCCATTATATCTCTGTTGTCGCTTACTGCCTCAATGCATTTTCACACTCGCTGGCCAGGGCGGCGCTGGGCAACTTCATAGGACAAATGCGCCGCGCATTTCCACTTATTAGTGCCGGGGACCCAGCCTAAGCCTAATAACACACGGTATCAGGCGATCAAAAGAAAGCGTCCACTCTCAATTATAGCTTTTTATAAATGATACTTTAAGGTGTATTTTGCTGTATTGAATACGCAGAGCTCGTTAGTTGTATGTTTAATTCTTGAAAATTATAATGTTTCCGGAAATTACAGCAGATTTGACCGTCTTTCAAGAATTTTCAAATTTGCTCCTGGCCGAGAGCAGCGGTATAATCAGAGCTTGCGTAGCGCCACCTAGCGAATGGGAGCTTGGAAACCCACCAAGAAAGTCTCTGCTAACTGGTTAAAATGCTACTGTCCGCCGCTCACCATTGGTCGGCCGTAAATCTACATTATCTGCAGACCGGAATCTTTGTTGCGCCGCCTTCATCTGTATATATAAGTAATGGAGACTGGCCCCGAGATCCGCTAGGTGGCGCAGACCGCAGTGTGTACTGAATACTCTGTGGCTTCGGAAAATATTTGGAGAGTGTTCGACGGTTACGGCAGTAAACTTCTTCCTTTCTCCACTAGAGGTACTGCGGCACAAATCAGTGCTTTTGGCGATGGACAATTCTCAATTCAGTGCACCCAGTTGGTACTTCGATTTATGTATCTCGTTACAAATTCATAATTATGGTTCGCTGGCTTACCCGCAGCTTGTTCCCTACAATAAAACAGGACACACTGTATAAAATCAGAAAGGGCAAATTTATTGCCGAGTGAGAAAGACACTACATGACATACAAATTGTCAAATTAATTAAATAAAAGTAGTGGAACACTTCGCCTTTAAATGGCGGAACTCTTCGCCAGTAATTGGCGGAACGCATCGCCAATAGACAATAAACAGACCACGTGACCCTATTAGGGGTTGGCGTAACCAATAGCCACGTACATAGGTGAAATACATCAACATGTACGTAGGCGGAACATATCGCCCTGTAAGTAGGCGACACACATCGATATCTACGTATGCCAAATACATTATCCAAATATATATTGACTGAGCACCTTATAATTGGTAAAATTGGATAAGCTGACCGAATATTTGGCACGTTGAGGTCAAAGCGGAATCAAAAATTTAAAGACACTCATAATTATTGAAGTAATCTAAAATTGACAATTACAAATGGTTTCATAAAAACGAGGAATAGTGGTCATCCATATCAATAAATTTTCAGTTATCTTTTAAGGAAATAATTATACGTCAGTTTATTGCCGGAGTTAATAAATATAAGACTGTTTTACGGTACAAACCGTACAATACTGATCAATTTAATAATCATTCCGTGGTGATAAAAACGGAAATTCAATCAAAACCTTAATATAACGGAGGCGGCGGGAAGGAAGAGGTCCCCTCGTCGGCATCTGTTGTCTGAATGACTGACCGGGTAAAACTTCTTGCCGCCAGCCAACAGCCGGCCACTGATGGGTTGACTTCAATAAACAACGGGTTGCTAGGCGCGTCAACGTGGACGATTCCGTTATTGTTGCTGCTTACGTGATAAGTAACATCTCGCGGATACGTAAAATTAATTCCGAATTTCAAAATTATTCTTTGAATATCTCTCGGTTCATGAAAGTAGAATGATGCATGGTTGCTACTACAATACAACTGTGTATTGCTGGTTTCAAATGCAGCAAAACAGCATCCATGTCGGCTAATTAATTACCAATAAACAGTGAATTATCTGAAGTGATCAATAATGTTAGAAACCAAGCCAGGCGGCTGCACTTTTAAAGTTAGGAATGCGATAATAAATAAACTGCACATATGGACAAAAGAGAGAATAAACCGTTAAAAAGGTGGAACAAATCCACTTCCACAGGAGATTGATTCATCGTCTGGTGCACGCCTACATGACGTGGTTCACATATGGGGATAACGGATTGCCACAGATAGGCAATGGTGGGTCTGATCCACTCTAAAATGGGACGGGGGGTGGGGGTAGTGGGGGGGGGGGCTTCGGACCCCATGGACACCGCCCCTGGACTTCCTACCCCCCTTTGACCGCCCCCACCCCACACCCCTCTGGAGCTCTAAGTGCAAGTGCAAATAAATAGAAAGCAGTCAACAATAAGTCAGGTTGGCCCAAACTATGTCTTTCTTATATCTGCGAAAGGATTTATCTTGACCGGAAATGATGTCATCCCACTAAATCACAATGCATTGTGTCAACCAAACGCGCAGCCACATACATAGTGTCATGTAGTGTCACCAGGGAATGCTTCAATCAACCACTAAATAGCATCAGCCTTATTTGAATAACGTATTAAACCACACTTTACATTGACCAACGTGCAATGCGTTTTTTTTAAATAGCATTTTCATTCTATTGTAAGTGCAATACGGCTATATATTAAGTAGTTTTCTTGCACCGTCGAACGAAGCTGTTTAGAACTCTGTGGCGACTGCATGGCTTATTACCCCCTCCGCCTCACAGCGGCCACCATAATGCCATTAGGGTGATTGTGACGAGAGGGTGGGGACCGTACGATAGGACATGCTGCCATGGTTACGGTGACACTGGAAGGCCGAAGGACGGAGCTCCGCCGCCCCACCCCCATTCCCACCCCCCCTCCACCCCCCACCACCCCCCTAGACCAAACCCTTTTTACGAATCCGTCATTTCCAGACATGGGCAAGTCAGAGTGTGTGTGTGGGAGGGAGTGAGGGGGGGGGGGCAGGGGGGTTGAGGGTCACTGGACACATCAGTCAGGGATCGTGTCGCCCAGGTGATGGCGGATACTGCTGTGCCGGGCCCTAGCTGGTGTTCTGCTAGTCCCATGGTGACTGCTGGTGGTCGTCCGTCGTCATGGTGGGGGGGGGGGGAGGCCATCTCTAGACCCCTGGTCAGTGGTCGATGGGTTGGCGGGTATTGGAGGCGAGGTGAGCGACGCGGGGGGAGGGGGGAGGGGGAGGTTTATCGTCATGGGCTGGTGTTATCGCATACCGTTGACGGTGTTCAGAGACCGGTGGGATGAGCGGACGCTGGTATTCCGGTGCCGGTTGGCGGCCATATCTCAGCTATATGTCTAGGGTACAGGCACCTTTATATTAGCTTGGGGTCGACGACTTTATGAAGTCAAAGTCAGTTTAATGCTGCCGTATACTATTGGTTGTATCCACACCTTATTATACCGCTACCTTATTAAAAGTGGGACAAGGATTTCAATGGAAGCGATGGCCCAATGTAATATCCATGTGCAGACCAGAGGCCTCAACAGTAACGGTTTATTTCATTTCAGTGAAGACGAGATTTGGGGGTTTCTGACTCGAAGTGAACCACCGTTGGAATAGAGTAGCGACTAGGTTGAACTGGGAAAAGAAAAACACTTCGCATAGCGTAGGGACTGACAGGGAACTGATTGAAATATATAGGGGCTGAAAGGAAAGACTGATTGAAATATGTAGGGACTGAGAGAGCATACTGATTGAGATATGTAGGGTCTTAGAGGAAAAACTTATTGAAATATTTAGGGACTGACAGGAAAAAGTGATTGAAATATGTGGGGACTGTGAGAAAACACTGATATAGTGCAGACAATGGTAACAAAGACACTGATTGATATAATGCAGGCCATGGAAACAAAAACCCAGATTCAAACAGTATAGGAATCGGGTACAAAAAAACTCATTAAAATGGTGCATTACCGTGTGTGGGAGACAATAGGTAAGACGAGTGTCTCGGGGGAATAGTCCAAGCCATGGAGATTGGGAAACTGAATAAAGCCTGAGAACTCTGACCTGTACCATCAGCCTTGGTGTCTTGGCAGAAGTCTCACCATGTCAAGGCCACTTCGCCTGGGTGCGTCGGGGGCTTGGGGGCGGGGGGCTCTGGGTTCTGTGAGGCGGTGTCCTTGCCGGAGTCGAGGCAGGGGTAGGGGAGGGGGATGGGCAGTCTTTTGGCCCAATACGGTGGCGGACGAAATGACAGACTTCAGATTAAACCGCATCACCCACGGCAAGCCCTGCCAAAATTAAATTGACCTGCTTACGACCTCTGGCGGAAGGTGACACGTCGGAAGATTGCTGACATGATTAGATTTCATCATCATCCGGTAGTCAGACCGGCTGGGCCGGGAGGGGAAGGGGGGGGGGCTCCCGCGGGGAGTGGCGGAGTGGTGACGGAGTGGGGCTAGGGATATCTCGCTCCGTGGCGATTAGCTGGGGGAAGGTGATGGGTGTGCGTGGAGGTAGGGGGGGGGGGGTGTTCGCCCTCTCGCCATATCATGGAGTACAAAATCCCTAACGCTATAACAAAATGAACCAATGTAGGCAGGTTTAATCTGAACTGTAATCCATCGTTAATAGTTGGAGTGCCACGCACGAGTAATGATGTTGTTGATGGAAGATGATTGTATCTCTGACCTTACAATGTTCTTGACTGTGCAAGGCCAACTTGCGTCCGCCGCCTTAACCCATTCTTGCCTGAATTATAAATACCGATGATCAAGCTGCTTGTTCTGGCGTTGGGGCTTTGTTATGGACTTACTAGGACCCAATCACCAAACCAGAACTGATCTGAGCACTTAACCCAGATTAATTAACCGTCCCTTTTTGGGGACGTTGGACGCGGGAGGCTAAAAAGCATTGAATATGTTGTCAACAAGAGAAACGTAGGTGACTCAATGCAAGGAGGTGTTTATTGACTTCACAAATATAACTCGTCTGATTTTGGGCAGAACATTAAAGCAGTGTACCATAGAGAAGGCATAAGTAGGTTTTTTAACACTTGTTACAACAAATTGGTTTGTCTCATTATATCTGTGAAAGCGGTCGAGACTCGTATCGTCTTCAGTTTGCATAGGGCGCATCGACGCTGGGTTGGGTTGATGATGATAATGTGATGAGGCTGATCCACGATGCACCTCCCGGGGCCCCGTCCTCTCCATGGCGGCCAAGGCCTCAGTGTGTTTATGGTTGTAGCGTTTTCAGATGTTCTTGCCATTACCGCCCCCTGCCCCGCGCCCCCCCCCCCCTCCCCCATTGTCACACATTGCATGTCAGTTTTCATAGGTTGATCACTGTGGGCCATGTACGTCACAACCACCTTGTCCCCCTGGACGATAATGGGGAGCTCGAGCAAGGCGTCTCTGGCAGAGAGGTTGGTGTATGTGCCCGAACCCCCGCGGAGCACACCAACAATGATACACTTGGCTCTGACGGGCCTCAGCAGTATTACTCATTAGTTTCGATATTTATTTCAACGTGTGTAACGGCCAGCCTAAATTATGCCTTCGAGCAAAATAAACTCCTTACAGACGAGGCTTAATTTTGCTTTTGCGAAAAAAAACAAAGATCGTATTTATGTATCTCGCTATGAAGTAATAATGATATGCGGACGCGCCCGCAGCTTGTTTCCTGGCAAGAAAACACAACACAGTGTATGGAATCGGAAAGGGCAAATTTATTGCCGAGTATGAAAGATACCATATAACATACACATTGTCAAGGTAACTTGATAAAACTAGGGGAACACGTTACCGTATTATGGGTTGGCGTATTGCTATGTACATAGGTGGAATATATCACCATGTACATAGGCGGACCACATCGCCCTGTATGAAGGCGGAACACATCGCCCTGTATGAAGGCGGACCACATCGCCCTGTACGAAGGCGGAACACATCGCCCTATATGAAGGCGGACCACATCGCCCTGTATGAAGGCGGAACACAGCGCCCTGTATGAAGGCGGAACACATCGCCCTGTACGCAGGCGCAATACATCGCCCTGTATGAAGGCGGGAACACATCGCCATGTACGTAGACGGCACACATCGGCATGTACGTATGCCGAATACACTGTTTCAAATTAAAATAAATCGACCGAGCACCATACATTGGTCACTTTACATTGATCACGTGGTAAATCTCGCGCGTTTAATTAAAAACGAAAATGTATTAAGACCACAAAATTGCAATTAAGCTGATTTGTTTTATTGTTTAGCCGGGGAAGGTGAGCGGGCCTCCACCTTGCTCAGAAATATATCATCAATAACATAACAGTCTCATATTTAAATATTTGGGGCTATGTATATAAATGAGCTTCATTCTGAGTGAGAAGTAATTTCTACGATCAGATCAAAAATAATTAGAGAAAAAAATATACGTCAAATAAAATGAGCAAATTTCAAGATTATTACTTAGTCTGGGGACTCGTTAAGGCGGATTATTACTTAGTCTGGGGACTCGTTAAGGTGGATTATTACTTAGTCTGGGGACTCGTTAAGGCGGATTATTACTTAGTCTGGGGACTCGTTAAGGCGGATTAAAGCCTGGTCGGGTTCATGCGAGCCACTGGGATTCTTCTGTATTTCTATTTAAATCCCAGCTGGATCGAAGTATCGAAAGTGTGGCAACATATTTACAAATGGTGTTCACAAAGCGAGGTGGAATAACTGTAATCTATGTCCTTTAATAAGACAATTAGGCATCAGTTCATTCATAATAGTCAGCCATGGGATTTCTCGAGTCCGGCGTGTCGTCACTACTCTACCTGGCGGCAAACAGTGCGTATGCTGTTCAAACTTCCTTATGGAACTCATTCCAAGCTACTACCTGTTATATGTAACGATCACTCCGTAGAACTACAACTGCACTTAAGGCTCATGACGTTTGTTTGTTGTATCTTAGACAGCGAAAATGTGTGTAGAAAAACCTGAGTTTAAGTTTAATATTAGTAGGAGTATTAAGTACCTATCTGATTAATATAAAATAAATAAATATAACACATTAAATCATTTACCATCTCTGAAATGAAGTCCCTCATGATTAATCACACCGCCTCGGCCTCTAAGGAAGACGCAATGCGTGCTGGCGCGATACTAGACTTCCTGCAATTTAAGATGCATGCCACTGACCTAGTCGAAGTTGAAGTGCATCATTTAAACGATATAATCGAATATTTATGCATAACATAGGCCCCTAATTCAACGTTGACGTCTAATTCAGTTGTTTGTCATTTACTTTTTATTTAAGTTCTCGTTCAAGTTCCATTCTTTGAGTTTAATTTCTGTGTGTGTATATGTACTTTAAAGTGTTCGTGCCACGATTTTGTCTTGCTCAGAGTTAACTTGGTTTAGGGAAGATAAGCAAATAACAATTTGTTTTAATAGGAGCTTACATTTTTTATTCCACGATATCATTATAAACTCGTTCGTCAAAGTAGCAAAAGTGAGATCCGGCGTGTTTATTTCTGAGAGCATTGCATCTGAGCGTTATTTAGAAATTCCCCAATGATGTCACAAGATTGACAGGTGAGCTTTGATGCAGTGCGTAGACATCTGTGGTCGAGGGCGTGTATTGTTCTCATGGTTGAGTGCGTTTTGTTGAGTTCAAGCCAATGAGCAGACAGAATCTGAGTCTCAATACAAAAGCACATGCGTTTGTATTCCCCTTTGACGTCACTTTCCTCGCTCGCAGAAGTTAAATTGGTAGGTGCAAAAACAAGTGGAAAAGGTATGCCCTTCTACCATTTGGGGCGTTACAGCTCGATAATATAAGCGTGGAATAACTGTAAGGTGAAAGACACGGATGGTTGTACGTTTTGTAATAAGGCCCCAGAATGATTCATGTATATCTTCTGGGACTGTCCGTATGTTGAAGGTGTGTGGATGGATTTTGTTAATTGGGTAGAACCATATACTCATGTGAAGACACCTTTATCGTATCATTTTTGGGCTTTCTGATAAACGGTGTAGTTGATTACCTAATCACTAAATACTTATTGCAAAAAGACACATATATTTATGCAAATGGAAAGGAAAGACTATAATCCTGAGACGTACCAAACCTCCAAGTATGTCTCAGGATTATAAAGTCAAACTGTCTCACAGAGCGATGCATCGCGTGCATTAAGGGAGGATCTAGCTTGTGTAATTTTGACAGAAAGTGGGGCCCACTCCGACCAATATTTGAATGATCAGTTTCACAGTTCATTGTTTATTTGCATGCCTGTGCCTTGCAATATTTGTACTCAATACCTGCTGCGGATGTAAAAACGAAACAAAAACAAAACACAGAAAAAACAATCTTTGTTTATCTTTGAAATGCCCTACAAAAACGAATCTTTACTCCCTGCAGTTTTCCATTCTGTACAAATTTGTTCCATGCTAAAAGCGCCTCAATTTGTTGAAAACAACAATTGTGATATGTGTGATAAAGTTGATACCGCAGTACACCAACTTGTGGTCTGTAGAGAGCTCAGGGCATTATGGAATGACTGAAAAAAATTGGCGGCAAACTATTGATTCTGCCTTCGGAAAATATATTAATGCGATAGTTAGTATACGGTTAACCGCTCTCCACCCTTAACAACTGTCTGTCGCTTGTCAAACATGTTATGCATAGACAGAAATATAAAATGATTTATGTGAACTTTTTTAAACTGATTTTTATATGCAAGCAGGTGGCACAATATTTCTGCTAATGTGTGGCCGTCTCTGAGTATAATGTCTTCACTATTTGTGAGTGGCAAGCAGTTACTAATCCAAAAACTGTGAGTTTGGGTTTTAGGTACATTTAACCTTGACCAAGTCAATGGATAGCTTTGAACTAGCTTGTCTAAAGCTCACTAGTAGTGAAAAATTAGAAGTAAATAGTTAATTTAATGAACCATTTACAGATAATGCCATAATAATGATTATTACGG
The DNA here is from genome assembly GCA_964019135.1 of Arenicola marina. Classification (NCBI taxonomy): domain Eukaryota; kingdom Metazoa; phylum Annelida; class Polychaeta; family Arenicolidae; genus Arenicola; species Arenicola marina. The sequence continues at coordinate 2,519,991 of OZ025257.1, read as the reverse complement.
CTGTCATTCTGCAACAAGGGGCTCTAAGGATATGCCTCGACTGTTTTGTTGGGCTCTTGCAACATGGCTACATTGCCCGGTGAGAACCTCTGACCTTTCTCTGATCTCGCCTCTGTGGGTTCGGTCACCGCGATGCCCTCGGTGGTCACGTGATACGGCGCGACATGCGGGGGCTGGCAATATATGGTCCGCGCTCTCCATCCTAATGTCAGGGGGCAGGGTAGTCAGGATAATACGGAATGTCCCGCGTGATAGAACGGTGTAACATAGCCACTACATCTAGTCCCGGCACTGTATCAATGCGCCTCGCTTCTCCACAGCGTCGGCAGCACCGAACTAATCAACGGGTCTGCCACAGTCTAATGTATTGCCAAAAATGTCCCTGTTACTATTTTATGCACGCAAAACCGTTCTCTTTACTGCTTGTCGGTGAAACCAGTTCTATATGGAAGTCCGGGCTGGCATTGCGTGGGATAACACAAGTCGTGGCTGGTCACTTGCAGTCCAAGCTTTGTTCAGAAAAACAACATTTGCTCCTTCGGCGAGTTCGAGGTGATCCATCACTTTGAGATATAAGCAGCGCGACATGCCATGACCTTGGGCTTCAGTGACCTTGATAAAGAACTGTCGTGACCGGGGTCGACCTGGTGTTACGTGAGTCAAGTCACATGGGGCAGATCACCAAACTCTAATTACAACTTATTGATTGCCTTATGCCCCGCCAAACCGGTATCATACTCCCTCCCCTCTCCACACTCACCTTTAGAACTCTGTAAGGGCCTTTTCCCTTAGGTGTACCCCTTCCCCTTCCCCTCCCCCAGCAGTCTAGTATACGGATCCTGGCTGCACCACCCCCTCCCATGGCAATCTAGGATAGGGCTTTGTCTCCTGGTTGTACATGCCCTTCCCGCCCTGGCAGCTCAGACACGAGTCTTTTCTCCGGGTGTACCCTACCCTCCCCTAGCAGTCCATTGTAAGTGCCTCCCGACGCAGGCTGCGGAAGACTACTCTTCCGGCGTTATGACTGGCTCATCAATAGATGTCGTCAGGCCCTGCTTGGAGGTCACACAGTGTCTGCTTTTCGCAGAGTTGTCTCGAAATGGCGTAAAAAAATATTTTTGTCTCCCGGTTGTGTTTGTTACAATGGGTTATATTGGGAGATGCAACTGAGAGGATATTCTTGGCACAGCACTCTGTGGCCTATTTCCCTTTGCATACGTCATCATTTGCAGTCCATAAGTATTAGCCTTGACTCGTCACGCTCCGTCATGAGTGAGGCGAGTGACGGGAGTGCGGACGGTGATAACCGTTCACTGCCTTATTGAGGGGAGGGAATACCTTTTCCGCGATTGGCATCCAGACATTCTTGGAGATTCGCGATTCACAGGGGGTATCTCGCCCCCCCCCTCCCTTATCATCGCAGTTAAGTAAAGTTGACAACAGTGTTTGCCATCACATATGAACTTATATATAAATTAGTGAAGTGATGATCAGATCACATCACGCAAATGGCCCAATCTCTTTTCAAAATAAAGATTTGTCGATTCTAGTCAAGCCTGAAGCACAATTTTCAAGCTGTCCTACGAATAGTGACGCTTTCTTAAGTTTCTATACAGTCGACTAAAATATATGCTCCACTGTCTGCGTCCTGCATATAACAATTCAATGCCATTATCTACAGATATTTGAAGTGGGACGGTATTAGTGCCATACCACGCCGTATATACTCAATTAAGATTTTATGATGTCACTCTCTAGACACATCTCGCATTCAGCGTATTGCTGCATATTTTTAAATAAATGTATTTATTAATGTAACACGGATTGTGAAACAAAGTTTTATGGGAAAAATGGCGCGTGAAGTGTCCAGGCCATACCAGATTGTATGAAACTTTGATACAACGAAGCAGTGGTTGAAAAGTACGATTTCGGTTATTTAATTTAGTTTCATGACCTTTAACTCTTGCTGTAATAGCGTCCGCCGCATTTATCATTCGGAAGGCCGACTTACGGCCTCCATAGATCTTACTTTACTTCCGCCGACGATATGAGGGCATAAGCTGTTTTGCCCACATGGCTTACGGACAGTCTGTGGCCTTGCTGGAGCTTGACATGACATCAGGGACCCTGGACCCCCAACCACGGCAGTGACACCCTCCCACCCCTCCAATCTCCTGGAGTTATGGGTGATCTCTCGATCCAGCGAGGTCAATTTCTCATGCTTTGTGAGGTTGATGACCCTGGGATGGTCCTCTTTAAGCGGGACGGGGCGGGGCGGGGCGGGGCGGGGCGGGGTGGGGGGGGGGGGGGGGGTGGGGCGGGGTGGGGGGGGGGGGTAGGGAGATGCGGGGCGGTCCACTAACACGCTGAACGCAAGGTCAAGACATCTGTTAAAATGGTTTCCATTGAGATGGCAGACGACTTTGATCAAGCTATTTGGCGGGTTCTTTTTAGTTCTTTACCGGGCATAGAGCCTGTGGTATATGGCTGAGTGCCGTCGTTGGCACAGGTAAGGCATATTACGTTTGCGGCTCCACCAATTTATTGCTGGCTCAGGTATCGATTGGAACAATTTAATTTCGTTTGCGAGATCATTCTAGTATATTTCTGATATATTTCTAAAATATATCCAGGCGCCATAGCGACACTGTCGAACGCCATATTGATACTGTCGGATGCCATAGCGACACTGCCGGATGGCATAGCGACACTGTCGGACGCCATAGCGACACTGCCAGACACCATAGCAACACTGCCGGACGCCATAGCGACACTATCGGGCGGCATGGCGGCGCTTTATTTAAACATTACCTCACTGGCTATAAGAAAGTGTGACAGGATTGTTAATGGATTTGGCCCCAATTGAGCTTCACAAGACCGCAATAAAGTGATCGCAGACGTGACCAACATGTCTAAGGCATATGGAAGAGAAAGTACAATGGAGGGGGGGTCGTTTAACCCGATCCGTGGCGACCTTGGAGTGGCTTGGCCTGCTGCTTAGCGTCCCAAAGCCAGCGCTGTCTCATACTTAGGCCTTATGTGATCATACACTGTGCCCCCCGCCCGCCCCCCCCCCCCCCACCCCTCTTCCCCCGGGGAGACTGGCCATGGCCTCAAGCCGTGTTAGGCAGGCTTGTGTGCGTAATGCGCTTAGGCGAGACAACCGGAAGTTATGTTGGATGACCCGGTGTCAAGGTCAGGACCAGGGCGTGGCCTGGTTTGTTTGCATTGGATGACTGGATGTATGGTACTATAGTGCGGAACAAATTAATTTGCATTTAATGTCGCAATTAAGGCAAGAATGGTTTGGAAAACACTTTGATGGCTGATTGCCTGGATTGTCTCACAGTCGATTGCACTAATCGGGGACATTCACTTCGCATTTCATTGCCGACTTCTGTATGCCGCATAATACAGCAGTGCCCTGTACAGACCTAACGTTTTGTCCATGCGCACAGGGCAGACGTTTGTACGTTGCACCAGGTTGCATCAACGTTTCATTGGATTCATTCTGCTGGTAGAAACGTAGAAACAATGCTAAACAAAGTTCAACTGTTCAAAGGCTACCGATGCTCAGCATGCAAGCGACTTGACGACGCAAGTACAGCATGCAAACATGCAGCATGAGAGGTCGCACTGTAAATGGCTGTTCTGCTGTTAACGATAAAGAATCGATGAATTCCTGACAGATACAGGATGTAGATGTAGATCCAGTTCTCAGATATAAGCGATGAAGGCTGGCAAAGTCTCAATGTATTAGCTACAATAACTAATCAATAGATGTTGGCAGTAAACTTACGTTATTTCATTCGTTCATTTATTCCATTTTAATCATATTCCCGTAGTGTGGCATTTTTGTGACATGAAAAATATGCGTAGGTGTGAAAAGATACCGGAGCGTGTATTGAGGTATATTAGCAATGAAGTTAGATTAGAATACGCAGAGTTGAGGAAGAGAGCGGGTAGACCATTGCCATATGTTGCGCGGTTGCGCGGCACAGCATTAAAGTACACCAGCATCAACAAGATTGGGTCCCGCTACCGTCCCGACATGCATAATGTAAAGGAAAGCAATACAGAAAATGAGCCAACTATGTGTATGCTACGCGTCAAAACAATAGCTTATAGCTAAAATTCCGTGAAACATCAAGGCAGCAAGTTATGGATTATGCTCTACAAGGATACACAGTTAATTAAATCTTTAGATGTTGTGCCGCTGTAAACCATGCACCCAAGCAGCCGAGTCAGGCGCAGTGTGACTGTGGCCTGCCGACTACGTCACCGAGACAACAAGCAAATAGCTATAGCATCCGGTGGCAGATCCAAGGGTAATACGATAAAACAAATCTTGATCCTTAGCTTTTTTAATCATGGCAAACCAAACATAAGTTTAAAATGAATCTTTTAATCATAACGTTAATCTTCTCCCCGTTGGAGAGGCTGACAGGCTGACAGGATGACAGGATTAGAAAGGAGACTATTCGACAGAGGGATAACAGAATAGCTGGAGAGAAACAGTTAATGACAGAATAGATGGAGTCAGATTTCCGAAGATCTCTTGTTATGCTCCACTCCGGGGGTGAGGGCAGAGGGCAGGCCCGGGGGCGGGGATTAGACATGGGGGGTAAGTCAGGCGGTAGGCCGGGGGTTGCGGGTGGCGGATCCAGGGGGTGGGCCTGGGGGCAGGCCAAGGGGCAGGCCTGGGGGCAGGCCAAGGGGCAGGCCAGGGGGTCCGACGAGGAAGACTGATTACTAAGCGGCCGAACCGGACGCCGTACCATGGTCTCCACTCTGTGTGCTACAGCACCGGGCGCCGTACCATGGCCTCCACTCTGTGTGCTACAGCACCGGACGCCGTACCATGGCCTCCACTCTGTGTGCTACAGCACCGGACGCCGTACCGTGGCCACCACTCTGTGTGCTACAGCACCGGACGCCGTACCATGGCCTCCACTCTGTGTGCTACAGCACCGGACGCCGTACCATGGCCTCCACTCTGTGTGCTACAGCACCGGACGCCGTACCGTGGCCACCACTCTGTGTGCTACAGCACCGGACGCCGTACCATGGCCTCCACTCTGTGTGCTACAGCACCGGACGCCGTACCATGGCCTCCACTCTGTGTGCTACAGCACGGGACGCCGTACCATGGTCTCCACTCTGTGTGCTACAGCACCGGGCGCCGTACCATGGCCTCCACTCTGTGTGCTACAGCACCGGACGCCGTACCATGGCCTCCACTCTGTGTGCTACAGCACCGGACGCCGTACCATGGCCTCCACTCTGTGTGCTACAGCACCGGACGCCGTACCATGGCCTCCACTCTGTGTGCTACAGCACCGGACGCCGTACCATGGCCTTCACTCTGTGTGCTGCAGCACCGAACGCCATACCATGGCCTCCACTCTGTGTGCTGCAGCACCGGACGCCGTACCATGGCCTCCACTCTGTGTGCTGCAGCACCGGACGCCGTACCATGGCCTCCACTCTGTGTGCTACAGCACCGGACGCCGTACCATGGTCTCCACTCTGTGTGCTACAGCACCGGACGCCGTACCATGGCATCCACTCTGTGTGCTACAGCACCGGACGCCGTACCATGGCCTCCACTCTGTGTGCTACAGCACCGGACGCCGTACCATGGCCTCCACTCTGTGTGCTACAGCACCATTCGCCGTACCATGGCCTCCACTCTGTGTGCTGCAGCACCGGACGCCGTACCATGGCCTCCACTCTGTGTGCTGCAGCACCGGACGCCGTACCATGTCCTCTACTCTGTGTGCTGCAGCACCGGACGCCGTACCATGGCCTCCACTCTGTGTGCTACAGCACCGGACGCCGTACCATGGTCTCCACTCTGTGTGCTGCATCACCGGACGCCGTACCATGGCCTCCACTCTGTGTGCTACAGCACCGGACGCCGTACCATGGCCTCCACTCTGTGTGCTACAGCACCGGACGCCGTACTATGGTCTCCACTCTGTGTGCTACAGCACCGGACGCCGTACCATGTCCTCCACTCTGTGTGCTACAGCACTGGACGCCGTACCATGGTCTCCACTCTTTGTGCTACAGCACCGGACGCCGTACCATGTCCTCCACTCTGTGTGCTACAGCACCGGACGCCGTACTATTGTCTCCATTCTGTGTGCTACAGCACCGGACGCCATACTATGGTCTCCACTCTGTGTGCTGCAGCACCGGACGCCGTACCATGTCCTCCACTCTGTGTGTTACAGCACCGGGCGCCGTACCATGGCCTCCACTCTGTGTGGTACAGCACCGGACGCCGTACCATGGTCTCCACTCTGTGTGCTACAGCACCGGACGCCGTACCATGGCCTCCACTCTGTGTGCTACAGCACCGGACGCCGTACTATGGTCTCCACTCTGTGTGCTACAGCACCGGACGCCGTACCGTGGCCTCCACTCTGTGTGCTGCAGCACCGGACGCCGTACCATGGCCTCCACTCTGTGTGCTACAGCACCGGACGCCATACCATGGCCTCCACTCTGTGTGCTACAGCACCGGACGCCGTACCATGTCCTCCACTCTGTGTGCTGCAGCACCGGACGCCGTACCATGGCCTCCACTCTGTGTGCTGCAGCACCGGACGCCATACCATGTCCTCCACTCTGTGTGCTGCAGCACCGGACGCCGTACCATGGCCTCCACTCTGTGTGCTGCAGCACCGGACGCCATACCATGGCCTCCACTCTGTGTGCTACAGCACCGGACGCCGTACCATGGTCTCCACTCTGTGTGCTGCAGCACCGGACGCCGTATCATGGCCTCCACTCTGTGTGCTACAGCACCGGACGCCGTATCATGGCCTCCACTCTGTGTGCTACAGCACCGGACGCCGTACCATGGTCTCCGCTCTGTGTGCTGCAGCACCGGACGCCATGCCATGGCCTCCACTCTGTGTGCTACAGCACCGGACGCCGTACCATGGCCTCCACTCTGTGTGCTGCAGCACCGGACGCCGTACCATGGCCTCCACTATGTGTAAGCTGCAGGGAGGTAATAAGACAAATAACTCAGAGTAAAGGTTTCTGTTTAAGGTTTATTTTCTACAATGAAACGCCGACGCCAGGTCTAATTCCCTTTTTTTACCTCGTCTGCAATTGTAGTCTGTTGGTTTTTGTAGTTTTCCTCGAAGTCATTGAGAGCTCGGATGCATGTCAATGTGGCAAACTCAATTTCAATTAACCGACGGGCGCGCCAAAATACGTAACTTTTTTAGAGACCTCATATGTCCTCGGCAGCCTCTAGGGCTAAAAGGTCAGAGAGCCATTGTGGGATAAACACTCGGAAGCCAGGCTCACTGACTGTATTGAGTGACCTGAGACATGCTGTCTGCACCAGGGCCTGCATTCATCTTGCAGCCCACTTCTTGTTCCTTTTTCTTCGCCGATAGAAGTTTTTGTCGGCGAAAACAGAGGGTGTCTAGTCACCGAATACACTGCCAATAATTCTTCGTGAGCTGGAAATGGGATATTAGCCGATCGTCGCGATCAAGAATTCTTATTAATCGTGAACTGAGAATCTTAACATTAAATAACCGAGAATTGGGAAATCGCAAATTTAGATCATGTAACTTCTATTGAATGCAGGAAGTTCTCCATTTAATTCATTGTGACGTGGGAATTTTGTTTTCGTGATTTGGTAACGCAACCCCCCGTTCCCCCACCCTTCCTCACCCCCAAGTAGGGTGTATGAATCTATTTTTACGTGAGTTCCACACGAACTACTTACTTCAGACTCGGCCACTGAGGGCCCCCAACAGGACAGACACACCCACAGCATTGGTCACCAACTCGTTCACAATGCCATTATACCATTATATGCTATGGTTTATAATAGATATATTTCTTGGAAAGACGCGATGAAATACAAAAATTCAATTGTCGCAAAACCCTACTTATATATAACAGTTGTGAGGTAACATGTGACAGGCGAGCCACCACGTGGATCAGGTGTGGGAGGACTCCCCTAACGAGGAACCCCCGCCACGAGACACAAGGTGTACAAGGTGTACAAGGACGCCCCACCATTGTGAGGGGAAGGTCTTGCCAGCCAGCATCCGCTCATTATGTCTCAGCCTTGTCCCTCGTCCCCGACAGCCACCGGGACCTGCTGCGGCACGCGGGTGGGGGTACGGTGTGTGCGGTGGGGGAGGGGCGAGGGGCAAGGACATGGGAGTACAGTGGGTGTGGTGGATAGGGCGGGGACAAGGGGGTGGGGAGGGAGGCTAGGGGTGGGGGTACGGGGAATACGATGGGGGAAGTAGAGGCAAAGGGATGGGGAAGGAAGGGGGGCTAGGGGGCGGGGTACGGTGGGTGTGGTGGGGGACGGGCGGGAGCAAGGGGATGGGGGGGGGGGCGGCGTACTCTACAGGTAGCATAACCCCATGTCTGCAAAAGTAACGAGTTAGCCGCTTGGCACTGTACCTCCTCATCTATTGCTTTACCCCCGAATGGCAACCAAATTCAAACCTTGAACTTTAGCCAAGGTCGCTCCATTATATTGTTGCAGCCTAATAACGATGCCGTCTTCCAAGGTTGTCTCACCTGTCCGCAAAGTAATCGATAACAGAAACAGAGCTGTGACGTATATCTATGACTCCAGCGCAGAGCTATGACGTATAACGATGACGCCAGCCAGCTCAGAGCTGTGACGTATAGCGGTGACGCCAGCCAGTGCAGAGCTGTGACTTATATCGGTGACGCCAGCCAGTGCAGACCTATGACGCTTAGCGATGATGCCTGCCAGCTCTGAGCTATGACGTATAGCGATGACGCCTACCAGGGCAGAGCTATGACGTATAGCGATGACGTCAGCCAGTGCAGACCTCTGACGCATAGCGATGACGTCAGCCAGTGCAGACCTCTGACGCATAGCGATGACGTCAGCCAATGCAGACCGATGACGCTTAGCGATGATGCCTGCCAGCGCAGAGCTATGACGCTTAGCGATGACGCCAGCCAGCGCAGAGCTGTGACGTTTAGCGATGACGCCTGCCAGCGCCAAGCTGTGACGCTTAGCGATGACGCCAGCCAACGCAGAGCTATGACGCATAGCCATGACTCCAGCCAGCGCAGAGCTGTGACGTTTAGCCATGACGCCAGCCAGCGCAGAGCTGTGACGTTTAGCGATGACGCCAGCCAGCGCAGAGCTGTGACGTGCAGCGTTGACGCCAGCCAGCGCCAAGCTGTGACGTTTAGCGATGACGCCAGCCAGCGCAAAGCTATGATGCTTAGCGATGACGCCTGCCAGCGCAGAGCTGTGACGTATAGCGATGACGCCTGCCAGCGCAGAGCTGTGACGTATAGCGATGACGCCTGCCAGCGCAGAGCTGTGACGTTCAGCGATGACTCGTATCAGCGCCGAGCTGTGACGTCCGTCGATGACGGATGTCCGCCACCACTGGTCTGGCCTTGGTCGTGGCCATACGTAACTACTGACATGCCCCGTTGTCAGTGACCCCTGCGCCCCGCAGTGCACAGCCACCATGGGCGCGGAGGTATCTTACCATCCTCTGCAAATTATTATACAATGGAATGAATATAACGCACAGGATAACGCACTTTATGTGTTAAACTTGACGCTAAAATGGATTTACGGCGGTTTCCCTACTCGGTCGTGCCCCAATGTTCTGGCTCTATACGGCGCACCTGCCTGATGATGTACACTGACAGTCATCACTTAATGGTCGCTATGGCTGCCGCAACGACGTACACGGAGAAAGTAGATGAAAACGGCCCTCGGGTGGCGTTAACCTTTCCCGCCATTATTCAATTTGCCATTACTTTAATAAGCTGCATTGTGAAAACTGTATAAAGAAAAAGACACGCTTTTTGTCGGAGAGGTCATGACCGCTGAACTGGAGTTTTACGCTACCAATAGCCAGAAATCTCGTATTGTAGGAACAATATGATGTATCTGCAATAACACCATGTTCACTTCAATGATATAATAAATATATAATAATTCTGATTAATCAGAATTTACTTTATGGCTTCGCGGAGAATTATTGGAGAACTACATTATGGGACCACATGTTGGTCTCAACCCTACCCGATGGTGACAAGAGCGAACGGTCTCGTCCAAGTGGAACCCCCATGACAACGCAGATTATTTACCAATTAGCGTCAGCCGCTAGAAGATGAAGCGGCAGCTTACACAGGGGTCCACTTGATTCTCAATCACCAACGACATAAACCACCCCCTCCATTCCGCCTCCCCTTTGCATCGACGCGAGTCAACAGGGTCTGACCATAACTTCACAACATGTCTAATGCCCGATTTCGCCGCTTAACCCGGCAGCTCTTTTTAGAGGTGTGTCCGCGATGGACCAATCAGGAGGCGATACTCTAATTATATTAAAACTAGAAATGAAGCCTACAGTGTGAGCAAACCAAGAGCGCGGGATCATCGCAATTATAAATAGCTGCGATTCTAATTGCAATCACTTTTTATGGAGACGTTGCCAGAGATATATTAATATGTTTGGATGCTATTTTTCCATGAAAAACTAAGACAATTGTGTACTGCGCGGCTTGGAACTGCCGCAATTTATCCGCAAATCGCAGCCCCGTTCTCTCGTTTCACCTGAAGGCTTCCTCCACTGTGAATAGTTCCTTTCGCGAGCTAAGTTCCAGTTATAAGGCGGCGCCACATGAAGGGTCAAAATATGCATCCCTTACTCCGGCAAAATGGGGCTCTGCTCGACATTGATGTGGGCGTTTTGCCTTAATTTTTTTGTCCTCACCAGTCGGCCCAAACGAAATGTTAACATTCGCCAAATCTAATTTAAAGATATAAACTTTCGGTGCAAATCGTGATTACATTAGGATTGACACCCGCTTTAAGCAATAATTATACAGTATGCAACTGGATGAGACGAGTCATTAAGTATCAAAAATCAAGGGCGGATCCAGGGAGGGTACGCCCCCTGGAACCACCCACGCCTTTTTGCCGTTTTTCAATGCAAAATTTCGGTTACCTGAGGCGTGGACCCTCCCTTCCCCACCTTTTGAGGCAGAACGCTATCTGAGGCGAGGTGAACCCCCCCTTTTGGAGGAAGAACGCCATCTGAGGCGGCGTGGAACCCCCCCCCCCACCCCCCGGTCGTCAAAAGTCGCAACGCAATTTTGTGTATGTGGATAATTTCAGAATTGACTGCTGAAATGGGTTATTAGGCTTCAATATATAATACATGTTCAAATGTGATGACTCGTATCTACGAGCCATTAAGTATCGTAAATAATGATTCTTATATCATGTTTTATTGTAACTAGTATATTAGCATGTGTATTTGGATAATTTCAGAAATATCTGCCGAACTAAGTTATTATGCTTACAGAAATAATACATGGTGAAATCCGATGATCCGTAGATCAGTGATTTCCATATCTGTACGCGGTGCATATGCCCTCGCCTTCCCTGTTAAGTATCAAAGCAACTTGTATATTCATCTAGCCTTTCATAAATATCCATAGTGGACTGTATAATGTGGTATATATATAACAAATTCAATAAATATCCAATAAATATTTGCCTGTCTAACATCTGCTTGCCACAGATGTGTATTACATTTAATTCTCAGTGACAATGTGTTTTCGCCTCACCATTTGGCTTGGCGATATGTTTTCCGCCAAATGTTTTCCATTTGCGATGTGTTTTCCGCCACGTTTATTAGTGGCGATGTGTTTTTCCACCACATGTTTTTTTAGTGGCGATGTGTTTTCCGCCACAGGTTTATCAATGGCGATGTGTTTTTTTCCGCCACTGATAATAATCTTAATAAACTTTGTATTCTCGGCAATAAAGTTGTCCTTTCCAACTACTTACATAACTCTTTGCGTTATTCTATTACAATACATGGAACGGGCTGCGGGCGAGCCAACCATATCACCTTTTCGCGGCGCGAGACATAAAACGTGTTTCCATGCTTCAATGCGGTCAATGAGTAGTACAGAGAGGCGTGTGTCGCCTTGGTTGAAGGAAGAGCTATCGTATTTTCACACCTTGTTCACAACACCTTCTAAATGGCACAAGTTCAGTCATTCGGCTGCGATTGCCCGACAAAGGACAGCAAAAAGCTTGCCTTCTTCTCGATCAGTAAGGAAAGGGAATGAAAAGGAAATCCGCATATTGTAGATTCTCGATCATGGCTCTAACTGTTATAAGGTCCAAGGTGACGGAAGGCTTTAGATACGGGTCATACTCCCAGATTATATTGGCTTTCTTAACATTTAATCATTTCATTTGACACAAACGTTGCGTAAAGCTCGTCGCAAAAAATGTTATTATTACGTGTAAGAATAATGGTCACGTGACTGGTGCTGAAACACGTGTCCCGCGCTGTGTGGCGTTCTTTACTCATCAGTGGCTCGTCGCCAAGCGAACCGAAGTTTCGAGTGCCAACTTAATGAATCCAGACCATTCATCCTGTTACATTACATTTAAGAGTATTTGTAGAAGCGAGATGTACTGTAAAATAAGCCATTGAGATTTCTAAAGGAATGCGTTAATGAGGATTTTACAGTAATACAAATCAATGAGAATATGTCGTTAAGGTACCTACATCAGAAGCTCATCTTATGGTACTACGGAGTCTGATATAGGTCATAGATTGGCCAACAGATACCAACAGACACCAACAGACACCAACAGATACCAACAGGAACCAAAAAAAACCAACACATACCAACAGACACCCACAGATACCAACAGATACCAGCAGACACCAACATATTCCAACAGAGACCAACAGATACCAACAGGCACCAACAGACACCAACAGATACCAACAGACACCAGCAGACACGAACAGATACCAACAGACACCAACAGATAGCAACAGACACCAACAGACACCAACAGACACCAACAGATACTAACAGATACCAATAGACACCAACAGATAGCAACAGACACCAACAGACACCAACAGACACCAACAGATACCAATAGACACCAACAGACAACAACAGACACCAGCAGACACCAACAGATACCAACAGACACCAACAGATACCGACAGACACCAACAGATACCAACAGATACAAACATACACCGACAGATACCAGCAGACACCAACAGATACCAACAGACACCAACAGACACCAACAGGCACCAGCAGACACCAACAGACACCAAAAGACACCAACAGATACTAACAGATACCAATAGACGCCAACAGATACCAACAGACAACAACAGATACCAGTGGACACCACCAGATACCAATAGACACCAACAGACAACAACAGACACCAGCAGACACTAACAGATACCAACAGACACCAGCATACACCAACAGATGCCAACAGACACCAACAGACACCAACAGACACCCTCAGACGCCAGCAGACACCAACAGATACCAACAGATACAAACACACACCGACAGATACCAGCAGACACCAACAGACACCAGCAGACACCAACAGATACCAACAGATACCAGCAGACACCAACAGATACACCAGACACCAACGGATACCAGCAGACACCAGCAGATGCCAACAGATACCCTCAGACACCAACAGATACCAACAGACACCAACAGACACCAACAGGCACCAGCAGACACCACCAGATACCAACAGATACCCTCAGACACCAGCGGACACCAACAGATACCAACAGACACCAACAGGCACCAGCAGACACCAACAGATACCAACAGATACCAACAAACACCGACAGATACCAGCAGACACCAACAGATACCAACAGACACCAACAGACACCACCAGACACCAACAGATACCAGCAGACACTAGCAGATGCCAACAGATACCATCAGACACCAACAGATACCAACAGACACCAACAGACACCACCAGACACCAACAGATACCAGCAGATACCAACAGACACCAACAGATACCAACAGATACCAACAGATACCAGCAGACACCAACAGACACCACCAGACACCAACAGATACCAGCAGATACCAACAGACACCAACAGATACCAACAGATACCAACAGATACCAGCAGACACCAACAGATGACAACAGATATCGTCAGACACCAACATATACCAGCAGACACCAACAGATACCAACAGACACCAACAGATACCAGCCGACACCAACAGATACCAACAGAAACCAACAGACACCAACAGACACCAGCGGACACCAACAGATACCAACAGACACCAATACTAGCAGACACCAACAGATACCGACAGACACCAATACTAGCAGAAACCAACAGATGCCAACAGACACCCATACCAGCAGACAGAGACACAAACAGATGCCAAAGCCAACAGACATGTGTTGCCTATAGTCTAGCTCAAGCTGTAGCCACTCGATAGGCTGATCTGACGTGTATCAACAACATTAGATCGATATCTGCTGGAAGTAAGCAAATCAAGCGAAGTACAAACCGGTTACGACGAATATATGTGCTGCCAGTTACTGAAATCGACATTAAAACATGATTCTATGCGAGTTAACACAAAATGGCTGGGCACCTCACTACCACGTGTCGGCTGATGGATGGGGGTATGTCTGGGGAGGGGAGAGAGGGGGGTGGGTGTTGTTGTTGTTATGGAGACACCTGGCTCATCGACAACGCTAAATGATAATGTAACTCGATGGACCGTCTCATGCTCAGCGTAAACTCCAGTCGTCTGGATCACGCCAGATATGTATCTCTTTCCTGTCTGGCTTAGGTCCAATGATATGTTATTTCTAGCCAATGCTATCGATTTACTACCATTATAATTATTTAATAGCGTATATATCACTTGATATTGGGGGTCAATATGTGGTAGTAAATCGATTTTCAGCCTGTGATGTTTAATTGGGAGAGAGTGCAGCTGTGTGGGAATGTACTGGTCAGGGACACCGAGCTTTCTTTCGCAATATGAAGATCTCCAATCTGAGCGTAGGTTATTTGGTTACATCAGATATGTTGTAAGGTACTATACGATCTCTGGTTATGTCAGATATGTTGTAAGGTACTATACGGTCTCTGGTTAGATCAGATATGTTGTAAGGTACTATACGGTCTCTGGTTAGATCAGATATGTTGTAAGGTACTATACGGTCTCTGGTTATATCAGATATGTTGTAAGGTACTATACGGTCTCTGGTTAGATCAGATATGTTGTAAGGTACTATACGGTCTCTGTTTATATCAGATATGTTGTAAGCTACTATACGGTCTCTGGTTATATCAGATATGTTGTAAGGTACTATACGGTCTCTGGTTATATCAGATATGTTTTAAGGTACTACACGGTCTCTGGTTAGATCAGATATGTTGTAAGGTACTATACGATCTCTGGTTATATCAGATATGTTGTAAGGTACTATACGATCTCTGGTTATATCAGATATGTTGTAAGGTACTATACGGTCTCTGGTTAGATCAGATATGTTGTAAGGTACTATACGGTCTCTGGTTAGATCAGATTTGTTGTAAGGTACTATACGGTCTCTGGTTACATCAGATATGTTGTAAGGTACTATACGATCTCTGGTTATGTCAGATATGTTGTAAGGTACTATACGGTCTCTGGTTAGATCAGATATGTTGTAAGGTACTATACGGTCTCTGGTTAGATCAGATATGTTGTAAGGTACTATACGGTCTCTGGTTATATCAGATATGTTGTAAGGTACTATACGATCTCTGGTTATATCAGATATGTTGTAAGGTACTATACGGTCTCTGGTTATATCAGATATGTTGTAAGGTACTATACGGTCTCTGGTTATATCAGATATGTTGTAAGGTACTATGCGGTCTCTGGTTATATCAGATATGTTGTAAGGTACTATACGGTCTCTGGTTATATCAGATATGTTGTAAGGTACTATGCGGTCTCTGGTTATATCAGATATGTTGTAAGGTACTATACGGTCTCTGGTTATATCAGATATGTTGTAAGGTACTATACGGTCTCTGGTTATATCAGATATGTTGTAAGGTACTATACGGTCTCTGGTTATATCAGATATGTTGTAAGGTACTATACGGTCTCTGGTTAGATCAGATATGTTGTAAGGTACTATACGGTCTCTGGTTATATCAGATATGTTGTAAGGTACTATACGGTCTCTGGTTAGATCAGATATGTTGTAAGGTACTATACGGTCTCTGTTTATATCAGATATGTTGTAAGGTACTATACGGTCTCTGGTTAGATCAGATATGTTGTAAGGTACTATACGGTCTCTGGTTAGATCAGATATGTTGTAAGGTACTATACGGTCTCTGGTTATATCAGATATGTTGTAAGGTACTATACGGTCTCTGGTTAGATCTGATATGTTGTACGGTACTATACGGTCTCTGATTATATGTGCTGATTGTAAGCTATTTAACGCAAAATGTGCAACGTTAGTGCATTTTTACCATTTGGTGCGTTAGAACCGAGTAAGAAAGCGACAGCGGGACAACGAGGTGTATCGAGTTAACATTCAGACACACTGACACGTGACGCCAATTTGCGCTAATATCTCGTATATAACAATGATGCAATCATTGTAAACATGCTCTCCTATACGGGGCGCCTTTTGGCACTAGTCGCATCTCTGCACGGCGACTAATATTAAACAAACAGCCGGGAATTGTATGTTTTATTTCACATTCCATGGCCTTGACCTTGACCTTTGACCTTGTGAGCTGAGTAATTTAAGCGCACTGGATGCGCGGTTAATCAACGTTTCTACGAAGTTGGAAAACGATAGCTGTATGCTATTGGGAAACAGTAATGGTAACACTTGGGGAATGCGAACAAACATCTCAACATGTAACTAAAGAAGCTTACACACTAAAAGCAAATGAAGAACTCTTACTGTTCGCATATTCGCATTTTGTAACGGTAGCGACGCAGGAAATTAAGTGCCTACATTTAAAACATTGTCGAGTGCCATAATTACTTCTTGAAAGAACCAGACCTTTAGAGTAAATAGTTCAAAGATTCAGAAAATCAGGAGACAAAAGAAAAGACAAGAAAAGACATAAAGCCCTAAGTATCATCGAAGGAGTTGCACAAAAGGTTCCATGTTCTCAGAAAAGCCGGAACATGACTCTTCTGACCAGCCTGACATTTCAATGGCTCGATCCGCGCAGATTACTCCATATAACCCCCGCCCGACTGCACACTCCCATCTGGTCCCACTCCAGCTCCTGTACCCCACTCACAGCCACCACTTCCACCGCATTTCGCCATCCCACCCGTCTCACCCCACCCACCCCACCCACCCCACTCACAGCCACCCCTCCCACTGCACTCCACCAACCCATCCATCCACCCCACCCACCCCACTCCACCCCACTAACCTTCGTGCACTTCACCGAACTCCATCGTCCGACTTAACCCGATTCTATGCCCTGTTAATTGCCCCACCCACCCGCCCTACGCGACTCCCCTCCCCTACTCCCAAGCCCCCCTCCTCTACCTCACCCACCTCCGTTTATACTGCCCTTTGGGTCTCGTATGTCAGCACAGCGAACAAAAGCGCTGAGGAATCTTTAAGGCTGGTTATGAGACAACTTCCCAGAATCAGATCTTTCTATCTGATAAAAACAAATATTGGCGACGTAACGGCAGTTCCCTCGTTGGGAACGTTGTCTGGTCGCTTGCCCGTCGCTTGCCCGTCGCTTGCCCGTCGCTTGCCCGTCACGTGCCCGTCACGTGCCCGTCGCTTGCCCGTCACGTGCCCGTCACGTGCCCGTCACGTGCCCGTCGCTTGCCCGTCACGTGCCCGTCACGTGCCCGTCACGTGCCCGTCGCTTGCCCGTCACCTGCCCGTCACTTTTGCGCCTGGTTGCGCCAATCCATCAATCCTGTTTCCTGAGACGCCGAGTAGTGCTAGGTTGCTGTTCAAAGCTCTGAATGAAACAAAGTACGAATAAAACACGGCAAGTGGACATCAGTGAGATGAATAGAGCACACACAGCATAAAGTATAATAAGCTTTGGCGATTTAGAGAAGACCTCGGTGAACATCGCCAAACATCGGCGGGTGTCACTAAAAGGGGAATCTCCAAATCGTTACGTCATTCATAGGGGAATCCCCAACTCGTGACGTCATTCACAGGGTATTTTCCCTGATAATGGTTCTTCGTGATAAATTCAGAAAGTCAAGAAAAAACATCTGTAAATTCGAGAAAACAGTTCGAGAAAACAGCAAAACTGTACATAGTTCAGAAAACATTTGCATAGACCATAATTATATCGGTAAACCATTATATATAACCAGATTTTTTTTAAATGTGAATACGAGGCTTAAATTACTGACAATGGGTGTGAAATAATCTGTGCCGAGAAATATTTGCGAAGTAACATTTTCAGGCTTCAGGACCTGCTTCTAGGGAAATTAGCACGGGTACATTTTTCTTTATTTTTATTTAATGAGCTATGTTTGTAGAAGTTTTTAAAGGTGGTTTGGTGTCTTGATTTCAATTTTTGATGAAATTACAGCCAATTTTGTTAAGGTTTTGGCGTTCTACTTTTTTATTGAAGGTACTTAAGACGACTCTGTCGCTTTATCTAAACTGTAGGCTTCTTCTAGAGATGGCACAGATACTGAGAACACTAATATATGGCATTACTTGCCACCTCTAGCATTATGTACTTATGTATAATTATATATGATCACTATTAATATGAATATTTTTATCATGGAACATCGTGTTGCATATGATCAGTGTTTTATACATGTATTATGTATGATGATCTTAGTAAATAAACTAATCTTATGAAAAAAAAAATTAGGCTAAGCCGAAATACTAAGTTCTAAATACTAAACGCTAAGTCGACCGTTTAACGCTTTCAAAACAAAAAATAATCAACCAGGACGTGTATATTCTGAATGAGGACGGCGTGCCAGGGCAGTATCAGGGCAGTATCAGGGCAGTATCAGGGCAGTATCAGGGTAGTATCAGGTCACGCGCGGTATACAGTACGAGCGGGCTTCGGGTGAGAATTTTAACATCGCATTAGATTCATTTCAGGAGTCAAGTGCTTCCTGTCTGCTTCATGTGAATGTATTACTAAGGTAATCTCACGTTGTCCCTTGCTTACAACCCCAGTTTGTGTTGCACACCACACAGGGTGGTGACGGATCAGTCCTGGCCGTAACGCATCAGTCCACCAGCTGTCGACGTCAGGTATATATTACATATATTGAATCGTGCAGGCACATATATATATATACCATTAACATGACACGTTTGTAATATAGTCATAACTAAATTACCCATCGATCAGAAGTATTTCTCTTGGATACAGACCACACTCTAATTACCACCGTTTTAATGTTGCATGCAAGCAACTGTAGATTGAATGTTCAATAACATGTTTGATCTCTAACAAATTGCATGGTGACTAGGGAAAGAAACGGACCAGCGTTGACGTGTTAACTTTCCCGTCAAGTATGAGAAGATCAACGTTTGTCGCTCATCAGTCACAGTGTCAGTGACGTGGCAGTGTGAATGAGAATATTTCGGTAGCTGTTGGTATTGCTGACGTTGGGCTGTCATGGCAGGTTTGAGATTGTGTGTAATAATTGGCGTGGGTGGCATTCCATTGGACAAGGTTCTGCATGTTTGTCAGGTATCACCCTATGTGTGGCATGAATAAAGTTAAGTTGAACAAAACCCCAATGGAACGTTTACTTCAAATCATTTAAATTTTTATTACCAAGCAATCTGCACAGGGACGTAAGTAGGCCTCAACATGTACTGAGGAGGTGGCTATAGAATGTGCGCCTTTCTCTTTGCGTTGTCACGTGGTCTTATTAGCGGACTATCACGACACGCTGTGGACTGCTGGGGAGACACGGAGGCCTACAGCGTGAAGCATACCTGATGTCGGCCCGTGTGTTACTGTGTGTAGGGACAGAGCGTCCAGTGTTTGCGACCCGCTATAGCAAACTTTACAATAAACGTCGTGGATGACCAATATATAGTGTGTAATATGTTTCCTACTTTTAGTTAGTACTCTTCATCTTATAAGACCATTGAACACGCGTTCATCAAAGCAGCAAAACGGCAGAAACAAAAACTTGCTACCCAGAGTTAAACAAAATACAATTCTAATGGTATGGCCATGAAGGTTGACGCGTGAGTTATTCACAGCCATCTGTGTGTGGCTGGATACACTGTCATCATGGTGGAGTGTTGTGTCCAAGCCAATGTGTCTGGATACACTGTAATCATGGTGGAGTGTTGTGTCCAAGTCAATGTGTCTGGATACACTGTAATCATGGTGGAGTGTTGTGTCCAAGCCAATGTCTCTGGATACACTGTAATAATGGTGGTGTTGTGTCCAAGTCAATGTGTCTGGATACACTGTAATCATGGTGGAGTGTTGTGTCCAAGCCAATGTGTCTGGATACACTGTAATCTTGTTGGAGTTTTGTGTCCAAGCCAATGTGTCTGGATACACTGTAATCATGGTGGAGTGTTGTATCCAAGCCAATGTGTCTGGATGCAATGTAATCATGCTGGAGTGGTGTGTCCAAGCCAATGTGTCTGGATACACTGCAATCATGTTGGAGTTTTGTGTCTAAGCCAATGTGTCTGGATACACTGCAATCATGGTGGTGTGTTGTGTCCAAGTCAATGTGTCTGGATACACTGTAATCATGGTGGAGTGGTGTGTCCAAGCCAATGTGTCTGGATACACTGCAATCATGGTGGAGTGGTGTGTCCAAGCCAATGTGTCTGGATACACTGTAATCATGGTAGAGTGTTGTATCCAAGCCAATGTGTCTGGATGCACTGTAATCATGGTGGAGTGTTGTGTCCAAGTCAATGTGTCTGGATACACTGTAATCATGGTGGAGTGGTGTGTCCAAGCCAATCTGTCTGGATACACTGTAATAATGGTGGAGTGTTGTGTCCACGTCAATGTGTCTGGATACAGTGTAATTATTTTGGAGTGTCGTGTCCAAGCCAATGTGTCTGGATACACTGTAATCATGGTGGAGTGTTGTGTCCAAGCCAATGTCTCTGGATACACTGTAATAATGGTGAAGTGTTGTGTCCAAGTCAATGTGTCTGGATACACTGTAATCATGGTGGAGTGCTGTGTCCAAGCCAATGTCTCTGGATACACTGTACTAATGGTGAAGTGTTGTGTCCAAGTCAATGTGTCTGGATACACTGTAATCATGGTGGAGTGTTGTGTCCAAGCCAATGTGTCTGGATACACTGTAATCATGGTGGAGTGTTGTGCCCAAGCCAATGTGTCTGGATACACTGCAATCATGGTGGAGTGTTGTGTCCAAGCCAATATGTCTGGATACACTGTAATCATGGTGGAGTGTTGTGTCCAAGCCAATGTGTCTGGATACACTGTAATCATGGTGGAGTGTTGTGCCCAAGCCAATGTGTCTGGATGCACTGTAATCATGGTGGAGTGTTGTGTCCAAGCCAATGTGTCTGGATACACTGTAATCATGGTGGAGTGTTGTGTTGACGCCAATGAACACGGAGAGCCGCAAGCTCACGGTGACACCACCTGTCATAATAGTCCTCGTCACTTCCTCTCCCACGCAATTAACACGGAAACTATGACAGGAAAGGTTGGTGTTGGTGGATAGCGCTGTCCCGTCAGTCTCTACCCCTCCTCCCGCCCCCCCGTCCATCCTCCCACTTGAAACGTGTAACACATCCTACTCCTGAAGGATGACAGTCGAGGCAGGATTATTGCGTTATGAGAGGCAGAATTAACCCTGTCCCATTACCCCACGCCCCGGCAGCAGCATATCTCACCCCTCACCCCTCACCCCTCAATCCGATGGGCCCCGGTTGTCACACGATCTTCAGCCACTGCGTCACTGTCCAGACAGCGATCCCATGACCACCGCGCCACTGCCCTGACAGCGATCCCATGACCACCGCGTCACTGTCCAGAGAATGATCCCATGACCACCGCGCCACTGTCCAGACAGCGATCCCATGACCCCCGCGTCACTGTCCAGACAGCAATCCAATGACCACCGCGCCACTGTCCAGACAGCGATCCCATGACCACCGCGCCACTGTCCAGACAGCGATCCCATGACCACCGCGTCACTGTCCAGAGAATGATCCCATGACCACCGCGCCACTGTCCAGACAGCGATCCCATGACCCCCGCGTCACTGCCCAGACAGCGATCCCATGACCACAGCGCCACTGCCCAGACAGCGATCCCATGACCACCGCGCCACTGCCCAGACAGCGACCCCATGACCACCGCGCCACTGCCCAGACAGTGATCCCATGACCACCGCGCCACTGTCCAGACAGTGATCCCATGACCCCCGCGTCACTGCCCAGACAGCGATCCCATGACCACCGCGCCACTGTCCATACAGCGACCCCATGACCACCGCGCCACTGCCAAGACAGCAATCCCATGACCACCGCGTCACTGCCCAGACAGCGATCCCATGACCCCGCGCAACTGTCCTGACAGCGATCCCATGACCACCGCGTCATTGTCCTGACAGGGATCCAGTGACCAGGGCGCCACTGCCCAGACAGAGACCCCATGACCACCGCGCCACTGCTCAGACAGCGATCCCATGACCACCGCGCCACTGCCCAGACAGCGATCCCATGACCACCGCGTCACTGCCCTGACAGCGATCCCATGACCACCGCGTCACTGCACAGATAGTGATCCCATGACCACCGCGCCACTGCCCAGACAGCGATCCCATGACCACCGCGCCACTGCCCAGACAGCGATCCCATGACCACCGCGTCTCTGCTCTGACAGCAATCCCATGACCACCGCGCCACCGCCCTGACAGCAATCCCATGACCCCCGCGCCACTGCCCTGACAGCGATCCCATGACCACCGCGTCACTGCCCTGACAGCGATCCCATGACCACCGCGCAACTGCCCAGACAGCGATTCCATGACCACCGCGCCACTGCCCAGACAGCGATCCCATGACCACCGCGTCACTGCCCTAACAGCGATCCCATGACCACCGCGCCACTGTCCTGACAGCGACCCCATGACCACCGCGCCACTGCCCTAACAGCGATCCCATGACCACCGCGCCACTGCCCTGACAGCGATCCCATGACCACCGCGTCACTGCCCTGACAGCGATCCCATGACCACCGCGCAACTGCCCAGACAGCGATTCCATGACCACCGCGCCACTGCCCAGACAGCGATTCCATGACCACCGCGTCACTGCCCTAACAGCGATCCCATGACCACCGCGCCACTGCCCTGACAGCGATCCCATGACCACCGCGCAACTGCCCAGACAGCGATTCCATGACCACCGCGCCACTGCCCAGACAGCGATCCCATGACCACCGCGTCACTGCCCTAACAGCGACTCCATGACCACCGCGTCACTGCCCAGGCAGCGATCCCATGACCACCGCGTCACTGCCCAGACAGCGATCCCATGACCACCGCGTCACTGCCCAGACAGCGATCCTATGACCACCGCGCCACCGCCCAGACAGCGATCCCATGACCACCGCGTCACTGCCCTGACAGCGATCCCATGACCACCGCGACACTGCCCAGACAGCGATCCCATGACCACCGCGTCACTGCCCAGACAGCGATCCCATGACCACCGCGTCACTGCCCAGACAGCGATCCTATGACCACCGCGCCACTGCCCAGACAGCGATCCCATGACCACCGCGTCACTGCCCTGACAGCGATCCCATGACCACCACGTCACTGCCATGACAGCGATCCCATGACCACCGCGCCACTGCCCTGACAGCGATCCCATGACCGCGGCGTCACTGCCCAGACAGCGATCCCATGACCACAGCGTCACTGCCCAGACAGCGATCCCATGACCACCGCGTCACTGCCCAGACAGCGACCCGATGACCACCGCGTCACTGCCCAGACAGCGATCCCATGACCACCGCGCCACTGCCCAGACAACGATCCTATGACCACCGCGCCACTGCCCAGACAGCGATCCCATGACCACCGCGCCACTGCCCAGACAGCGATCCTATGACCCCCGCGTCACTGTCCAGAGAATGATCCCATGACCACCGCGTCCCTGCCCAGACAGTGATCCCATGACCACCGCGCCACTGCCCAGACAGCGATTCCATGACCACCGCGTCACTGCCGAGATAACGACCTCATAACCACCACGTCACTGCCCAGACAGCGATCCCATGACCACCGCGTCACTGCCCAGACAGCGATCCTATGACCACCGCGCCACTGCCCAGACAGCGATCCCATGACCACCGCGTCACTGCCCAGACAGCGATCCTATGACCACGGCGTCACTGTCCAGAGAATGATCCCATGACCACCGTGCCACTGCCCCGACAGCGATCCCATGACCACCGCGCCACTGCCCAGACAGCGATTCCATGACCACCGCGCCACTGCCGAGATAACGACCTCATAACCACCACGTCACTGCCCAGACAGCGATCCTATGACCACCGCGCCACTGCCCAGACAGCGATCCTATGACCCCCGCGTCACTGTCCAGAGAATGATCCCATGACCACCGCGCCACTGCCCAGACAGTGATCCCATGACCACCGCGCCACTGCCCAGACAGCGATTCCATGACCACCGCGTCACTGCCGAGATAACGACCTCATAACCACCACGTCACTGCCCAGACAGCGATCCCATGACCACCGCGTCACTGCCCAGACAGCGATCCTATGACCACCGCGTCACTGCCCAGACAGCGATCCCATGACCACCGCGTAACTGCCCAGACAGCGATCCTATGACCACCGCGTCACTGCCCAGACAGCGATCCTATGGCCACCGCGTCACTGCCCAGACAGCGATCCCATGACCACCGCGTCACTGCCCAGACAGCGATCCCATGACCACCGCGTCACTGCCCAGACAGCGATCCTATGACCACCGCGTCACTGCCCAGACAGCGATCCTATGACCACCGCGTCACTGCCCAGACAGCGATCCCATGACCACCGCGCCACTGCCCTGACAGCGATCCCATGACCACCGCGCCACTGCCCAGACAGCGATCCCATGACCACCGCGTCACTGCCCAGACAGCGATCCCATGACCACCGCGTCACTGCCTAGACAGCGATCCCATGACCACCGCGTCACTGCCCAGACAGCGATCCCATGACCACCGCGTCACTGCCCAGACAGCGATCCCATGACCACCGCGCCACTGCCTAGACAGCGATCCCATGACCACCGCGTCACTGCCCAGACAGCGATCCCATGACCACCGCGCCACTGCCCAGACAGCGATCCTATGACCACCGCGTCACTGCCCAGACAGCGATCCCATGACCACCGCGCCACTGCCCAGACAGCGATCCCATGACCACCGCGTCACTGCCCAGACAGCGATCCCATGACCACCGCGCCACTGCCCAGACAGCGATCCCATGACCACCGCGTCACTGCCCAGACAGCGATCCCATGACCACCGCGCCACTGCCTAGACAGCGATCCCATGACCACCGCGTCACTGCCCAGACAGCGATCCCATGACCACCGCGCCACTGCCCAGACAGTGATCCCATGACCACCGCGCCACTGCCCTGACAGCGATCCCATGACCACCGCGTCACTGTCCAGAGAATGATCCCATGACCACCGCGCCACTGTCCAGACAGCGATCCCATGACCCCCGCGTCACTGTCCAGACAGCAATCCAATGACCACCGCGCCACTGTCCAGACAGCGATCCCATGACCACCGCGCCACTGTCCAGACAGCGATCCCATGACCACCGCGTCACTGTCCAGAGAATGATCCCATGACCACCGCGCCACTGTCCAGACAGCGATCCCATGACCCCCGCGTCACTGCCCAGACAGCGATCCCATGACCACAGCGCCACTGCCCAGACAGCGATCCCATGACCACCGCGCCACTGCCCAGACAGCGACCCCATGACCACCGCGCCACTGCCCAGACAGTGATCCCATGACCACCGCGCCACTGTCCAGACAGTGATCCCATGACCCCCGCGTCACTGCCCAGACAGCGATCCCATGACCACCGCGCCACTGTCCATACAGCGACCCCATGACCACCGCGCCACTGCCAAGACAGCAATCCCATGACCACCGCGTCACTGCCCAGACAGCGATCCCATGACCCCCGCGCAACTGCCCTGACAGCGATCCCATGACCACCGCGTCATTGTCCTGACAGGGATCCAGTGACCAGGGCGCCACTGCCCAGACAGAGACCCCATGACCACCGCGCCACTGCTCAGACAGCGATCCCATGACCACCGCGTCTCTGCTCTGACAGCAATCCCATGACCACCGCGCCACCGCCCTGACAGCAATCCCATGACCCCCGCGCCACTGCCCTGACAGCGATCCCATGACCACCGCGTCACTGCCCTGACAGCGATCCCATGACCACCGCGCAACTGCCCAGACAGCGATTCCATGACCACCGCGCCACTGCCCAGACAGCGATCCCATGACCACCGCGTCACTGCCCTAACAGCGATCCCATGACCACCGCGCCACTGCCCTGACAGCGACCCCATGACCACCGCGCCACTGCCCTAACAGCGATCCCATGACCACCGCGCCACTGCCCTGACAGCGACCCCATGACCACCGCGCCACTGCCCTAACAGCGATTCCATGACCACCGCGTCACTGCCCTAACAGCGATCCCATGACCACCGCGCCACTGCCCTGACAGCGATCCCATGACCACCGCGCAACTGCCCAGACAGCGATTCCATGACCACCGCGCCACTGCCCAGACAGCGATCCCATGACCACCGCGTCACTGCCCTAACAGCGATCCCATGACCACCGCGTCACTGCCCAGGCAGCGATCCCATGACCACCGCGTCACTGCCCAGACAGCGATCCCATGACCACCGCGTCACTGCCCAGACAGCGATCCCATGACCACCGCGCCACTGCCCAGACAGCGATCCCATGACCACCGCGTCACTGCCCTGACAGCGATCCCATGACCACCGCGTCACTGCCCAGACAGCGATCCCATGACCACCGCATCACTGTCCAGAGAATGATCCCATGATCACCGCGTCACTGCCCAGACAGCGATCCCATGACCACCGCGTCACTGCCCAGACAGCGATCCTATGACCACCGCGCCACTGCCCAGACAGCGATCCCATGACCACCGCGTCACTGCCCTGACAGCGATCCCATGACCACCACGTCACTGCCATGACAGCGATCCCATGACCACCGCGCCACTGCCCTGACAGCGATCCCATGACCGCGGCGTCACTGCCCAGACAGCGATCCCATGACCACAGCGTCACTGCCCAGACAGCGATCCCATGACCACCGCGTCACTGCCCAGACAGCGACCCGATGACCACCGCGTCACTGCCCAGACAGCGATCCCATGACCACCGCGCCACTGCCCAGACAACGATCCTATGACCACCGCGCCACTGCCCAGACAGCGATCCCATGACCACCGCGCCACTGCCCAGACAGCGATTCTATGACCCCCGCGTCACTGTCCAGAGAATGATCCCATGACCACCGCGCCACTGCCCAGACAGTGATCCCATGACCACCGCGCCACTGCCCAGACAGCGATTCCATGACCACCGCGTCACTGCCGAGATAACGACCTCATAACCACCACGTCACTGCCCAGACAGCGATCCCATGACCACCGCGTCACTGCCCAGACAGCGATCCTATGACCACCGCGCCACTGCCCAGACAGCGATCCCATGACCACCGCGTCACTGCCCAGACAGCGATCCTATGACCACCGCGCCACTGCCCCGACAGCGATCCCATGACCACCGCGTCACTGCCCAGACAGCGATCCCATGACCACCGTGCCACTGCCCCGACAGCGATCCCATGACCACCGCGTCACTGCCCAGACAGCGATCCTATGACCCCCGCGTCACTGTCCAGAGAATGATCCCATGACCACCGTGCCACTGCCCCGACAGCGATCCCATGACCACCGCGCCACTGCCCAGACAGCGATTCCATGACCACCGCGTCACTGCCGAGATAACGACCTCATAACCACCACGTCACTGCCCAGACAGCGATCCTATGACCACCGCGCCACTGCCCAGACAGCGATCCTATGACCCCCGCGTCACTGTCCAGAGAATGATCCCATGACCACCGCGCCACTGCCCAGACAGTGATCCCATGACCACCGCGCCACTGCCCAGACAGCGATTCCATGACCACCGCGTCACTGCCGAGATAACGACCTCATAACCACCACGTCACTGCCCAGACAGCGATCCCATGACCACCGCGTCACTGCCCAGACAGCGATCCTATGACCACCGCGTCACTGCCCAGACAGCGATCCCATGACCACCGCGTCACTGCCCAGACAGCGATCCTATGACCACCGCGTCACTGCCCAGACAGCGATCCTATGGCCACCGCGTCACTGCCCAGACAGCGATCCCATGACCACCGCGTCACTGCCCAGACAGCGATCCCATGACCACCGCGTCACTGCCCAGACAGCGATCCTATGACCACCGCGTCACTGCCCAGACAGCGATCCTATGACCACCGCGTCACTGCCCAGACAGCGATCCCATGACCACCGCGCCACTGCCCTGACAGCGATCCCATGACCACCGCGCCACTGCCCAGACAGCGATCCCATGACCACCGCGTCACTGCCCAGACAGCGATCCCATGACCACCGCGTCACTGCCTAGACAGCGATCCCATGACCACCGCGTCACTGCCCAGACAGCGATACCATGACCACCGCGTCACTGCCCAGACAGCGATCCCATGACCACCGCGCCACTGCCTAGACAGCGATCCCATGACCACCGCGTCACTGCCCAGACAGCGATCCCATGACCACCGCGCCACTGCCCAGACAGCGATCCTATGACCACCGCGTCACTGCCCAGACAGCGATCCCATGACCACCGCGCCACTGCCCAGACAGCGATCCCATGACCACCGCGTCACTGCCCAGACAGCGATCCCATGACCACCGCGCCACTGCCCAGACAGCGATCCCATGACCACCGCGTCACTGCCCAGACAGCGATCCCATGACCACCGCGCCACTGCCTAGACAGCGATCCCATGACCACCGCGTCACTGCCCAGACAGCGATCCCATGACCACCGCGCCACTGCCCAGACAGTGATCCCATGACCACCGCGCCACTGCCCAGACAGTGATCCCATGACCACCGCGCCACTGCCCAGAAATGCCCAGGAATTTATCCCCAGAAGGCCATTTTCTTCATGAATCGGATAACGGAATAATCATCGATTACACGCTAACCACTGCCCCAATGATAGAGGTAGCGCATTGCAACCTATGATGACGTCACGGTAGCGGTCCAATATTTCCCACCTCGCCCGCTCGCTGTTGTAGCCCGTCCAAAGGCCTCAATTATTTGACTCGTGAGTTCCAAAACAACTCACCCGCCGTAAATCGTACGTATATGCTGCCAGGGCTTTATGGGTTATGTTAGCACAATATACCGATCCACACTCCGACACTAAGCCCGGCCCACACATTTGAGTCTTTTTTTTTCCCTTAAAGGTGAGTTTGAAACTGACAATTATTGCTGACTGTTGGTAAAGTGAGCAGTATTCATCTCTGAAACTGACAACAAAGTGACACGCTGCTTTGTTTGTCTGACATAACGCATGTTGAAGACCTTTCTTCGCCAAATGATTGGATAACAGCAACACTGACGTCAGTGCTTGATTGAGAGCATGGGTCGGTCCATTAAGCGTATTGGCGTGGATCGTGTAACGTGAGAACAAAGGTCTTCGTGGCGCTACCATTTACCAGTATACCTACACATCACAAGGAGAGGTGTGTCCTCTCAACCGGTGACAACCCCTGCTCTGCACCTACACCCACCCCCACCCCCCACCGCCCGGCACCTGGTTTAATGTCCGTAACGTAAGTTTAGATGGTTGGTAAATCGAAACTTCAAAACTCGTTACCCAGTGATTTGTTTACAAAACCACAAATGCACGTCCCACTGATGAATGCATCGTAGAACTAAAAACCTCTCCATATTTGCCGGCCTGTATGTCCAACCACATATACGTCATCACCCGCTCCCGTGACGTAATGAGACACGTAGTGTCCTTAATCCTGACTGGTTGAGACGAAAAAAAGGGAGAATGAAGTGTCCACCGAAAGTACACGTGTGGGTGACAACAGGGTTTTTTAAGCCTACAATATTTATCTTTTTCTCTACGAATTCGTAACTATAATTCTTTTTCTTTTATGAAACGTATGTTTAGACTATATTCGTAAAAGGGCACTGCCCTTACGGCCGGAATTAGATTCCCCTTTAACCAAGTGTGAATAAATCAGTCGTTCGCTTCGAACAGATAGGCCTACACCTTTTGTATTAAAGTTGGTCATACAGCGATTTGCCACCTCACATCAGGATTTCAACATTTCTTGGAGGACCGTCCTGGACATATCGACACTGTGAATGTTAACTCTGCAATGGACGTGTTATGTTATGTTAACAAGACGAAAAAATTAGCATTTTGTCATGTCCTGGAATTTATTGCATACCATGTATGTGTACTCATAAACACAGTCATGCCCTGTTATTGTTTACCATGTACCATGTATGTGTACTCATAAACACAGTCATGCCCTGTTATTGTTTACCATGTACCATGTATGTGTACTCATAAACACAATCATGCCCTGTTATTGTTTACCATGTACCATGTATGTGTACTCATAAACACAGTCATGCCCTGTTATTGTTTACCATGTACCATGTATGTGTACTCATAAACACAGTCATGCCCTGTTATTGTTTACCATGTACCATGTATGTGTACTCATAAACACAGTCATGCCCTGTTATTGTTTACCATGCACCATGTATGTGTACTCATAAACACAGTCATGCCCTGTTATTGTTTACCATGCACCATGTATGTGTACTCATAAACACAGTCATGCCCTGTTATTGTTTACCATGTACCATGTATGTGTACTCATAAACACAGTCATGCCCTGTTATTGTTTACCATGCACCATGTATGTGTACTCATAAACACAGTCATGCCCTGTTATTGTTTACCATGTACCATGTATGTGTACTCATAAACACAGTCATGCCCTGTTATTGTTTACCATGTACCATGTATGTGTACTCATAAACACAGTCATGCCCTGTTATTGTTTACCATGTACCATGTATATGTACTCATAAACACAGTCATGCCCTGTTATTGTTTACCATGTACCATGTATGTGTACTCATAAACACAGTCATGCCCTGTTATTGTTTACCATGCACCATGTATGTGTACTCATAAACACAGTCATGCCCTGTTATTGTTTACCATGTACCATGTATGTGTACTCATAAACACAGTCATGCCCTGTTATTGTTTACCATGTACCATGTATGTGTACCGATACAATAAGAACAATACAATAAAGACATCAATAAATTTAAGTAGGTCAGGGTTGAACAAGAGAGAACAGAGACTACTGTTTATAAACCAGAAATACGGAAACAATGGACGTAAGTATATATTTGTGATGACAGTACGGATGCGGTGTTTTACGGAGTGATGCCTACACTGGCTCACACTAGGACGGCCCAAGACAGGCAGTCTCTCACAATCCTGGCGATATACCTTTCGATTTCCTCATCCTAAAAGTGCTTTCGATGAGTGTTTTTTTTTTGAGTTGGAAAAGTTATTTCCAAATGTTCTACTTAGCATTAAGTAGATTTGTGTAGCGTTAAACTTAGTTTATGATTTGGTCATATCGCGTCAATGGGAGAAGGAAGGGAGAGTGGAGCCATGTCCCCGGGGGTAACCCCCTACTCTTTGCGAAGAAAGAAATGGGATCTTTATCCTGCGACCACACAGACATGGCCACAGCAGGGCTCGAACCACCAATCCACGTGCCGTTAGGCTCTCAGGTGGCCAACTTAGTTTATGAATAATGGCCCAGGTGTCCCACACTGCACCGCAGAAACACGGTCAGACAGCTGTTACTATGACTGGTTACCATGGCATCCTTTACGTGGTTTATGTCCCCGACGCCGATGGTGACATCACTATCAACGCCGCCCAAAACTTTTAGATTTCATGTTCGATCAATCGGCTTTCACGACTCTGCCGTTAGGCGTCGCTGTTACACAGCGGGAGAATAGAAGCGGTTGGCATCCATCTGCCGCCGAACGTCATACATCCGACAGTCTGATTGGACGAATCACCCTCCCGGTATAGCCCATGCAAGGAAACAGGGCGAGTCAATACCCGCTGCCTTTGTGGAAGTCGCCTGGCTGGTCCCCTAAACCTTCGTTGTGCCTTTATGTCTGGGGCGTGATCACCTCAGACATAAGGAAAAAAATATCTGGAGCACGAGGGAGGGTAGGGCATAGGTAATAGGCGGGGTGGTGGGGAGTGGTGATGGTGGTGGTGGTGGTGGTGCTAATGGTGAGAGATGTGGGTGGTGGTGCTGGGGGTGGTGGTGGTGCTGCTGCTTGGGGTTGTGTTGGCGGTGCTGGGGGTGGTGGGGGTGGTGGTAGCTGGGGGCGCTGGGGGTGGTGCTGGGCGCAGTGGAGGTCGACGCTGCCTTTGCAAGGCTCGGGTGATTAGCCGGACGTTTTGGTCATCGGAGACAGCTGATTTTCCGCGGAGGCAGTTTACGAGGCACATCCATTATTGTACACTTTTTCATATGTGGTACTTATAGCGGTTCGCATAAGGTAGCATAAGTTTCGCATTCGCATAAGTACAGCAGATTGGGGCGGCATCCACTTAGCCTGTCAGAACGGGTTATATGGTCCACATATGTTGTCAAAATGGGTTGCACAATCCATCTGTGTTGTCTGCGCCATTATGTGGTAGTCCTTGGACAGCCAGTGCCATTCTCTAGTATTCTTATATAGCCAGTGCCATTCTCCGGTATTCCTTGGACAGCCAGTGCCATTCTCCGGTATTCCTTGGACAGCCAGTGCCATTCTCTAGTATTCTTATATAGCCAGTGCCATTCTCCGGTATTCCTTGGACAGCCAGTGCCATTCTCCGGTATTCCTTGGACAGCCAGTGCCATTCTCCGGTATTCCTTGGACAGCCAGTGCCATTCTCCAGTATTCTTATATAGCCGGTGCCATTCTCCGGTATTCCTTGGACAGCCAGTGATATTCTCTAGTATTCTTATATAGCCAGTGCCATTCTCCGGTATTCCTTGGACAGCCAGTGCCATTCTCTAGTATTCTTATATAGCCAGTGCCATTCTCCGGTATTCCTTGGAGAGCCAGTGATATTCTCTAGTATTCTTATATAGCCAGTGCCATTCTCCGGTATTCCTTGGACAGCCAGTGCCATTCTCTAGTATTCTTATATAGCCAGTGCCATTCTCCGGTATTCCTTGGACAGCCAGTGCCATTCTCTAGTATTCTTATATAGCCAGTGCCATTCTCCGGTATTCCTTGGACAGCCAGTTCCATTCTCTAGTATTCTTATATAGCCAGTGCCATTCTCCGGTATTCCTTGGACAGCCAGTGCCATTCTCTACTATTCTTATATAGCCAGTGCCATTCTCCGGTATTCCTTGGACAGCCAGTGCCATTCCCTAGTATTCTTATATAGCCAGTGCCATTCTCCGGTATTCCTTGGACAGCCAGTGCCATTCTCCGGTATTCCTTGGACAGCCAGTGCCATTCTCTAGTATTCTTATATAGCCAGTGCCATTCTCCGGTATTCCTTGGACAGCCAGTGCCATTCTCCGGTATTCCTTGGACAGCCAGTGCCATTCTCCGGTATTCCTTGGACAGCCAGTGCCATTCTCCAGTATTCTTATATAGCCGGTGCCATTCTCCGGTATTCCTTGGACAGCCAGTGATATTCTCTAGTATTCTTATATAGCCAGTGCCATTCTCCGGTATTCCTTGGACAGCCAGTGCCATTCTCTAGTATTCTTATATAGCCAGTGCCATTCTCCGGTATTCCTTGGAGAGCCAGTGATATTCTCTAGTATTCTTATATAGCCAGTGCCATTCTCCGGTATTCCTTGGACAGCCAGTGCCATTCTCTAGTATTCTTATATAGCCAGTGCCATTCTCCGGTATTCCTTGGACAGCCAGTGCCATTCTCTAGTATTCTTATATAGCCAGTGCCATTCTCCGGTATTCCTTGGACAGCCAGTGCCATTCCCTAGTATTCTTATATAGCCAGTGCCATTCTCCGGTATTCCTTGGACAGCCAGTGCCATTCTCTAGTATTCTTATATAGCCGGGTGCCATTCTCCGGTAGTCCTTGGACAGCCAGTGCCATTCTCAATATTCTTATATAGCCAGTGCCATTCTCCGGTATTCCTTGGACAGCCAGTGCCATTCTCCGGTATTCCTTGGACAGCCAGTGCCATTCTCTAGTATTCTTATATAGCCAGTGCCATTCTCCGGTATTCCTTGGACAGCCAGTGCCATTCTCTAGTATTCTTATATAGCCAGTGCCATTCTCCGGTATTCCTTGGACAGCCAGTGATATTCTCTAGTATTCTTATATAGCCAGTGCCATTCTCCGGTATTCTTATATAGCCAGTGCCATTCTCCGGTATTCCTTGGACAGCCAGTGCCATTCTCTAGTATTCTTATATAGCCAGTGCCATTCTCCGGTATTCCTTGGACAGCCAGTGATATTCTCTAGTATTCTTATATAGCCAGTGCCATTCTCCGGTATTCCTTGGACAGCCAGTGATATTCTCCGGTATTCTTATATAGCCAGTGCCATTCTCCGGTATTCCTTGGACAGCCAGTGATATTCTCTAGTATTCTTATATAGCCAGTGCCATTCTCCGGTATTCCTTGGACAGCCAGTGATATTCTCTTGTATTCTTCTATAGCCAGTGCCATTCTCCGGTATTCCTTGGACAGCCAGTGCCATTCTCTAGTATTCTTATGATAGCCAGTGCCATTCTCCGGTATTCCTTGGACAGCCAGTGCCATTCTCTAGTATTCTTATATAGCCAGTGCCATTCTCCGGTATTCCTTGGACAGCCAGTGATATTCTCTAGTATTCTTATATAGCCAGTGCCATTCTCCGGTATTCCTTGGACAGCCAGTGCCATTCTCTAGTATTCTTATATAGCCAGTGCCATTCTCCGGTATTCCTTGGACAGCCAGTGCCATTCTCTAGTATTCTTATGATAGCCAGTGCCATTCTCCGGTATTCCTTGGACAGCCAGTGCCATTCTCCGGTATTCCTTGGACAGCCAGTGCCATTCTCTAGTATTCTTATATAACCAGTGCCATTCTCCGTTATTCCTTGGACAGCCAGTGCCATTCTCTAGTATTCTTATATAGCCAGTGCCATTCTCCGGTATTCCTTGGACAGCCAGTGCCATTCTCTAGTATTCTTATATAGCCAGTGCCATTCTCCGGTATTCCTTGGACAGCCAGTGCCATTCTCTAGTATTCTTATATAGCCAGTGCCATTCTCCGGTATTCCTTGGACAGCCAGTGATATTCTCTAGTATTCTTATATAGCCAGTGCCATTCTCCGGTATTCCTTGGACAGCCAGTGCCATTCTCTAGTATTCTTATATAGCCAGTGCCATTCTCCGGTATTCCTTGGACAGCCAGTGCCATTCTCTAGTATTCTTATATAGCCAGTGCCATTCTCCGGTATTCCTTGGACAGCCAGTGCCATTCTCTAGTATTCTTATATAGCCAGTGCCATTCTCCGGTATTCCTTGGACAGCCAGTGCCATTCTCTAGTATTATTATATAGCCAGTGCCATTCTCCGGTATTCCTTGGACAGCCAGTGCCATTCTCTAGTATTCTTATATAGCCAGTGCCATTCTCCGGTATTCCTTGGACAGCCAGTGCCATTCTCTAGTATTCTTATATAGCCAGTGCCATTCTCCGGTATTCCTTGGACAGCCAGTGCCATTCTCTAGTATTCTTATATAGCCAGTGCCATTCTCCGGTATTCCTTGGACAGCCAGTGCCATTCTCTAGTATTCTTATATAGCCAGTGCCATTCTCCGGTATTCCTTGGACAGCCAGTGCCATTCTCTAGTATTCTTATATAGCCAGTGCCATTCTCCGGTATTCCTTGGACAGCCAGTGCCATTCTCTAGTATTCTTATATAGCCAGTGCCATTCTCCGGTATTCCTTGGACAGCCAGTGCCATTCTCTTGTATTCTTATATAGCCAGTGCCATTCTCCGGTATTCCTTGGACAGCCAGTGATATTCTCTAGTATTCTTATATAGCCAGTGCCATTCTCCGGTATTCCTTGGACAGCCAGTGCCATTCTCTAGTATTCTTATATAGCCAGTGCCATTCTCCGGTATTCCTTGGACAGCCAGTGCCATTCTCTAGTATTCTTATATAGCCAGTGCCATTCTCCGGTATTCCTTGGACAGCCAGTGATATTCTCTAGTATTCTTATATAGCCAGTGCCATTCTCCGGTATTCTTATATAGCCAGTGCCATTCTCCGGTATTCCTTGGACAGCCAGTGCCATTCTCTAGTATTCTTATATAGCCAGTGTCATTCTCCGGTATTCCTTGGACAGCCAGTGATATTCTCTAGTATTCTTATATAGCCAGTGCCATTCTCCGGTATTCCTTGGACAGCCAGTGATATTCTCTTGTATTCTTATATAGCCAGTGCCATTCTCCGGTATTCCTTGGACAGCCAGTGATATTCTCTAGTATTCTTATATAGCCAGTGCCATTCTCCGGTATTCCTTGGACAGCCAGTGATATTCTCTTGTATTCTTATATAGCCAGTGCCATTCTCCGGTATTCCTTGGACAGCCAGTGCCATTCTCTAGTATTCTTATGATAGCCAGTGCCATTCTCCGGTATTCCTTGGACAGCCAGTGCCATTCTCTAGTATTCTTATATAGCCAGTGCCATTCTCCGGTATTCCTTGGACAGCCAGTGCCATTCTCTAGTATTCTTATATAGCCAGTGCCATTCTCCGGTATTCCTTGGACAGCCAGTGCCATTCTCCGGTATTCCTTGGACAGCCAGTGCCATTCTCTAGTATTCTTATATAGCCAGTGCCATTCTCCGGTATTCCTTGGACAGCCAGTGCCATTCTCTAGTATTCTTATATAGCCAGTGCCATTCTCCGGTATTCCTTGGACAGCCAGTGCCATTCTCTAGTATTCTTATATAGCCAGTGCCATTCTCCGGTATTCCTTGGACAGCCAGTGCCATTCTCTAGTATTCTTATATAGCCAGTGCCATTCTCCGGTATTCCTTGGACAGCCAGTGATATTCTCTAGTATTCTTATATAGCCAGTGCCATTCTCCGGTATTCTTATATAGCCAGTGCCATTCTCCGGTATTCCTTGGACAGCCAGTGCCATTCTCTAGTATTCTTATATAGCCAGTGTCATTCTCCGGTATTCCTTGGACAGCCAGTGATATTCTCTAGTATTCTTATATAGCCAGTGCCATTCTCCGGTATTCCTTGGACAGCCAGTGATATTCTCTTGTATTCTTATATAGCCAGTGCCATTCTCCGGTATTCCTTGGACAGCCAGTGATATTCTCTAGTATTCTTATATAGCCAGTGCCATTCTCCGGTATTCCATGGACAGCCAGTGATATTCTCTTGTATTCTTATATAGCCAGTGCCATTCTCCGGTATTCCTTGGACAGCCAGTGCCATTCTCTAGTATTCTTATGATAGCCAGTGCCATTCTCCGGTATTCCTTGGACAGCCAGTGCCATTCTCTAGTATTCTTATATAGCCAGTGCCATTCTCCGGTATTCCTTGGACAGCCAGTGCCATTCTCTAGTATTCTTATATAGCCAGTGCCATTCTCCGGTATTCCTTGGACAGCCAGTGCCATTCTCCGGTATTCCTTGGACAGCCAGTGCCATTCTCTAGTATTCTTATATAGCCAGTGCCATTCTCCGGTATTCCTTGGACAGCCAGTGCCATTCTCTAGTATTCTTATATAGCCAGTGCCATTCTCCGGTATTCCTTGGACAGCCAGTGCCATTCTCTAGTATTCTTATATAGCCAGTGCCATTCTCCGGTATTCCTTGGACAGCCAGTGATATTCTCTAGTATTCTTATATAGCCAGTGCCATTCTCCGGTATTCCTTGGACAGCCAGTGCCATTCTCTAGTATTCTTATTTAGCCAGTGCCATTCTCCGGTATTCCTTGGACAGCCAGTGCCATTCTCTAGTATTCTTATATAGCCAGTGCCATTCTCCGGTATTCCTTGGACAGCCAATGCCATTCTCTAGTATTCTTATATAGCCAGTGCCATTCTCCGGTATTCCTTGGACAGCCAGTGCCATTCTCTTGTATTCTTATATAGCCAGTGCCATTCTCCGGTATTCCTTGGACAGCCAGTGATATTCTCTAGTATTCTTATATAGCCAGTGCCATTCTCCGGTATTCCTTGGACAGCCAGTGCCATTCTCTAGTATTCTTATATAGCCAGTGCCATTCTCCGGTATTCCTTGGACAGCCAGTGCCATTCTCTAGTATTCTTATATAGCCAGTGCCATTCTCCGGTATTCCTTGGACAGCCAGTGATATTCTCTAGTATTCTTATATAGCCAGTGCCATTCTCCGGTATTCTTATATAGCTAGTGCCATTCTCCGGTATTCCTTGGACAGCCAGTGCCATTCTCTAGTATTCTTATATAGCCAGTGTCATTCTCCGGTATTCCTTGGACAGCCAGTGATATTCTCTAGTATTCTTATATAGCCAGTGCCATTCTCCGGTATTCCTTGGACAGCCAGTGATATTCTCTTGTATTCTTATATAGCCAGTGCCATTCTCCGGTATTCCTTGGACAGCCAGTGATATTCTCTAGTATTCTTATATAGCCAGTGCCATTCTCCGGTATTCCTTGGACAGCCAGTGATATTCTCTTGTATTCTTATATAGCCAGTGCCATTCTCCGGTATTCCTTGGACAGCCAGTGCCATTCTCTAGTATTCTTATGATAGCCAGTGCCATTCTCCGGTATTCCTTGGACAGCCAGTGCCATTCTCTAGTATTCTTATATAGCCAGTGCCATTCTCCGGTATTCCTTGGACAGCCAGTGCCATTCTCTAGTATTCTTATATAGCCAGTGCCATTCTCCGGTATTCCTTGGACAGCCAGTGCCATTCTCCGGTATTCCTTGGACAGCCAGTGCCATTCTCTAGTATTCTTATATAGCCAGTGCCATTCTCCGGTATTCCTTGGACAGCCAGTGCCATTCTCTAGTATTCTTATATAGCCAGTGCCATTCTCCGGTATTCCTTGGACAGCCAGTGCCATTCTCTAGTATTCTTATATAGCCAGTGCCATTCTCCGGTATTCCTTGGACAGCCAGTGCCATTCTCTAGTATTCTTATATAGCCAGTGCCATTCTCCGGTATTCCTTGGACAGCCAGTGATATTCTCTAGTATTCTTATATAGCCAGTGCCATTCTCCGGTATTCCTTGGACAGCCAGTGCCATTCTCTAGTATTCTTATATAGCCAGTGCCATTCTCCGGTATTCCTTGGACAGCCAGTGCCATTCTCTAGTATTCTTATATAGCCAGTGCCATTCTCCGGTATTCCTTGGACAGCCAATGCCATTCTCTAGTATTCTTATATAGCCAGTGCCATTCTCCGGTATTCCTTGGACAGCCAGTGCCATTCTCTAGTATTCTTATATAGCCAGTGCCATTCTCCGGTATTCCTTGGACAGCCAGTGCCATTCTCTAGTATTCTTATATAGCCAGTGCCATTCTCCGGTATTCCTTGGACAGCCAGTGCCATTCTCTAGTATTCTTATATAGCCAGTGCCATTCTCCGGTATTCCTTGGACAGCCAGTGCCATTCTCTAGTATTCTTATATAGCCAGTGCCATTCTCCGGTATTCCTTGGACAGCCAGTGCCATTCTCTTGTATTCTTATATAGCCAGTGCCATTCTCCGGTATTCCTTGGACAGCCAGTGATATTCTCTAGTATTCTTATATAGCCAGTGCCATTCTCCGGTATTCCTTGGACAGCCAGTGCCATTCTCTATTATTATTATATAGCCAGTGCCATTCTCCGGTATTCCTTGGACAGCCAGTGCCATTCTCTAGTATTCTTATATAGCCAGTGCCATTCTCCGGTATTCCTTGGACAGCCAGTGATATTCTCTAGTATTCTTATATAGCCAGTGCCATTCTCCGGTATTCTTATATAGCCAGTGCCATTCTCCGGTATTCCTTGGACAGCCAGTGCCATTCTCTAGTATTCTTATATAGCCAGTGCCATTCTCCGGTATTCCTTGGAGCGCCAGTGATATTCTCTAGTATTCTTATAAAGCCAGTGCCATTCTCCGGTATTCCTTGGACAGCCAGTGATATTCTCTTGTATTCTTATATAGCCAGTGCCATTCTCCGGTATTCCTTGGACAGCCAGTGATATTCTCTAGTATTCTTATATAGCCAGTGCCATTCTGCGGTATTCCTTGGACAGCCAGTGCCATTCTCTAGTATTCTTATATAGCCAGTGCCATTCTCCGGTATTCCTTGGACAGCCAGTGCCATTCTCTAGTATTCTTATATAGCCAGTGCCATTCTCCGGTATTCCTTGGACAGCCAGTTCCATTCTCTAGTATTCTTATATAGCCTGTGCCATTCTCCGGTATTCCTTGGACAGCCAGTGCCATTCTCTAGTATTCTTATATAGCCAGTGCCATTCTCCGGTATTCCTTGGACAGCCAGTGCCATTCTCTAGTATTCTTATATAGCCAGTGCCATTCTCCGGTATTCCTTGGACAGCCAGTGCCATTCTCTAGTATTCTTATATAGCCAGTGCCATTCTCCGGTATTCCTTGGACAGCCAGTGCCATTCTCTAGTATTCTTATATAGCCAGTGCCATTCCCCGGTATTCCTTGGACAGCCAGTGCCATTCTCTAGTATTCTTATATAGCCAGTGCCATTCTCCGGTATTCCTTGGACAGCCAGTGCCATTCTCTAGTATTCTTATATAGCCAGTGCCACTCTCCGGTATTCCTTGGACAGCCAGTGTCATTCTCTAGTATTCTTATATAGCCAGTGCCATTCTCCGGTATTCCTTGGACAGCCAGTGCCATTCTCTAGTATCCTTATATAGCCAGTGCCATTCTCCGGTATTCCTTGGACAGCCAGTGCCATTCTCTTGTATTCTTATATAGCCAGTGCCATTCTCCGGTATTCCTTGGACAGCCAGTGATATTCTCTAGTATTCTTATATAGCCAGTGCCATTCTCCGGTATTCCTTGGACAGCCAGTGCCATTCTCTAGTATTATTATATAGCCAGTGCCATTCTCCGGTATTCCTTGGACAGCCAGTGCCATTCTCTAGTATTCTTATATAGCCAGTGCCATTCTCCGGTATTCCTTGGACAGCCAGTGATATTCTCTAGTATTCTTATATAGCCAGTGCCATTCTCCGGTATTCTTATATAGCCAGTGCCATTCTCCGGTATTCCTTGGACAGCCAGTGCCATTCTCTAGTATTCTTATATAGCCAGTGCCATTCTCCGGTATTCCTTGGACAGCCAGTGATATTCTCTAGTATTCTTATATAGCCAGTGCCATTCTCCGGTATTCCTTGGACAGCCAGTGATATTCTCTTGTATTCTTATATAGCCAGTGCCATTCTCCGGTATTCCTTGGACAGCCAGTGATATTCTCTAGTATTCTTATATAGCCAGTGCCATTCTCCGGTATTCCTTGGACAGCCAGTGATATTCTCTTGTATTCTTATATAGCCAGTGCCATTCTCCGGTATTCCTTGGACAGCCAGTGCCATTCTCTAGTATTCTTATGATAGCCAGTGCCATTCTCCGGTATTCCCTGGACAGCCAGTGCCATTCTCTAGTATTCTTATGATAGCCAGTGCCATTCTCCGGTATTCCTTGGAAAGCCAGTGATATTCTCTAGTATTCTTATATAGCCAGTGCCATTCTCCGGTATTCCTTGGACAGCCAGTGCCATTCTCTAGTATTCTTATATAGCCAGTGCCATTCTCCGGTATTCCTTGGACAGCCAGTGCCATTCTCTAGTATTCTTATGATAGCCAGTGCCATTCTCCGGTATTCCTTGGACAGCCAGTGCCATTCTCCGGTATTCCTTGGACAGCCAGTGCCATTCTCTGGTTATCTTATATAGCCAGTGCCATTCTCCGGTAGTCCTTGGACAGCCAGTGCCATTCTCTAGTATTCTTATATAGCCAGTGCCATTCTCCGGTATTCCTTGGATAGCCAGTGCCATTCTCTAGTATTCTTATGATAGCCAGTGCCATTCTCCGGTATTCCTTGGACAGCCAGTGCCATTCTCCGGTATTCCTTGGACAGCCAGTGCCATTCTCTAGTATTCTTATATAGCCAGTGCCATTCTCCGGTATTCCTTGGACAGCCAGTGCCATTCTCTAGTATTCTTATATAGCCAGTGCCATTCTCCGGTATTCCTTGGACAGCCAGTGATATTCTTTTGTATTCTTATATAGCCAGTGCCATTCTCCGGTATTCCTTGGACAGCCAGTGATATTCTCTAGTATTCTTATATAGCCAGTGCCATTCTCCGGTATTCCTTGGACAGCCAGTGATATTCTCTTGTATTCTTATATAGCCAGTGCCATTCTCCGGTATTCCTTGGACAGCCAGTGCCATTCTCTAGTATTTTTATGATAGCCAGTGCCATTCTCCGGTATTCCTTGGACAGCCAGTGCCATTCTCTAGTATTCTTATATAGCCAGTGCCATTCTCCGGTATTCCTTGGACAGC
The DNA here is from genome assembly GCA_964019135.1 of Arenicola marina. NCBI lineage: Eukaryota > Metazoa > Annelida > Polychaeta > Arenicolidae > Arenicola > Arenicola marina. The sequence goes on along the minus strand of OZ025257.1, from coordinate 2,477,272 downwards.
CAGTGATATTCTCTAGTATTCTTATATAGCCAGTGCCATTCTCCGGTATTCCTTGGACAGCCAGTGCCATTCTCTAGTATTCTTATGATAGCCAGTGCCATTCTCCGGTATTCCTTGGACAGCCAGTGATATTCTCTAGTATTCTTATGATAGCCAGTGCCATTCTCCGGTATTCCTTGGACAGCCAGTGCCATTCTCCGGTATTCCTTGGACAGCCAGTGCCATTCTCTAGTATTCTTATATAGCCAGTGCCATTCTCCGGTATTCCTTGGACAGCCAGTGCCATGCTCTAGTATTCTTATGATAGCCAGTGCCATTCTCCGGTATTCCTTGGACAGCCAGTGCCATTCTCCGGTATTCTTATATAGCCAGTGCCATTCTCCGGTATTCCTTGGACAGCCAGTGCCATTCTCTAGTATTCTTATATAGCCAGTGCCATTCTCCGGTAGTCATTGGACAGCCAGTGCCATTCTCCGGTATTCCTTGGACAGCCAGTGCCATTCTCCGGTATTCCTTGGACAGCCAGTGCCATTCTCCGGTATTCCTTGGACAGCCAGTGATATTCTCTAGTATTCTTATATAGCCAGTGCCATTCTCCGGTATTCCTTGGACAGCCAGTGCCATTCTCTAGTATTCTTATATAGCCAGTGCCATTCTCCGGTATTCTTATATAGCCAGTGCCATTCTCCGGTATTCCTTGGACAGCCAGTGCCATTCTCTAGTATTCTTATGATAGCCAGTGCCATTCTCCGGTATTCCTTGGACAGCCAGTGCCATTCTCTAGTATTCTTATATAGCCAGTGCCATTCTCCGGTATTCCTTGGACAGCCAGTGCCATTCTCCGGTATTCCTTGGGCCGCCAGTGCCATTCTCCGGTATTCCTTGGACAGCCAGTGCCATTCTCCGGTATTCCTTGGACAGCCAGTGCCATTCTCCGGTATTCCTTGGACAGCCAGTGATATTCTCTTGTATTCTTATATAGCCAGTGCCATTCTCCGGTATTCCTTGGACAGCCAGTGCCATTCTCCGGTATTCCTTGGACAGCCAGTGCCATTCTCCGGTAGTCCTTGGACAGCCAGTGCCATTCTCTAGTATTCTTATATAGCCAGTGCCATTCTCCGGTATTCCTTGGACAGCCAGTGCCATTCTCTAGTATTCTTATATAGCCAGTGCCATTCTCCGGTATTCCTTGGACAGCCAGTGCCATTCTCTAGTATTCTTATGATAGCCAGTGCCATTCTCCGGTATTCCTTGGACAGCCAGTGCCATTCTCTAGTATTCTTATGATAGCCAGTGCCATTCTCCGGTATTCCTTGGACAGCCAGTGCCATTCTCTAGTATTCTTATATAGCCAGTGCCATTCTCCGGTATTCCTTGGACAGCCAGTGCCATTCTCTAGTATTCTTATATAGCCAATGCCATTCTCCGGTATTCCTTGGACAGCCAGTGCCATTCTCTAGTATTCTTATGATAGCCAGTGCCATTCTCCGGTATTCCTTGGACAGCCAGTGCCATTCTCTAGTATTCTTATGATAGCCAGTGCCATTCTCCGGTATTCCTTGGACAGCCAGTGCCATTCTCTAGTATTCTTATGATAGCCAGTGCCACTATTTGGTATTTTGACGAAATTAGTCCATGTGACGAAGTTTGGCGGCTTAAAAGCTGGAACTTACTTCGTTAAATGGATTTTAGTTTTCCAATCGTATGTGCATTTTGCTGCCGCCATTCGCGTCACAGCGGTGTCATTCGAGACATATTTACATAATGTATATAGTTACAACAAACCAACTGAACTTAATAGCTATAGACATGAATCACGTGAACTCCAACTATAGAAAGGTTCATGTTGAGAAATAAGTATCATTTGGCCTAAAACAATATGTTTGTTAAACCGACCGGGGCAGTCACTCTCTGCCTTCGACTCACTGCGCTAGGGCTCCATTATATCTCTGTTGTCGCCTACGTCCTCAATACATTTTCACACTCGTTCGCCAGGACGGCGCTGCGCAGATTGATAGGAAAAATGCGTCGCGCATTTCTACAAATTAGTGCCGGGACCCAGCCTAATCCTAATAACACATGAAATCAGGAGATGAAAAGAAAGAGTTCTGTCACAATTATAATTTTTTTGGAAGGGTAAGAGATGTTTTTTGCTGTATTAAATTCATAAAGCTCATTGTTGTTATGTCTTATTCTTGAAAAGTGTAATGTCGCAAGAACTTACAGCTGGTTGGACCGTTTTTTAAGAATCTTGAAATTTGCCCCCGGCCGACAGCAGCGGTAAAAGCTAGCTTGCGTAGCGCCACCGTGCGGGGAGCTTGCTGCGCAGTAACCACTTTGAAGACGTCATATCTTCCGGGAAACACGTCGCGTGCAACACTTAGTTACAGGTGCTACCGAGCGCCGCGCCGACGACAAAAGAAGAAGACTTACTTTGTCTACATGTAACCAGGTGTACATAATAAGAAATAAAATTAATCATTAATTAGGTTTATATTTACCGTTTTCTTACAGATGAGGTAACCAATTCGATTAAATAAATCAGATAAGAAATCGGCATATAGATTCAGACAATATGGACAAGACACAGTTACATGAGAGACAATAAAAAACATAGAGATGAATTCTAAATGGGTTTCTCCTCAACAATCTGTCTCAAAGACAGTTTTGCACATGATTTAAGTACTAGTTAAAGAACGAGCTGGAGTGCATTCGCCAAAATAAAGCACGAGACGCGATAGCGTCGAGTGGTTTATTTATGGCAGGCCGACAGGGCCATAAATTCAAAAGCTTTCCTCGGAAGTTGAAAGCTTTCCTAAGAAGCAAAGAATTTGCTCCTAGGAAACGAATTGACTAATCCCAGGCCGTATATTCGTTGCTAGGAAAGGAATGGACCAATCACATGCCGTATATTCGTTCCTTGGAAAGCAATTCTTCTCCTAGGAATAGAATGGACCAATCACAGGACGTATATTCGTTCTCAGGAAGCAATTCCTCTCATAGGAAGGGTGATAACGCATGGGGGTAGCACATGTAGAAATAATTTTGAAAATACTTTTTTTTTAAATCCCCAGACAAGGGTCAAGTCGTCCCGTCTAACTTTCATGAAAACAACTACAACTGAAACGCAGTATTAGTAAATCAACGCTTTTACTTTAAAATGGATCATCTATTTATGTCGGACATATATATATATATGGCACCTTTAGTAGGAATGGCATGACCAATGTCATACAGTCCCCCGTTCATAAGCGGCAGCGGATATATATGCCATCGAAAACTGACGAATTTTCATATATTTTGTGCTTTCTGATCTAATGCACCTCCCCCCCCCCCCCACGCCTGGAGCTTAACGGTAACATGTCATTTTCATGAAATTTGCAAGATCTGACAAGATCAGACCAGCTAGCTCAGCTCAGCTCAGTTCGGCTCGATTGATTACACCGTGACACTTAGCGGAGTCAATATTTAAAAAACTGTTCATTATCCAGATAATGCACAGTTTTTTCCGTTCTTTATTTAAATAAAACACACTTACGTTAATAAAACACGGCTAGAGCTGTTTTTCGGGTCATTCTTCCAGATAATGAACACTTAAGACAAGGGCGTGACGTCACACAATTTTTAAAAACAACAGAAAAGACACTGATTTTTGGATATACAGATGGACTGCTTGTAAATTTTGTCAGCATCCAAGAGCTGTTTGCTATGTGGAGCAGTCACAAAGGAAGACAATGAAAACAGAAATGATATGTTGCAAAAACTGTTATTTACTGTGGATTTGCAAATGAATTTAAAAAGGAAATGAGGTTGGTTTAAACATATTTTTACTTTGCAATTAGAAATCAGGCAAGGCCTATAAAAATGCCTTATTAGTTGTGCTCAATCAAAATTGGTAAAGGTTCAGATAAAAATTCAGTAGTGCTAAAGCCCTAAAGTATGCATTTATATCCACATGTTGAATAAATATTGCAAACTGTGCAACCTCCAGCCTATAGTTAGCCTGGTAAGGATTCATTCCCATTCCTCCCACACCCCATCACTACCCCAATCAAGTGTGTTATACATGAAGACATATCTGGAGTAATGCTGTTGGTTGGCATCCGTCCGTCTACGAAAGACGATGGACTTTGCAGCTTTGTTAGATTTCAAGTGATACGATTTGCGTCGCAGATTTGCGCTTATGACTGAACAAGCCTATCTGTGACCGAGAGAGCTTCCCGCAGTCGTCGCATCGATGACCTGTCAATAGGTCTTGGTTTGTACTCACTGGGGGCCTAGATTGGCGTTTCAAGTCCACTTTGTCAAACCAGAGCCCGTCGTGGTGGGCCATTCCCTCATGCATGACACGTGACCATTCCCTCTTTTTGGATGCTAGATCCTCCCAAGAATTTGTATCGATGCCGAAAGCCTTCATGTCATGCTTGCAAACACCCTGAAACCTGAGCTTTGGCCGTCCAGTTGGCCTTTTGCCATCGGCAAGCTCACCGTAGAGCACATCCTTTGGAATGCGTTCATCTTGCATTCGATGGACCTTTCCAAGCCAACGGAGACGTCGTAGTTTCACAAGAGCAAGTTGGAATGCTCGGGAGGTTGGCTCTGGGTAACAGAGACCTTTGTTACCTTGTCTTGCCAAGAAATGCCTAAAATGTTTTGCAAGCAACGAAGATGGAAGTTGTTTAACTTTTGTAATTTGCCACAATATGTAGTCCATGTTTCACTGCCATACAGCAGGCTACTTAGAACACACGCCCTGTAGACTAGTATTTTGGTTCGAATGGTTAGTTTTGAATTTTTCCAAGCGCGTTTGTTTAACCGACCAAAGGTGGAGGCTGCCTTCTCAATGCAAGTACTTATTTCTTCGTGCATAAATTTTCTGTGACGGTACTTCCCAGGTAACAAAACTTATTCATCACCTCTAAAGGCATGTTATTTAGGGCAATCACTGGTGGTGTAATAGCCCCTTGGCTCAGCACGACTGTTTTCTTAACACTAATAGTCAAAGCGAATAAAGCACACGCGTTTGAGAGTCGATCCATGAGTCTCTGCAGCTGGCGAAGAGTTCAGTAATGCTTGAGAGTGATATACCGCGGTTTTGTTACAATCACCACGGTCCCCTTTGTTTTTGTAGAGCGTAACTATATTTGCATCACGCATATCCTGTGAAATAGTACCATTGTTCCAGCAAAGGACGAGAAGCTGGTGTAGATGAGGGTGCACTATAGTTTTCCCCCATTTAATGACTTCAGCAGGAATCCTGTCATTGCCAGGCGATTTCCCGCTGCCCAAGGCATCAATTGCCTGACCCAGTTCGAAAGCTGTTGAAACACTGTCCAGATCGTCCATGACCGGCAGACGGGGTGGTGCGTCAAGCGCCGTTGGCGATACATGAGACTCGTGCGCGTACAATGAGACATAGTGTTCCACTCAGCGAGACAACTGTTTGCTACGATCTGTAATCACTTCGCCATCAAGTGACTTTAAGGGGGCTGTTTGAGTGACCGTGGGGCCCAGGGCTTCCTTAATACCGGTGTACATGTCCCGTATATTACCTCTTTCTGAAGCCTCTTGGATCTCCTCACAGAGGTGTATCCAGTATTGATTGGCGCAATAACGCGCAGTCTTTGTTATCAGATTTCCTTTGCCCGAACACTGTCATCGCAGCGCCGTAAATGGCAACGTGGATATAGTTGCCCTGCAGGAAACAATCGAAGCGCCTGTCGCAGTGTCTGAGAGAGTAATGTCACTTCGTATGCACTCAAATGGGGCGTCCGTTACTATAATCAGCGTATACGCTCCAACGCTATATGCCACCCTTGAACACACAGACAGTTTCTACGATTCTCTGAGGGAGGTCATAAATCAGGCGACAAAGGACGATCATTTGTTCATTCTCGGAGATTTTAACGCACGCGTTGGGGACGACCATGGGTCTTGGCCAAGTTCCATGGGACACTTTGCCGTTGGGAAAATCAACGCAAACGGACAACGTCTATTGGAGCTCTGCGCGCAGAGCGAACTCTGTATCACAAACACTTTTTTCAAGGTAGCTTCAGGCATAAGGTGTCATGGCGCCACCTAAGGTCAGGCCATTGGCATCAGCTAGATCTGATCCTGACAAAACGGCGAAATTTGTCCCGTGTCCTAAACACACCAGCGTATCACAGTGCAGACTGCGATACCGATCAATCGCTTGTCGGGAACAAGTTAATGATTACCCCTAGGAAACTCTATACCACTAAACATAAATCTCAATCACGGATTGATTCACTTGGGACGCAGGAGAGCGACAAGCGTCGTCATTTTCTGCAAACGTTGGAGCAGACGCTGCCAGCTAATCAGCAATCTTCTGATATAGAAAAATAGAAAAATCATGTAAGACAGAAAGCAACAGCTATCTATGATAAGGAAGTGTCGCAAGAAAATAAAGTGAAGAGCCAGTCCTTCTCAAGATTGAGTCTGAATATTTAATTGGCCTTAACACAATTAACATATCTATATCCTGCAAGAAAATAAGCTTCCAATGAAATGACCTTATATAGCACAGGTGTACTACTTGATGTAGTTAATGGCATTGGTTGTCTGTGATGGTAAATACATAAAGGCAGCAATATGTATTAACAATGTATCAAACAACTTGAATTAAGCATTCTGGAATTGAATCACTTATTTTTATTATTTTGCATTTATAATGCATCACGAACATAAACACTGATAATACACATATTAAGCAGATAACTTTATTCAATATAATCCTGGAGTGGTGGTGTTTTCTGTCACTTCTTTAATCTATATATTAAATTTAAATGAGTGATACAATTTAACACAAGAGCAAGAATACTTTTTCATGTGATAACAAAGTAGAAATAGTGCAAAATATTATAATTTTCTGTTTCCCAACCACTTCATTATGAATACCGGTAGCATAAAATATTCCATTAATCTCGGATATTTCACATACCAATTAGTAGAGTGATAGATTTCAAAATTTACAACTAAGTTAATATTAGAAATGTTTCAATTCTTTCAATTAACTTAATAAATGCAAGTCCATTGACTGGACATGAACCTCGCTATTTAACAATGGCAATCACTTACAGTATTTAAATAACTCAGCTAGGCTGGTACACATATATATCCTATGCCACTTATTGCAGACTATAGACTTGGTTGATCGGTTCCAAGCAGTATAATTGCTTCCTTGAAGCTTGAAAATGGTTGTATATTACTTATCTGAAAAGCAATTTTTCCTTTGTTGTAAAATGAATTCACTAAAAATAATTTAAATACATTTATCATAGCTAGACTGAATTTTGTTTATTCAAATTATTTGATATTTAATCTATTGTCCTTCCTAAATGGGCCCATCTCGACTCCTCTCGAGGGTATATCCCTCTAACAACCCATACCCGCCACGCACGTACCCCCCCCCCACCACCCGCAAACGTAAAATAATTTTCCTACGGTTTATTTACCAGTAGGCCTAAATAAAATATACGCTTTAAATATTCTATTGCCATTATTCTAGAGACCACCCTCTTCACTTCCTACTCCCTGCACTGCGCATTTTCACAGCAGAATGGTTAAGTCGATCACTTGCTCTCGCCATTGTGTTTGCGCCAGTCGCTGATTGGGGAACTCGCGAAAGCCCGGGTGCAGGGCTAAATTTAGAACGCTATTTTTAGCTTTCGAGGGTTTTGAAGACGGATTTTTCCTTGTATATTTCGAAAGTGCTGCGCTTCGTCGCCTACAAATATTTTAACGTATACCTCCCATAGCCCTGTTTAGTGAAATGGTACTCATAGGCTTTAGAATAAATGTGGAAAGAAATTAACTTATAGCTGCCTATACTTCAACATGGAGCACGTGTGTTTGTTTGTCCCCAAAACTGAAATCTCGCGGCCCGATCGCGTATACTGTATAGCCTTATTGTTTACCGCCCTGCTGGAAAAGGGGTTATGACGCGTATGACGTTGTTGTAAGGAATTCCTTACAGAAAATGTTGGACAATTACAGACTAAACGCGGAGCTGCGGTAGCGCCACGCAGTCTGCGGAAGAGACTAGTGTCATTCTTTGGCATTCTCACAACGGGCCCGTGTAGCCCACTTGCTTCGTTAACATGTTCGTGATTTTAACAATTAGAACAAGTTTTGCGGTTCAGAGCTTTTCACGGGTGCACATGTTTCCAATCTGCCGGGTGCCAACGAGTGATGGATCGGCTCATGTCGCGCCCTCGCCCCTCCCCCCACCCCGCCCACCCACAGCCAGACAAGCCACTTTAATTCTCCTATCACTTTCCTCCGTGTCGCTGCAAAAACGCAACGCGGATGGATTAAACGCTGCAATCGACTAAACTAGTGTCGTGTTAAATCACAATGCAGCCTAGGCCACTGCAGCGTTATTCACATCTGTCTCTATCATTCTCCGCTAGTGGCTGGCGTCGTCCCCTCCGGACCGTCAAACATGGCGCAATAACTGCTCGACTGCTATTGATTTCACAAATGGCATTTCCGTTTCCGGTTTCTGGCGCGTGCCTCCAGATTTCAGTTTACCGCGAGCGGTCTCAGTGGCGTGTCTGGGGGGTAGAGGGGTATGCAGGGGGCAGCTAGGGAGGCGGAAGTAACGCCACGTGCCGCAGCGGCTCTCATGTAATAGGTGTTAGTATGTCAACATGTTGCACAATGGCCATGAGGAGAGTACTTCATCGGTGTAAAGTGTGGTTGCGACAGTGCGCCTCGTAAAGGTCATCGGGTCGGGAGCTGCCATGCTGTCTCAAGGAGCCTCTAATTAAGGCACGTGTGAAACTGGCAAGTAGCGAGCAGTATGGTGGGTTTTACCTTTTAGCAACTCTCCTGAAACAAAATTGCAATCCTTCTAATTTTTCTGTTCAGTATCGGTTCGTACCATATAGAGGTAGATTGTTTAAAATGGGACTGGTTGAATAACGACACTTATCAAATAATATATAATAATTCTAATTAATCAGAATTTACTTAATTATTGGAGTACAACATTATGGGACTACGTATTGGTATCACCCCTACCCGATGGTGAGAAGAACGAATGGACTCGTCCAAGTGGAACCCCCCTGACAACGCGGATTGTTTACCGATTGTCGTCAACCGCGAGACGATGTAGCAGCAGTTTACACGGGGGCTCACTTGATCCTCAACCACCAACGAAATAAACCACCTTCTCCACACCGCCTCCACTTTGCATCGACGCGAGTCAATAGGGTCTGAGCTTAATTTCCTCAAATGTCGGCTGATATAAGTCATTAGGTTTACGCAATAGTACAGTATGCAACTGGATGAGACTTGCTTACGAGCCATTTAATTATCGTATATAATCATTGTATCATTAAGCCGCATTGTTATTAGTATTACAGCATATGTGTGTGGATAATTTCAGAATTGTCTGCTGAAAGGAGTTATTAGGTTTTAAACTATAATACATGTTGAAATGTTATGACCCATATTTACGAGGTATTAAGTATCGTATATCTTGCCTTACTGTAATTTGTACCTCAGAATAGGTATTTGGATATTTTCAGAAATATCTACTGAACTAAGTTATTAAGTTTAAAGAAATAGTACACAGTAACTATGATGATCCGTAGATCAGTGATTTCCATATGTGTACGTGGCGCATGTCCCCTCGCCTTCCCTGCTGAGTAGGAAGGCAACATCTATTTTCATATAGACTTTCATGAATATCCATAGTGGACTGCATAATATGGTATATCTATATATATATATATATATCAATTAGTATCCATTAATATTTGCCTGTCTAACATCTGATTGCCACAGATGTGTATTACATTTAATTCTCAGTGACAATGTGTTTGCCACTATATTTGTCATTAGCGATGTGTTGTCGCCTCACCATTTTGCTTGGCGATATGTTTCCGCCAAATGTTTTATTAGTGGCGATGTGCTTTTCCGCCACATGTTAATTAGTGGCGATGTGGTATTTTTCCGCCACTTATAATCTTGAACTTTGTATTCTCGGCAATAAAGTTGCCCTATCCAACTACTTACATAACTCTTTGTGTTATTCTATTAGAATACAGGGAACGAGCTGCGCCGAGCCAGCTATATCACCCTTTCGTAGCGCAATACATAAATATATTTTTTTAAAGCAGCATGGTTGCGAAAAATTTCAAGTGGCGTCTAACTTGCAAGAAAAATGAAAAGATTAGCATTCAAGATATTAAAAATAATAGTGGCCTATGTAGTACATGAAAGTAGCCACCAGTTGGGCCACCACTTCCTTGTTTGTCATGCGTAACAACGGCACAGGTCAAACTTCAGTGAAATACCCAGGATATCGAAGTAGTCGAGTCAATACCATTACCAAAAGATATTTTATCAGTGGAGTGAATACTATTCCCATGGCAGGTAACTGAAATCAGTCTTCAACGGAATAAAACAATGCTGTCGACATATTATGTCTAACAGACCAATGTAGTAGCTCAATGATATACAAATATATTGCTATATTTCGTGAGAGTAGTTAATTAAGTTCTAGTGTCCGTGCACTTGACCCAGGAGAAACGTACTTAGGCTCGCTACGAGGAACAAATGGTCAAGCCTTTATAACCAACACACCTTGCACCATTGCGAAAGACCATTCTGATCATCACTTGATTGCGTACTGGAGCCAACGGGGTATTCCGCATTTACTGCGAATCTAAGCTGTGTACCAAACACGTCAACATTAGGCCTCGAGGTTGGCAAGATCATCTTTTCATTTCTCTTGTCAAGGCAAGTCCTGCTTCATGTGCAGCTGCAGGGTGCAGGGCAGAAGTATTGTTGTTAAAACGGTTGTTTGTTTATTCATCTTCATATCTAGGTAAAACCTCCATCACATCACGTAGTCACTTACCTTTAATATCGAAGTTCAAGCAAACTTTGCCTTATCTTACAGCCGCTGGTTTCTGACGACAATGGGCTCCCCCTGCTCGACTCAGGGGCGGACCCTCCTCTCCCCCTGCTCGACTCAGGGGCGGATCCTCCTCTCCCCCTGCTCGACTCAGGGGCGGACCCTCCTCTCCTCCTGCTCGACTCAGGGGCGGACCCTCCTCTCCCCCTGCTCGACTCAGGGGCGGCCCCCCCTCTCCCCCTGCTCGACTCAGGGGCGGGCCCCCCTCTCCTTTTACTCGACTCAGGGGCGGGCACCCCTCTCACCCTGCTCGAATAAGGGGCGGGCCCCCCTCTCCCCTTGCTCGACTCAGGGGCGGGCCCCCTCGCCCTCTGCTCGACTCAGGGGCGGACCCCCCTCTCCCCCCGCTCGACTCAGGGGCGGGCCCCCTCTCCCCCTGCTCGACTCAGGGGCGGGCCCCCCTCTCCCCCTGCTCGACTGAGGGGCGGGACCCCTCTCCCTCTACTCGACTCAGGGGCGGGCACGCCTCTCACCCTGCTCGAATAAGGGGCGGCCCCCCTCTCCCCCTGCTCGACTCAGGCCCATCCCCTGAACCCAGCGACTGATGACGTCGTCGCATAATACCTCCCGCACAGGCGTCAATAGAGCGCTGAGGAGATCCCGATTTTTGGTCGATGTTGGTCGGCGGGCCTCCCGCGCAGGCGTCAATAGAGCGCTGAGGAGATCCCGATTTTTGGTCGATGTTTTCCGTCACTGGGAAGTGGCTGTTTGCCCGGCATTGCATTCCCATTGACTGTCGACAAGCCACGGGAGACCCACCATCTCTGTGGATAAGCAGGCCGAGCTGCAGGTTAACATGTCGTGGGTACGGTGGGTGGGAGAATACTACAGAGGGTGGGTGAGAGAATACTACAGGGGGTGGGTGGGTGGGAGAATTCTACAGGGGGTGGGTCCCTTCCACCCCATGTAGTATTATTGGCACTCCCACCCCATGCGGTATTATTGGCACAATTTAACACTCAAGTACAGCGAAACCATATTTTATTTCATTTGATAAGTGACACAACCGCATAATGAGATCCTAGCTGTTAGTGTGCGCGCCGTAGTCTGCCAGAAAGGACTGTAAAATACTACAGTGCACATCACAACAGTGGTCTACACTATTGCCCCCCTCCCCCCCACATACACACACCCAAGCTAAAGTTGCGGGAGTAGCATTCTTACGGTCTTTTCTGCCGCCATAAACCGCGACACCCCAACAGGTCCAATAATCAATTCACCGATCTAGCTCGTCTTTACTGAATCTGACAACGAGCAAATACCTCAAATAGCATTGCCCGAGGTGGTGTCAATACGCGCATTGACGATTGCATTGACCGATAGCTGTGACGCTGATGTAAATAGACGTGCTTACAGAGGGGAAGGGGAAGACACATACGTGAGCTATTCAATGCGTCGTACTGACAGTCCTCTTACAGTTACGTCACCGTATTGGCAGTTTCCATCGGAATGTTTATTCCACAGATTTATGGCCTCTCGGCCAGGAAGCAATCCTTGTTTCGACATCAACCATCCATTAAGTGACAGTCACGTGTCTATGACCGGAAGTGACGTGGGTCGTTGCCAGGCCCCCGGGGCATGATGGGATATGCCAGACTGTCTGTAACGTTACCCTGTTATTGACGTCCATGTGGGAAACCAGAGCGGACTCGACACATCATGGGGAATACCAAATACCGAGGCAAAATAAATCAGGCTCAGCAGGCCAGACGAAAGAAGTATTACATATAAATGCATCTGTACGTTGCGAGTGCTGTAGAATATGCAAAAAATGGAATCGGGGTGGGGCGGTGCGGGGGTGGGGGATGGGGGTGCTTGCCTCTTTTCATATTATTGCAGAATGTGGTATTTCGCTATATACAATGCTTCCCTAAACTATGGCTGAATAATTTAAAATTGCATGGGCAGATAGAAGGCTGTTCTACTTGCACCATATACATGGGTCATTCCGCCACTAGTTTGCGGCATCAAAAGGTCATCTGTGCCAGGTCAGCACTGCTATAGTCATCACCACCTATTTTGTTACATATTTTATTGCATATATATCGACGCATATCACGATGACTCTAACATAGGGCAAAGGCAAATTATGATCTAACCAGATTCTCCAGAAGATGACCGCAAATAACAACCTGAAAGAGGCCGAGACGAGCCGCGACAGGGGTGCCGACCTGACGCCCTATAAGTAGAGTAATCCATGCGTCCTTACAGGGAAACATCTCCGTCGGCCGCTCTCCCACTCGCCCCATTATTGTGTCCTCAACACGAGAACCATCTATATTGGTCGGTAATGGGAGCCCGGCATTTAGTCTGTATTTATATCCCACCGATCCCCGGCTAATCCACGCCCCCGGGCGGATATCTCCCTCCATGTCAAAGGGGGAAGACAACTCATTACGTGTAGTAGCTCACATATTTCACATAGTGGCCGCCCTCCAGGCCGTCTGGCCGTCCTATTGGTCCAGGGTGAATGCAGGCGCCGCATTGTCCATGGCGAGTTACGTGTCGTGTTTTCGGCTTTTAGTCGCCGCGATAACTGCCACACGTTTGTGGGGAGGAGATATGTGACGTTATCACGCGACGCCGCGGCTGAGCGATGGGTGATATTACACCAGATCGCGGGGAAATGTGAGTGCATTTGCGAAATAACAAAAAAAACTCTCCAGAATAATTCCTATTTTTCGGTTATATCGAAGGCCCATGCGTAGTGTTTGGAAATAGATCTCGGTTCGGTACAACATACTAACGCCAGCCCAAAACAGTTCTAGCCGCGGAGAAAAAAAGTTCTCTATATCTATTAGTAGGTCATTGATAGATGGCTGAATTTATGAATTTACGGTACATGGAACGATCCTGTGGTGGATTTCACGACCGCAGTTTAGCCGACTACGGGGCTTAGTCGACTAAAGTTACCATGTAAATGATAGGCGATTTTAGCCGACTAAGTCCCATAGGCGGCTAAACTATGTCCGTGGAATAGGCCCCAGGAGAGGTAAGGGGTGGGGCAATTACGGGCCTCTCCCTTGTCCCTGTAAAAGGTTCAGGGTATTGTTACACCTTGACCAATAAGTCCCTGACATCCTGTGATGGGGAGTAACATGATGGAATACAGCAGCTGCGCCACCCCAGTCATTAGCCAGGAGTAAAACTTGGTCATAGTGCTATGGCCACCATGCTTCAAAGTACTCGATACGACATGGGCTATTTACAGGTGGTTTGACGCCATCATTAAGAAAACATTGTGAAATCCTAGGTCAGCTCATACATCAGGATTTCGGGGATGCGTCCAGATAAACCCATCTCGCACGAGGAGCAATGCCATATATATATTTTCTCGCTCGAAAAGAAACTTCAAAAGTTCCCCTGAAGTCAACACGGAGATCTAAAAAGACAATAATACTCAAGACTGCACGTCAATATTCGGTCAAAGTCGTAAGAGTGAAACACGCGCGCGAGCAATATTGTAGGCCTAATGTATTACTCAATTTTATGGGGGGATTCAGATGAAAAGACATTGTGAAAGGGTGAGTAATGTAAGACATTGTGCCTGTTACGGGCTTCAAGTTATGCTCGTAGCGCAGCGACAGTAAACGGTCAAATAGTCAGTTACGACCACAGCCTCTTAATAGCTTTGTATTATTATTAGGGTTCGTATATGATTAGGGCTATCGGCGCTTCCCATGTTTTGTCTTGCATCGTAAAGGTGCAATTTCGTCTTTTGTCGTCGGCACGGCGCTCGATAGCACCTATAGCTAAGTGTCTTTGCTACATAAAATGATTAATGGTCTGGTACCACAGTATCTAGCAACTCTTGTCCCACCCAGAGTGTCTGACATATCGCGTTACCCCCTGCGTTGTAATAACCATCTCTATCAGCCTGTAACCAAGAAAACCTATTATAAAAACTCCTTTTTGTGGATCACTGTCCGAGCGTGGAACTCCCTAACACGCGATCTAAAGCAATCACCGTCCCTTTCGTCTTTCAAGTCTCTATACAAACAGAGGTACTTTGGCTTGTCAAATGTATTGTAGAATACGTCTTCGATACGCGATTAACCATAGCAGATTGCGTCTTGGACTTAGTGGACTGAACTCGCACAGACATGCTTACGGGATTTATAGATTCAGCCATATGTAACATATGTAATGATATTTCTGAAGATTGTGTGCATTTCTTATTGGATTGTCCTGTGTTTAGCATTCACCGTAAAGGACTATTTAACAATATTCAAACCATAGTCGATGAAAATCTATCCAATGTAACGAATTTCACCACGCAACAATTAGCTCGATTATGCAATACCCTAATATTTGGATCCGTCAAATCAACCATCGAAGAAAACATCATATTGTTTAAGGCTGTCCAGACAAATATGTCATAAGCACTGGTAGATTTTGAGTCTTAAATGTTTCAACCAAAAAGCAGTTAATAATAAGAGCTCACCCGTCGCTGTAATGTATATTTTGGAATTATCTCTATCTCCATCTCGATCTCGATTACGCTGGCATTCTCCTCTCTTTAGTGATTATTACGTCGTTGTAATCTTCTGTGTAGGCTTATGTCATTGTTTATATGTTCGAGGTAGTCATTAAGATGTGTATGCGCTGTTGATAACCTCGTTAAACAAATGAAGTTTACATTAAAAAAAAACGTGTTGCGAGCGAGGTGTTTCCCGGGGTATATGACGTCGGTAGGCCTAACGAACATATTGTTTTAAGCAAAATGGTGCTTATTTCTTCACATGAACCTTTTGTTTCGTAAATTGTAGCTATTTCTATCGTTTGAATTCATATGATTCATGTCTATAGCTATTAAGTTCAGTTGGTTTGTTGAAACTATACATATTTCGCGCATTGACACCGCGGTGAGCACTACGATCTGTGAAGTGAATGGCGGCAGCAAAATAAACACACGATTGGAAAACTAAAATCGATTTTACGAAGTTTTAGCTTTTAAGCCGCCAAACTTTTTCAAATGAACTAATTTGTCAAACTGAAGCACAATATGATGAAATCTCAATTTCTGACACCGGGATGGATGTCAACATTTACCACTGAGAAATAATTGAATCACTAAGAATTTCCGAACTGTTGTCTGTAACGACTGCCTATGTTGCCGCCTATGGTGCATACCAAGCAACTCGAGCCACCCCCGCCCCCTCCCCCTCTTTTCAAAATAAGCCTTGCATTGTGAGAGTGGCTCTGGGCGTCTAAAGCTTCACTCGTTCTGGGGGGACAGCAATGCGAAACTAATCTTAAACATGAGCAGCCAAGCACGCGACCCTTAATTATTAGAGAGCGCCTCCACTTCGAAAGGTCAAAGAAGTCTTCATCCAACAACGAGCGCCTCACAGTGACATGGAAACACCGCGAACCTACGTCATGCGCACGTCACTCGCACGTCACGCACACGTCAGGCACGTCACTCGCACATCACGCACACGTCAGGCACGTCACTCGCACATCACGCACACGTCAGGCACGTCACTCGCACGTCACGCAAGTCACTCGCATGTTACTCGCACGTCACTGGGCTGACCTAGGATGCGTCACTCGCCCGTCACTGGCCTGACCTGGCAGGCGTCACTCGCACGTCACTGGGCTGACCTAGCAGGCGTCACTAGCACGTCACTGGGCTGACCTAGGGGGCGTCACTCGCACGTCACTGGGCTGACCTAGCAGGCGTCACTCGCGCGTCACTGGGCTGACCTAGCAAGCCTCACTCGCCCGTCACTGGGCTGACCTAGCAGGCGTCACTAGCACGTCACTGGCCTGACCTGGCAGGCGTCACTCGCACGCCACTGGGCTGACCTAGCAAGCCTCACTCGCCCGTCACTGGGCTGACCTGGCAGGTGTCACTCGCACGTCACTGGGCTGACCTAGCAGGCGTCACTTGCACGTCACTGGGCTGACCTAGGAGGCGTCACTCGCACGTCACTAGGCTGACCTGGCAGGCGTCACTCGCACGTCACTGGGCTCGCACTGCTCCCTTCCCATACACCCCCTCCCCTCCATTCCCATGCAATCCCCTCCCCTCTCTTCCCATACACCCCTCCCCTCCCTTCCCATACACCCCCTCCCCTCCCTTCCCATACACCCCTCCCCTCCATTCACATACACCCCTCCCCTCCCTTCCCTTACACCCCTCCCCTCTCTTCCCATACACCCCTCCCTTCCCTTCCCATACACCCCTCCCCTCCCTTCTCATACACCCCTCCCCTCCCTTCCCATACACCCCTCGCTTCCCTTCCCATACACCCCTCCCCTCCCTTCCCATACACCCCTCCCCTCCCTTCACATACACCACTCCCCTCCCTCCCCATACACCCCTCCCCTCCCTTCCCATACACCCCTCCCTTCCCTTCCCATACACCCCTCCCCTCCCTTCCCATACACCCCTCTCCTCCCTTCCCATACACCCCTCCCCTCCCTTTCCATACACCCCTCCCTTCCCACCCCATACACCCCTCCCCTCCCTTCTCATACACCCCTCCCCTCCCTTCACATACACCACTCCCCTCCCTTCCCATACACCCCTCCCCTCCCTTCCCATACACCCCTCCCTTCCCTTCCCATACACCCCTCCCCTCCCTTCCCATACACCCCTCTCCTCCCTTCCCATACACCCCTCCCCTCCCTTTCCATACACCCCTCCCTTCCCACCCCATACACCCCTCCCCTCCCTTTCCATACACCCCTCCCCTCCCTTCCCATAGACCCCTCCCCTCCCTTCTCATACACCCCTCCCCTCCCTTTCCATACACCCCTCCCTTCCCACCCCATACACCCCTCCCCTCCCTTTCCATACACCCCTCCCCTCCCTTCCCATAGACCCCTCCCCTCCCTTCACATACACCACTCCCCTCCCTCCCCATACACCCCTCCCCTCCCTTCCCATACACCCCTCCCTTCCCTTCCCATACACCCCTCCCCTCCCTTCCCATACACCCCTCTCCTCCCTTCCCATACACCCCTCCCCTCCCTTTCCATACACCCCTCCCTTCCCACCCCATACACCCCTCCCCTCCCTTTCCATACACCCCTCCCCTCCCTTCCCATACACCCCTCCCCTCCCTTCTCATACACCCCTCCCCTCCCTTTCCATACACCCCTCCCTTCCCACCCCATACACCCCTCCCCTCCCTTTCCATACACCCCTCCCCTCCCTTCCCATAGACCCCTCCCCTCCCTTCACATACACCACTCCCCTCCCTCCCCATGCACCCCTCCCCTCCCTTCCCATACACCCCTCCCTTCCCTTCACATACACCCCTCCCCTCCCTCCCCATACACCCTCCCCTCCCTTCCCATACACCCCTCCCCTCCCTCCCCATACACCCCTCCCCTCCCTTCCCACTCTTCCCCAGCCCGCCCCGCGTTCCCCGGACAACGGTTCACCTTCTCTGCTGCTCCCCGAGCCACTCACCCTCCTCCATTCACCAGTCTCACACTGAGCCGGAACCTGAGCCCTGTGCTGCCCACGCCACGTGTTGCCCGGATGTCGGCGCCAGTTGCATCTGCCTTTCAAACCGGCCGACAGTTACTATTCACCGAAAGCTAAGCGGTGTGCCGATCAGGGCCCAGGCCTTGACCCGCCGCGGTCATCTCCAGTACATTGGTTGCCGCCTCCCTTGTAGCAACACACCTAATCCAGTCACCCGCATTAACGTAAACCTTGCCTCTCCAGATGCCTCCCCACTAAATCCGTAAGACAGCAAGACAACAACTGTAGTCCAAGCCAAGTACAGGCTAGTAAGATAAAGAAAACATCGGAGTGTTGTCGTCTGTTTGTCTGTTGCACAACAGGTGGCTCCACAGAGGACAGTCTATTGTTGTAGACCGGTGACTGGCTGTCGCATGTCGAGGAGGCTAAAGTGTTTGGCATATCACATCATGTAATGCGGCAACCGGCTTTCCACAAGGACAAAGTTAGATCACAGCTCATCCCGAGATCAAGGTCTCGGGAACTAGGGTGGGGCCATCGTCGGATTTCCGTTTTTATTTGTTCTCACATTGTGTCTTTTGATTGGACCGAGCGTCAGCATCAATCAATTTGAGATACTTCGTGTGACGTGGACGACTTTGATGTTGCTGAGGTGTTGCTGAGGTGGGATTAAACAGTATCCACAATCTGGAGCTTTTGCGAACGTTATTTTGCTATTGTGACATGGCGTGACAATACATGATAATAGTATAACGTATTACACAAACAATGATATTTCCCATTCAGTTAAAAGTATCCCCGGACATGTTTGATCAAAAACTTGCATAATGCCTGAAGTATATAATTTGTATGGGATTTTATGTAATTAAACCACCTGACATGTGTTTGCTTTTTTAAAATTGACAGAAGGTTATAAAATAATATATATTACTCCCTCGTTTGACGCAGCTGATTCGAAAGAAATACGTTATGTTAAATAAAGGGTAATTTTAAGCTGAAGACATGGAATGGTTGACACCGGCTTCAAAGGCAAATATCCATAAGCTGGAAAACCTACGACAATTCTGTCACCCCGAGAGAAAAATCGATTGTGTTTTTTTCTGATTAAACCGCGTAATGGTCTGCCATTTAGTATTTCCGTAAGAAATGGTCATGCCCATTGGTGAAAAGGTTGAATTGTCCTCTAAGGTTGATGGTAATAAAGGCGCGAATACGTCAAGGGTCCTGACGGTGGCGGGGCTATCTGAGCGCCCACGGCTGGCACGGGTGGTAGTCTCAGCAGATGGATGGTTTGATCCCGGAGTCACGGTTCTTATTACAAGTACGAGTCGACATCGCTGCCTTACACACCGCGTCAGTCTATGCTGGCTGAGCGCCTTTTCGCGAGTCGTGTTGTGTTAGCGAAACGGCGCTCGAGGCTCCGGCTGCTCCGGCTCACCCCACTCCACACGCCTGCTGTCTGTAAGGTGACTCCCACCCCCAGGCGACAGAATGCCTAATCAGGGCACTGGTGGCGTCCCCTGGCGTCCGCACGGAGGAGCTCAAATGACGTGTGTGCCTCGTGACAACAAACTTGCCCAAGGCGACCTTCACTAGCCGCCATTGCCCCGGGGGAGGGGCGAAGTGGCATGCTTCCCGGACACAGTACACATGGCATGGCGTGGGTATGAAATGCTATGTGTCCATGTTGATTAAGCTGCGTCCGTGTCCCAAAAGTAGGTATACACAGGACAATATCTTGAACTAAGGACAGCGGGGTGAAGGGTGGTCTGTGATCTCCCGGCAGAGGGTGGTCTGTGATCTCCCGGCAGAGGGTGGTCTGTGATCTCCTGGCAGAGGGTGGTCTGTGATCTCCTGGCAGAGGGTGGTCTGTGATCTCCCGGAAGAGGGTGGTCTGTGATCTCCTGGCAGAGGGTGGTCTGTGATCTCCCGGCAGAGGGTGGTCTGTGATCTCCTGGCAGAGGGTGGTCTGTGATCTCCCGGCAGAGGGTGGTCTGTGATCTCCTGGCAGAGGGTGGTCTGTGATCTCCTGGCAGAGGGTGGTCTGTGATCTCCCGGCAGAGGGTGGTCTGTGATCTCCCGGCAGAGGGTGGTCTGTGATCTCCCGGCAGAGGGTAGTCTGTGATCTCCCGGCAGAGGGTGGTCTGTGATCTCCCGGCAGAGGGTGGTCTGTGATCTCCTGGCAGAGGGTGGTCTGTGATCTCCCGGCAGAGGGTGGTCTGTGATCTCCTGGCAGAGGGTGGTCTGTGATCTCCCGGCAGAGGGTTTTCCGCTTAACCTATAGTCCCTCTGCCCCACGTCACATTTAACCATCAGAATTATGCTTCATACTCGAAAATTAAAAGTGAATATAATCGAAGACATATTCGCAGTTTGGCATCAAACACATAACTGTTTAGCATTTGAGGGGCTATTGGTAAAGTACCGGACAAACTCATTCCAATTATTTCGAATATTTCGAGTTCGATCAAGGTCAAAGGCGCTTTGAACTTTGACCCCGTGTTATTTTGAAATAATGTTCGCGTTTCTCTGCCATTATGATCGTACGACAACGGAAAGTCCATATTGTTCCAATTCTGCATCAAAAATACAAATGTCAACGTAAACAATCCTCTAAAACCTTCCGTCACCCCATCACCGTTGGGGTCAACCCTGAGGTTGGCGGTTAGGTGGGGCAGAGGTGATGTGAGGGACGAGCTCCCTCTGCTCACAGAGTGGGTGGTCTAGTGTCACACAGAATGCCATTCAGACCAGCACCCAATGGCAGCGGGGTGAAGGGTTATACTCATGTGACACATGCCTGCTACTCGCATGATGTACGCCATCTCTCAAATTGGATTTTGCAATAGCTTTTGTCAGTTTCTACTCACGTGGGGCTTTACTCTTCTACCTTCCAGCGGCTCTTATTGATCTCACCACTGCCTCCCCCCCCCCCACCCCCCCCCCCCCCCCACTGAGGGTAACGTCCGCTGGGGCCGTGATCTACGAGGTTCTGTCCAGTGCCGGGTGTTAATCCACCACGCAGCCCATCGGGACAAATGGGAATTGGTAGCGAGTGGATTGCAACTGATGCGATGTCGATGCCAGGTGCAACGAACGTTGGTTTCACTGTCCTCTCCTGTGTAGAGTTGACAACCAATGTCCCAACGTCTTCACATTACCCTAATGCTTTCCAAGGAGACGTCGCTACTTGCAATGACAGAATGACCATTTGCGGATGTATTGATAACAGCATGGCATTAGCATCATTCCTTCCTTGGTATCATTCCATCATTGGTAGCATTCCATCATTGGTGTCATTCTATCATTGGTATCATTCCATCATTGGTAGCATTCCATCATTGGTAGCATTCCATCATTGGTGTCATTCCATCATTGGTAGCATTCCATCATTGGTGTCATTCTATCATTGGTATCATTCCATCATTGGTATCATTCCATCATTGGTGTCATTCTATCATTGGTATCATTCCATCATTGGTATCGTTCCATCATTGGTTTCATTCCAAACTTCCATCATTGGTATCATTGTATCATTGGTATAATTCAATCTTTAGTATCACTTCATCATTGGTATCATTCCATCATTGGTATCATTCCATCCTTGGTATCATTACATCATTGTTATCATTCCATCAGTGGTATCATTCCACCATTGGTATCATTCCATCATTGGTATCATTCCATCATTGGTATCATTCCATCCTTGGTATCATTCCATCATTGGTGTCATTCCATCATTGGTATCATTCCACCATTGGTATCATTCCATCATTGGTATCATTCCATCATTGGTATCATTCCATCATTGGTATCATTACATCATTGTTATCATTACATCATTGGTGTCATTCCATCATTGGTATCATTCCATCTTTGGCATCATTCCCTATTTGGTTTCGTTCCATCATTTGTATCATTCTATAAATGGTGTCATTCCATCATTGGTGTCATTCCATCATTGGTATCATTCCATCACTGGTATCATTTCATCATTGGTATCATTCCATCATTGGTATCATTCCATCACTGGTATCATTTCATCATTGGTATCATTCCATCAGTGGTATCATTACATCATTGGTGTCATTCCATCATTGGTATCATTCCACCATTGGTATCATTCCATCATTGGTATCATTCCATCATTGGTATCATTACATCATTGTTATCATTACATCATTGGTGTCATTCCATCATTGGTATCATTCCATCTTTGGCATCATTCCCTATTTGGTTTCGTTCCATCATTTGTATCATTCTATAAATGGTGTCATTCCATCATTGGTATCATTCCATCATTGGTATCATTCCATTACTGGTATCATTTCATCATTGGTATCATTCCATCATTGGTATCATTCCATCTCTGGTATCATTCCACCATTGGTATCATTCCACCATTGGTATCATTCCATCATTGGTATCATTCCATCTCTGGTATCATTACATCATTGTTATCATTCCATCATTGGTGTCATTCCATCATTGGTATCATTCCACCATTGGTATCATTCCATCATTGGTATCATTCCATCTCTGGTATCATTTCATCATTGGTATCATTCCATCATTGGTATCATTCCATCTCTGGTATCATTTCATCATTGGTATCATTCCATCATTGTTATCATTCCATCATTGGTGTCATTCCATCATTGGTATCATTCCACCATTGGTATCATTTCATCATTGGTATCATTCCATCTCTGGTATCATTCCACCATTGATATCATTCCATCATTGGTATCATTCCATCACTGGTGTCATTTCATCATTGGTATCATTCCATCATTGGTGTCATTCCATCTTTGGTATCATTACATCATTGTTATCATTCCACCATTGGTATCATTCCATCATTGGTATCATTCCATCATTGGTATCATTCCATCATTGGTAGCATTCCATCATTGGTATCATTCCATCCTTGGTATCAATACATCATTGTTATCATTCCATCATTGGTATCATTCCATCATTGGTATCATTACATCATTGTTATCATTACATCATTGGTGTCATTCCACCATTGGTATCATTCCATCATTGGTATCATTCCATCTTTGGCATCATTCCATATTTGGTTTCGTTCCATCATTTGTATCATTCTATAATTGGTGTCATTCCATCATTGGTATCATTCCATCATTGGTGTCATTCCATCATTGGTATCATTCCATCTCTGGTATCATTCCACCATTGGTATCATTCCACCATTGGTATCATTCCATCTTTGGCATCATTCCCTATTTGGTTTCGTTCCATCATTTGTATCATTCTATGAATGGCATCATTCCATCATTGGTATCATTCCATCATTGGT
Source organism: Arenicola marina (assembly GCA_964019135.1). Lineage (NCBI taxonomy): Eukaryota > Metazoa > Annelida > Polychaeta > Arenicolidae > Arenicola > Arenicola marina. Next base: position 2,453,554 of record OZ025257.1, on the reverse strand, counting down.
ATCATTCCATCATTGGTATCATTCCATCATTGGTATCATTCCATCTCTGGTATCATTCCATCATTGGTATCATTCCACCATTGGTATCATTCCATCATTGGTATCATTCCATCTCTGGTATCATTACATCATTGGTATCATTCCATCTCTGGTATCATTCCATCATTGGTATCATTCCACCATTGGTATCATTCCATCATTGGTATCATTCCATCTCTGGTATCATTACATCATTGTTATCATTCCATCATTGGTGTCATTCCATCAATGGTATCATTCCATCTTTGGCATCATTCCATATTTGGTTTCGTTCCATCATTTGTATCATTCTATAATTGGTGTCATTCCATCATTGGTATCATTCCATCATTGGTATCATTCCATCATTGGTATCATTCCATCATTGGTATCATTCCATCATTGGTATCATTCCATCTCTGGTATCATTCCACCATTGGTATCATTCCATCATTGGTAGCATTCCATCATTGGTATCATTCCATCATTGGTGTCATTCCATCAATGGTATCATTCCATCATTGGTATCATTCCATCATTGGTATCATTCCATCTCTGGTATCATTCCATCATTGGTATCATTCCACCATTGGTATCATTCCATCATTGGTATCATTCCATCTCTGGTATCATTACATCATTGTTATCATTCCATCATTGGTGTCATTCCATCAATGGTATCATTCCATCTTTGGCATCATTCCATATTTGGTTTCGTTCCATCATTTGTATCATTCTATAATTGGTGTCATTCCATCATTGGTATCATTCCATCATTGGTATCATTCCATCATTGGTATCATTCCATCATTGGTATCATTCCATCATTGGTATCATTCCATCTCTGGTATCATTCCACCATTGGTATCATTCCATCATTGGTAGCATTCCATCATTGGTATCATTCCATCATTGGTATCATTCCATCATTGGTATCATTCCATCCTTGGTATCATTCCATCATTGGTATCGTTCCATCATTGGTATCATTCCATCATTGGTATCATTCCATCCTTGGTATCATTACATCATTGTTATCATTCCATCATTGGTATCATTACATCATTGTTATCATTACATCATTGTTGTCATTACATCATTGGTGTCATTCCATCATTGGTATCATTCCATCTTTGGCATCATTCCATATTTGGTTTCGTTCCATCATTTGTATCATTCCATCATTGGTGTTTATTCCATCATTGGTATAATTCCATATTTGGTTTCGTTCCATCATTGGTATCATTACATCTCTGGTATCATTCGACCATTGGTATCATTCCATCATTGGTGTCATTCCATCATTGGTATCATTCCATCAGTGGTATCATTCCATCATTGGTGTCATTCCATCATTGGTATCATTACATCATTGGTGTCATTCCATCATTGGTATCATTCCATCATTGGTATCATTCCATCATTGGTATCATTTCATCATTGGTATCATTACATCATTGGTGTCATTCCATCATTGGTGTCATTCCATCTCTGGTATCATTCCATCATTGGTATCATTCCACCATTGGTATCATTCCATCATTGGTATCATTCCATCTCTGGTATCATTACATCATTGTTATCATTCCATCATTGGTGTCATTCCATCAATGGTATCATTCCATCATTGGTATCATTCCATCATTGGTATCATTCCATCTCTGGTATCATTCCATCATTGGTATCATTCCACCATTGGTATCATTCCATCATTGGTATCATTCCATCTCTGGTATCATTACATCATTGTTATCATTCCATCATTGGTGTCATTCCATCAATGGTATCATTCCATCTTTGGCATCATTCCATATTTGGTTTCGTTCCATCATTTGTATCATTCTATAATTGGTGTCATTCCATCATTGGTATCATTCCATCATTGGTATCATTCCATCATTGGTATCATTCCATCATTGGTATCATTCCATCTCTGGTATCATTCCACCATTGGTATCATTCCATCATTGGTAGCATTCCATCATTGGTATCATTCCATCATTGGTATCATTCCATCATTGGTATCATTCCATCCTTGGTATCATTACATCATTGTTATCATTCCATCATTGGTATCATTACATCATTGTTATCATTACATCATTGTTGTCATTACATCATTGGTGTCATTCCATCATTGGTATCATTCCATCTTTGGCATCATTCCATATTTGGTTTCGTTCCATCATTTGTATCATTCCATCATTGGTGTTTATTCCATCATTGGTATAATTCCATATTTGGTTTCGTTCCATCATTGGTATCATTACATCTCTGGTATCATTCGACCATTGGTATCATTCCATCATTGGTGTCATTCCATCATTGGTATCATTCCATCAGTGGTATCATTCCATCATTGGTGTCATTCCATCATTGGTATCATTACATCATTGGTGTCATTCCATCATTGGTATCATTCCATCATTGGTATCATTCCATCATTGGTATCATTTCATCATTGGTATCATTACATCATTGGTGTCATTCCATCATTGGTATCATTCCATCATTGGTATCATTCCATCATTGGTGTCATTCCATCATTGGTATCATTCCATCTCTGGTATCATTCCACCATTGGTATCATTCGATCATGGGTATCATTCCATCTCTGGTATCATTCCACCATTGGTATCATTCCACCATTGGTATCATTCCATCATTGGTATCATTCCATCATTGGTATCATTCCACCATTATTATCATTCCATCATTGGTATCATTCCATCATTGGTATCATTCCACCATTATTATCATTCCATCATTGGTATCATTCCATCATTGGTATCATTCCACCATTATTATCATTCCATCATTGGTATCATTCCATCATTATTATCATTCCATCATTGGTATCATTCCACCATTATTATCATTCCATCATTGTTATCATTCCACCATTATTATCATTCCATCATTGGTATCATTCCATCTCTGTTATCATTCCATCATTGGTATCATTCCATCATTGGTATCATTCCACCATTATTATCATTCTATCATTGGTATCATTCCACCATTATTATCATTCCATCATTGGTATCATTCCATCATTATTATCATTCCATCATTGGTATCATTCCACCATTATTATCATTCCATCATTGTTATCATTCCACCATTATTATCATTCCATCATTGTTATCATTCCACCATTATTATCATTCCATCATTGGTATCATTCCACCATTATTATCATTCCATCATTGGTATCATTCCATCATTGGTATCATTCCACCATTATTATCATTCCATCATTGGTATCATTCCATCTCTGTTATCATTGATATCAATCTATCATTGGTGTCATTCCATCATTGTTATCATTCCATCATTGGTATCATTCCACCATTATTATCATTCCATCATTGGTATCATTCCATCTCTGTTATCATTCCATCATTGGTGTTTATTCCATCATTGGTATCATTCCATCATTGGTATCATTCCATCATTGGTATCATTCCATCATTGGTATCATTCCATCATTGGTGTCATTCCATCATTGGTATCATTCCACCATTATTATCATTCCATCATTGGTATCATTCCATCATTGGTATCATTCCACCATTATTATCATTCCATCATTGGTATCATTCCATCATTATTATCATTCCATCATTGTTATCATTCCACCATTATTATCATTCCATCATTGTTATCATTCCACCATTATTATCATTCCATCATTGGTATCATTCCATCTCTGTTATCATTCCATCATTGGTATCATTCCATCATTGGTATCATTCCACCATTATTATCATTCCATCATTGGTATCATTCCACCATTATTATCATTCCATCATTGGTGTCATTCCATCTCTGTTATCATTCCATCATTGGTATCATTCCATCATTGGTATCATTCCATCCTTGGTATCATTACATCATTTTTATCATTCCATCATTGGTATCATTCCATCATTGGTATCATTCCACCATTATTATCATTCCATCATTGGTATCATTCCATCATTGGTATCATTCCACCATTATTATCATTCCATCATTGGTATCATTCCACCATTATTATCATTCCATCATGGTAATATTCTATCATTGGTATGATTCCTTTCCTTGTGATCCCTTCATTTTTATCATTCCATCATTGGTATCATTCCATCATTGGTATCATTCCATCATTGGTATCATTCCACCATTATTATCATTCCATCATTGGTATCATTCCATCTCTGTTATCATTGATATCAATCTATCATTGGTGTCATTCCATCATTGTTATCATTCCATCATTGGTATCATTCCACCATTATTATCATTCCATCATTGGTATCATTCCATCTCTGTTATCATTCCATCATTGGTGTTTATTCCATCATTGGTATCATTCCATCATTGGTATCATTCCATCATTGGTATCATTCCATCATTGGTATCATTCCATCATTGGTGTCATTCCATCATTGGTATCATTCCACCATTATTATCATTCCATCATTGGTATCATTCCATCATTGGTATCATTCCACCATTATTATCATTCCATCATTGGTATCATTCCATCATTATTATCATTCCATCATTGTTATCATTCCACCATTATTATCATTCCATCATTGTTATCATTCCACCATTATTATCATTCCATCATTGGTATCATTCCATCTCTGTTATCATTCCATCATTGGTATCATTCCATCATTGGTATCATTCCACCATTATTATCATTCCATCATTGGTATCATTCCACCATTATTATCATTCCATCATTGGTGTCATTCCATCTCTGTTATCATTCCATCATTGGTATCATTCCATCATTGGTATCATTCCATCCTTGGTATCATTACATCATTTTTATCATTCCATCATTGGTATCATTCCATCATTGGTATCATTCCACCATTATTATCATTCCATCATTGGTATCATTCCATCATTGGTATCATTCCACCATTATTATCATTCCATCATTGGTATCATTCCACCATTATTATCATTCCATCATGGTAATATTCTATCATTGGTATGATTCCTTTCCTTGTGATCCCTTCATTTTTATCATTCCATCATTGGTATCATTCCATCATTGGTATCATTCCATCATTGGTATCATTCAATCCCCCCGTGTCTGCGCCCTCTACACTATGGACCGTGTTGGGTTCCGCATGTTCCGGGGCCAGCTGAGGAAAATTAAAGGCTTTCTTTGACAAAAGGGGTGGTTATTTTAAGTTTGTGAGACGCAAGCGACAGCGGAGAAGGCCATGGGCGCAGGAGGCTATTTCTAAATGGATGGTCCGGACTTTCATGCCGTTGGCGTACCACAGCCTGCACCACAACCTGTAGGGAGGACTAATAGAAGCCCTATTCCACGTCCTCATTACATGTATGGTCCGCGGTACAGACACCGTTTATCCGAGCTACTAGCCTCAAGAGACCCCCTTTGTCCGATGTACTTGCTTCAAAAGTCCCCTCCCAGCAGGCATTCATGGCCGTCGCGATGCTGCGGCGACGTCAACATCGCTAGTCGTAATTTACTAGCATTTTCATTGTATTGCAAAAGACATATGACATCGATGTCATGTAACTTGTCT